>JNFV01000001.1:261872-372633 GCA_002564235.1 Saccharomycopsis fodiens
AATGAGCAGCGGTACTGAGCCCTCAACATGCGCTAATGCACAATACAGGTGACATGCCCAATACAGGTGAATTGCAATACAGGTGAAATATTTAATACAGGTGAAATATCCAATACAAGTGAAGTGCAATACAGGTGAAATGTCACATACAAGTGAAATATTCAATACAGGCGAAGTGCACTATACAGGTAAAATTTTCTATACCTAGGGTCACACTGATAGCTCGCTCAATAGCAGCTCAGCGATGTAGCAGAATGCAACAACATTGGCGAGTATTAGCCGGGCAGTGCAATATGCAATGATTTAATATGCAATGGTGCAAAACGCGATGGTGCAAAACGCGATCGTGTAAAACGGGATCGTGTAAAATGGGATCGTGTAAAGTGGGATCGTGCAAAACGGGATCGTGTAAAACGAGATGGTGCAAAACGGGATCGTGCAAAACGGGATCGTGCGAAATGAGATGGTGCAAAACGGGATGGTGTAAAACAAGGTAGTGTAAAACGGGATGGTGTCAAACAAGGTAGTTTAAAACAAGGTAGTGTAAAACGAGATAGTGTAAAACAAGGTAGTGTAAAACAAGATAGTGTAAAACGATGATGAGCAGCGATGACGAGCAGCGATGATGAGCAGCGATGACGAGCAGCGATGATGAGCAGCCATGACGAGCAGCCATGACGAGCAGCCATGATGAGCAGCCATGATGAGCAGCGAGAATGAGCAGCGATGACGAGCAGCGATGATGAGCAATTGGAGTGAGCAATGAGAATGAGCAATGAGAATGAGTAGCGGGACTGGGCCCTTAACATGAGCTAATGCACAATACTGGTGAATTATGCAATACAGGGAAAATGCACAATACAGGTGAAATATCTAATACAGGTGATAGTGTGATATGATCAATACAGGTAAAATATCTAATACAGGTGATAGTGTAACATGGGAGGGTAAAAAAGGAGATGGTGTAAAATGGGATGGTGTAATACAGGATGGTGCACCACTGTATTTCGTGGGTCGCTGTCTTTCGTGGGTCGCTGTCTTTCGTGGGTCACTGCCTTTCGTGGGTCGCTGCCTTTCGTGGGTCGCTGCCTTTCGTGGGTCGCTGCACTTCGTGAGCCATGCCTTTTGTGAGCCATGCCTTTTATAACCCATGCCTTTTATAACCCACGCTCTTTATAACCCACGCTCTTTATAACCCACGCCCTTTATAACCCACGCTCTTTATAACCCACGCTCTTTATAACCCACGCCCTTTATAACCCATGCCCTTTATAACCCATGCTCTTTATAACCCATGCCTTTTATAACCCACGCCCTTTATAACACCAGTGCATGTCGTTTTCAATAGCGAATTTTTGTGTATAGCAGATCTATCTTTACAGAACCACTTTCCAAGTCTACGTCTCAGAGTCTGTGACTTTGCGCATTTCTCACGTTTGATACTACGACAAACACCTACATGCTATGTGCATCCATCGTTCATTTCCGGTGTATCATTAATTGACCTCACAGTGACAACCTCCCAGTTCTGTTCGGCCGCTAATAGTCACCGTAGGTCGGTGCCACATACGTAGTTCCACTCTTGCTAAACTTACCCATGAACAAGTCGAGGGCCCCACGCGAAGCCACTGGGTGATCGTAAGGAACCATGTGGCTGGCATTGTGCACTCTAGCCAACCAGAGACCACGCTCGAACTTGGCTTTGCCCACAACTTCACCGCCAACTGAAAAGTTTTGGTACTCTGTCTGCTGGGACCAGCCTGTCTTGCCGCCCCATGGCAAGACGTCAACGATGTTCTCAATGCCCTTGATGTTGCAGATGATATCGTTCTCGCCAACCATCAACATCACTGGTATCTTGCTCAAAATATATGGAAGCTTGAAGTATGCTGGGTATGAATGAAAGTTATCGAGCAGAACGCTCCCGCACTCTGTCCATTCTGGGTGGTTTGAATCAAGGTGAAGGGCTTTTCCAACGGCATCGCTGTTCAAATAGTCTTCTGTCTGAGGTAAGTCGTAAGGATACCCGCCTCCACAGTAGGCATCTCTGTACTTGAAATCATAGACGTTGACACAGCGCTGCTCAGGTGTTGCGGTGTTGATGCTATCGTGTATCAATCTGCTGAGGATGGCAGAGCAATTGGCTGACTGCACCTTGTTATAGTCACCGTCCTTCTGTGGATCAGGGTTGATGTACTGCCCTGTTTTTTCCATCTGTTGGATAATAGACTGCCATGCTTTTGTCTCCTGCGCAATAATGGCGTCGCACGCGTCAAGTACGTCTGTATGAGTCTCCTTTAACTTCTGAGTATAGAATCCATTTTCAATACCAAAATCCATTGTGGCCCGATTCTGAACATTTGGGTAGAGAAACCCGTCATTAATGATAGCCCCCTTCAAATTATACTTGTCCTCCTGCAACATCTGAGCTGCAAAGTAAGGGATGTATTGCCCAGCGTACGACTCGCCACCTAAGTAAATATCTTTGTCTAAGTCCTCTGGAAACGTAGCAAAATACCTATCGAAGAATGTCATCATGACCTTTGAGACGTCGTTCATTTCTGTCTCTTCGTGGTCACTGCTGGTGCTGAACCCTGTGCCTGCTGGCTGGTCGACAAACACCAAGTCAGTAGTCTCAAGCCAAGATCCTTTGTTATAAAACAAAGTCCCATTCTTGGCCACTCGTAATGGCCCACTTTCAAGAATTGCACCGTCCATCGAAGAACACCCGGGACCCCCGTTGTACCAAAAGAGCAACTTGTTGTTCTTCTTCTGGGGCTTGGCAAACTTCCAAAAAAAGTACTTCTTATCAAGACTCGGGTCAATTTCGATGTACCCGGCGTGCATGTCTGGGACCTTCGCCTTGTCAATTGAGTCTATTCCGGGCAAGTCGGTGACTTTATAGTCGCTGGCAGGAAGAAGTTCCGGAAGAGCTGCTGCGTTCGCTAATGCGAGGCAAAGGTAAGAAATGCCAGTGATGAAAAGCATTTTAGCTCTTGATTTCTTGTGATGGATTGAACCTCCGGGTGCAACTTATCTTACCTTATATAGGGGGGCCGAAGTAGATCCGTGGTGCCGATCCGTGATCTGTTCCACGCGCCTGGGGGTATTCCATGCACAACGCTGCATGATATCTGCGCGGCTCAGATCCGGGGCGCCCTATTCGACAGTGGCAGGCCTAGCAACTTCTGTTAGACAATAGGATCAAAGTTGGGTTTGGAATGGGCTGATCAGACATGTGTTTATGCTGCATGGTGGTCGGTAGGAGTGCAGTGAGTCCGAGAACAGGAGCGTGACGCGCTGAGAAGCTGAAATCATAGTGTAAGATAAAGAGCCGCTCTAGGCGAGCGACAAATGATGATAAACCAGTAGATCAGCACGACCAAAAGGTGAGGAGCAATGAAAAGTTATGGTCGTGACGCTTTGTTGTGCTCCCGTAGAAGTATTAGGTGCTAAAGACGTAAACACTGACACTGTAGGCTCTCTATTGGATACCTCAGGTACAATGGAAGTGGACACGGACATGGAAGGTTGGTTAGACGAGACCGCAGGTTTGAAGGAAGTAGGCACTGACACTGACGGTCCTCTTTGGGATACCGTAGGTTCGCAGGAAGCTTAAGGGAGTAAGAACCATATGTCTTATTGGACGAGTCGTATGTACCTGTGTTCTGGGCTACCGGTTGGTGGTTAGGGCGACTACTGATTCCGGTCGCGACGTTTCCTCGCCCCTGGAGCACTTTCAGTCCGCGGTGCCTTGCAAGAGCCGCTGTCGACAGTCTTTGGAACTTCCCCATATTTCTGTTTATACAGTTCAATCACCTGATTGATGAACATCATAAACTGCTCCACGGTCAGTTTCTCGGGAAGCACCTCCACTAGAGTATTGGGCCGGGCCATGAACTCCTCAATGAACGCTGGCGGAATCCCTTGGTCACACACCGCGATCCCAGCGCGAACGGCACTATCCTCCATCAATGTGAACATGATTGGATACTCGTACGCCAGAAGTGGAAGACGTGCTTTGTAGCCCTGATAGTAGGTAATTTCTGCAGCTACTTGATTGCGGCGAAAGTCCGAATTTTTCTGGTGTTTCCCGATGGCCGTCTTCCATACCGCCCGATCAACTGCTTTGTCAAAGAGTACCATTTTCATGAGGGTGCCGGCCAGGACTGTCCGATGAACGATCCAGTTAAATGCCTGGGCGGCTTCACCGAGAAGCAGCTTTCGGTTCGTGTCACATTTCTCATCGTTCTTAGGGGAGATACTGATGAAATATTCGTCACCATGTTTGGTATAGAGACCCAACCCCGTATGAAGTTTGCGGGTCATCAGCTCAACTTGGGCCGTCCAGATCCGATGTAAACCAAGCTTGTCCAACGGAGTCACAGGAAGAATAAAGATATCGTCCGCAATTTTGCTCATAGCCTGTACAAGTTTATCTTTCTCTGTCTTGAACCAGTCTGCAGGATCAAGGGGCCTTACCTGGCTCAAGTGCGCTGCATTCTTCAAAGCGCTGCAATTCACAGAGGCAGCATTTGCATTTCTCGGGGGGCAGCATTTGTATTTCTTGGAGGGCAATATTTGCGTTTCCGCTGATCCATTGTTGGCTCTTAGAGCGACAGCCTCTTGTAGCGAGGAGAATTCTGAGAGAACCGTGTAACCATCATCCTTGGTCGACTTGGCCAGTTCAAACGCAAGCCTCGAGCTATTTTAATGAACGAGCATAAACAAAATCGATTATGAACGTTTTTGATGGCTTTTCCCTAAACTAAAACCTTTAAAATTGCCCTTGAAGTCCTCGCTGCGATGAATTTGCTGTCTGAATAAGCCCACTGCAGGCACATGCTTAATGACGCACGCAGCTCGTGATTATCACGTCGTCAACACGTGACATTTGAAGTATACATCCAGACACCATAAAAAGTTGGTGTTTGGATGTAAAGCTCATTTTCCTTCCTTTGCTGCTTTTGTGTCACATACTTCTGCCTATGTGCACATCAACCAGCATCAAAGTAAATAAAGGCAAGCAACAATATCTGGTGATGGTCGCAAGTTCTTAGGATGGTTCTTGTATGCTGGAAAACACAGACTAAGAGGGGATGATATAAAGCGAGTCATCAGGTCTATCTTGAGGTGGGAAGCCAAGATCTCACGGTCTTTAGCAGTATCTTTATCAACAGAAAACAAGTCGCTACGGGTAAGCAAAGCAATAGAAAGGGCATGAACGTTCTGCTGCGATGATTCTCCTTGGGAAATCAAAAAATCACGTGACATGTACAACTCCGTAGAGAGCCCGGTGTGACGACAAGTGACGAGTTTCGCAACAACTGGGTTGTTTTACACCAAGTTTTAGGATCTCAGAGTATAAAGTATGTGTCATCTTCAATGCTTACTGTTTCAATTCTAACACCGCCGTCACTGGCAGAGCCTTTCTGCCTACTGCCTCCAAAGTTAACGCCGCAGCCTTTAGCTTCGCCCGCAACTTTTGATTGACGGAAGAGATGTCAAAACCGTTGCCACAGCCGAAACATTCATGCGTTCACACTTGCTGGCTGTTAAACATTAGACTCTGCTACCATGAATAGTAACTTGCACCGTGAGTCAACTGCATGACTTCTGGTACTCGCTTTGCCTCGGAGATCTGCGGTGGTAACTGCTTCGATCTCGCATTCTGCCAACAGGCTTTCTTGCAATCTTGTCCAACGGCCCCTTGTTAACTATATCTGAACTCTGGTCCATTCTCTTTGTAAACTCCAGCTTTAGTTTTGACGTCCGCCATCACGGTGTTCTATAGAACTCGCTTAGGTTCCATGACACTACTCAGATCTCTGCATGCACCAACCTTAAATTTGGTACTCCGCAGGCACTGAAGAGCCACAATCTGGAAGCAACAAGGTCACCTATTTGCAAAGAATCTCAATGGAGTTTGACATACTGAGTTTTTTCAACGCTAACACCGCAGTTACAGGCGGAGCCTTTGTGCTTACTGCCTGCAAAGTTAACACCGCAGCTCCGCCATTGGCTGCCTACATTCTTAGAGCTCCGAAAGATAGGCAGAATCAAGCTTAGAATTACTTTCGAGTTAAATGCAGAGATAATAACAGCACGATGCTAATACGCAATGGCCAGACCTGACAACTACAACGACGAGTCTCAATCATGACTAACCAACATTGGCGAGTTGAAGACAAGCCATTGCGGGGTGGCAAGACATAATCCAATGAACTGCAGTGCCAACCATTGTCGCCCATTTCAACTCCCATCTTCATCTCGTAGTGTGCTGCGATAGGCAACACAGTGTCTAAGCAATTGCTCACACAATGAACACAGTGCCTGAGAAATTGCCCAAACACAATGAACACAGTGTCCAAGCAATTTCCCAAACACAATGAACACAGTGTCTAGCACAACCACACTGGCTGCGCCAGTGCACCGCCGTCTCTCTTTACTGCTGCCTCTCTTTGTTCATTGCAACCTCGCGCCGCTTGGTTGCAATGCTACAACGTCCTCTGTATGTTATGCATTCACTGTCTCCTTAGGCAGCCTGGCCAAACAACTCCTCCTTCAAGTCAATGCCCAACTCCTTTCTGACGTCCTTCAACTCCTCGAGGTACGCCTCGTACTGCTCGTTGTTGTCGACCTTGACCTTAAGGCCCTCGAACACACGCACCGCGGTCGCGTAGTCGTTGACTCTTCTGCAGGCCAACAAGGCCTTCTCGATCACCGATGGCGAAGGCACAAGGTCGTACGAGAACGCGTTGTTGAGCACACGCTGGACCTCAAAGAGGTCGTAGGCCTCCTCAAACTCCTTCTCGAATCTGGTGGTGAACTCCTCGTACGACTCCTCGTGGTGATCGCTGTAGTTTCTGACGAACTTCGCGGTCTGCAACGTTGGCATGCGCACGGCAGACAAGGCCGCTGGGCGCGCGACGGCCACTCTGACGGCTGGGAGTCTCAAGATCAGGCGGAACATGTTTGTAGTGTAGTAGTGTCTGCTTAAGATTTCAGAGTTGGTTTTTTTTGCCCACCGCATGATTGGAGAAAAACAATTGGCCAGTGGCGGGAGGGTAACCCAGATCCCCGGAATCCCCTAAGTGCATGTATGGCTGTAGGAATGTGAGATCTGGGTGAGACACCAGCGGGCTGGACATATCCGATTTTCTTTTATCAAGTTCTGAGAATCAAGAGTGATGCCAATGTTGCAAAGCCCAAAAACATAAGTACAAAGCACTTGTGTCGCTTGCCTGCCAGTGCCCCCTCTACGACCCACTCCCTTGGCTCTCCCAGGACTTTTCCTGGTTACGAGCCCCGCCCTTGCGCACCAAGTTTTCCAACATCAGACGCCTCTGCTGCTCCACGGGACGATGTCCATGCTAGCCAGGTGACCGCACACATGTTGATCCCGCGCGCGTCATGGGTGTTCAGTAGGACAAAGACGAGGCAGCGTGGTAGGGACTCGGTGCAGCTGGTGGTCAGCTATGTGAGTGGGCTTGTGGGGGAGAGCAGTGCGAAACAGGTGGGCGCAGTAACCATTAGGAAAGGCGGTTATCCTAAGAAGTTGGCGCTGCAATTGAGCAGGACCTCTGATTTCCACCGAAAATTTGCGTTGGTTGTCAATTATAGTGACCCCGTGGGCCTCGATCCGCGAAGTCTCACTGAATTGTACAACCACAGAAGGGCACTAGACATTTCCAGGGGACTTCTTATCAAGTACTTGAGGCTCCTCTTGATACATCGCGAGTTTGATGCCGCTGCCAAGTCTATGGTTTTGTACTTGACCCGGGACTTCCAGCCGTTGTTCGACGACAGCTTGTTTTCCACGGACGGCAGAGTCAGCATGCGCATCAGTCTAATTGACTTGGAGGAAGTCGTTGTTCAGACGTATGAGTCGCTCCGGCTGTGGAATGCGAGCAACGCGCATTACGACGAGCCAAAGCTTGTCTTTGTGCGGTTCTTGCAGAGCTTGTTTGCCCAGTTGATGCTGAGAGACAACAATGTCGACAGCAACAGGAAAATAGTGGCGCAACTTATCCAGGCTACCCTAGGCAGTGGCATTGTCAATGCAAGCAGCGTGGAATTGAACTGGCAGTTGAATCATGGCGAGGACGAAAAAGCTTTGTTTGGGGTAGGAATGGGCAGTAGCGATGGGGTGAGACGAGTCATGGTAGGCGGTGGTATGAACATTAGTGCAAGTCTGTCTGAGCTACTTGCTTTGTCCTACTATGATCGGGTCGTGGTGCTGCTTGGAAAACGAGTCAAAACAAACGGCTTGGAAAGTGGGTTGTGGAAGAAGCAGCCGAGCAGGTTGGCCCGGATCTTGGTCTACAGCCCATTGGACGCTTTGTTAGTCAGGAGTCATCCAGGATATGCTCAGGAAAGCGACGTGGAGAGCCCTCTGCGGGGAGGCTCCCCAAGTTTTTGGACCTTGGTGCATGTGCTCAGCTCGATGTGTGCATTGGGAAAGCAGGATCTTGTGGCAGAGACTTTGTCTGTGCTTCTCGAGAGATTGAACCGCGTTGGTATAGCCACGAGAAGTGGTAGCAGTGGGGAAATGGCCGCAATGAATCACTGCAGTCGGAACTCTGCTTGTGGTGGCCTCTTCTCGTGTCTTGCAACTGACGATTTCGACAGGCTGCTTGGGATTTTCAAACAGCTCCGATCTATTGACAGCAGAGCGAGCAAGTTGGTGCTGTCAAGGTTTCCAGCATACTACGCGCCGCGTCTCAAGTATTGGGTAGAGCTTGCCCATTACAGTCGCCCCAATGGGCAGGATGAGCTTCTGTTGTTGAAGTGTGTCAAGACATACAGCGACTTGCAGAAGTTGTTAGCGATGTATAAAAAACGCAAGATGTTGTCAGACAAGGACAAGTGTGGCCAATTCAGTGAAACACAGTACAGGTTCTTGTTGGAGAAGATGGCGGAGGTCTATAGGGGCGATCTAAAGATGCAGTCACACAGTGCCTATTGCAGTTTCCAGAGCGCCTGCCAAACAACAGTGAAGAGTCTATTTTTGGACTATGATGCTAAGGTAAGCGAGGAAACCGCGTTGGCAGTTGCCAAGTTGATGGCTAGCATGAACTTCTCAAAGCCGTTGCTTCCTGAATCCTCAGAGGCTACTTTATTCAACGAAAAACTTCTAGGCACATCCTTGCGAATGCTTTTGCGGAGCCGTGACACGCTGGCAGTTAAGAAGTTGTTGACAGTTGCTAATAATCACTTGTCAACTTTTCCTACTCAATTCTTGGACTACTTGTTTTACTATAGGTATTTTGACAGCTCCTTGGCTGCAAGCTTCCTGGGCAAGTGGCAAAGTCGAAAGCGACTCGCCCAGTACTTGTCTAAATGCCAACAGATTCCCAGCTTCGATTCACCAAAGTTGAACCACTTGGTCGGGTGTGCTTATATCCGTGAGGGTAAGGTAGACTATGAGGCAAAGCAGTTCTCTGTTGAGGGTACCGACATTTCCTTGTCCAACACGTTGCCGTTGGCGTGCTACTACATCCAGCACTTGGCTGGCATTAGTCTAGCCAAGAGTGATGTCTTCTACAAACAGTACACTCTTGATTTCCCGGAGGAGATTGTCCGCATTAAATTATTGCAGAGCATTGTTTATGGACTGACCAGGAACTACAAACTGTTGACGCCTAAAAAATTACGCCTCTCTGTCACTTTTTTACGCCGCTTGAACAATGTCTACCGCTACAAGGTGAACAACTTGGTCATCATGCGCTTGATTGTCAACTATCTAAAGTACGTCGCCGAGCACAGCCGCGGATCCATGCAGTTGCTCAAATTTTTGCTCAGAACGTTGCAGGCCAACAACACAGACGACCAAGTATACCAGCGGTTTCTCCGAGACCTTTTGCCGGAGCTCGACCTGATGAAGGCCAGGCAGAAGGGGTTTTGGGCCAGGAATAGGCTGAGGTATTAATGGAGGCACTCGCATCGATGCTCAGCGAGACTTCAGAGATACGAGCATTTTCAGCGTCTCGATTTCAAATCGCCACTGCTCAGTTGCTTGTAGCTCGCGACAGGAGCGCCAGGCACTGCTAGGCACTGCTAGATACTTGCCAGTTGCCAGTCACTCCGTCAGCAGAGAGCTACTTCACTGCTTGCCACACGGTTCAGCCACCATCCTCCTTTCCACACTTCATAGCTCACTTGACTTAGCTCACCAGCTTGCCACCTTCATCACACGCCGTCCTTGTTTGCACATCTCATTCACACACACACATCACATAATCCGAGATTTTGCCACATAAACACAGGCACCACACAGTACATAATATTCAGCCGTGCTCAAGAAACGCACAGCGCAATGCATGCATAAACGTTCCACTAGTAGAATCAAGTATCCGGTCAATGCCGAAAATCAGATCTTAATGAGATCCACGACAATCCACCAAGGAAGATCTCAGACAAAACATGAGTTTCGTCGATCCCTGCGAGCTCCACCAGCAGCCATATTTCTTAAAAACATCTTTCTTGAACTCCTCACTGCCGGCGCACTTGCAGCCATTGGCTAGAGTGGAGTGTCTGGGATCTCTGTAAAAGAAAAAAAGCTTCTGGCAGACCTAGCTTTTAATATAGTCACACGGGCGTTAGTGGCATCCTGGGCAACAGCGGGACAGCTTTATTTGCATCATCATTGGGTTGTTGGTTAGACAGAGAGCCATTGGGCCAAGGCAAGCATGCAGAAAAGCAGTATAAGTGGTGCTTCACTCTTTTGTGCGCCACACTATCCGGTATCATTATCATTTGGCTCACCTCAGTGGGTATGGTCAGTAAAGACGTCCTCAGTAAAGACGTCCTCAGTAAAGAATTTACTCAGTAAAGAACTTACTCAGTGTAGAACTTACTCAGTAAAGAACTTACTCAGTAAAGAACTTACTCAGTAAAGAAGTCACTCAGTGAAGAAGTCACTCAGTAAAGAAGTCACTCAATAAAGAAGTCACTCAGTAAAGACGTCCTCAGCAAAGACGTCCTCAGTAAAGAAGTCACTAAGTGCCAGCACACTACTAGTCACGGTCAGAGCAATTCTGTGTCGCGCCGCCTCCTTCGTTCAGCATCATGGTCAATTGAGTCAGTTTGTTTTCACATCAGCCAGTAGACGCATTTTCTTTCTCAGTGCTCCGCGACACCTCACTTCATTCGCCGAGCATAGGAGTCCATTGTGTCATAATTCATTGTGTCGTAGTCCATTTTGTCGTAGTCCATTGTGCCATAGTCATTTGGGCAATGTCGCAGCACATTGACTTCGTCAATGCACTGCTGATCTTCGCTCTGCAGGCGAATACGACATCATCTCTTATGGCCCCCCCTCAAGCTCATCATGATCATCACCGCGTCCTCCTCGTCCTCCTTGTGCTCGTCCTCGCTCTCAAACCGCGTCTGCGGGCTCATCAAGGCCGTCACCTCGCTCAATTTCTTGAGGGACCCGCCGTTGTTGCCAAACGTAGGAACCAGGGCCGACGTTGGGGTTGTCGGGACGCTCCCGTTGCCATTGAGATTCTTATTCTGCGAGATTTTTTCCAAGATGTCGTGATATATCTTCTCGTGGGTCCGGTGGTCCCAGACTAATCTAAGCTTCTCGATCTTTAGGTCCAGCGGTAGGTTTGCCAAGATAATCTCGTGTTGCTCCTTCTCAATGTCCAATACCTTCGATATGATCTCCGTCAACGAGTTCTCGAGAAACTCAATGTACTTTTTCTTTTTCTCTCTCGAAAGATGGGCGGCTCTTCTGTTTCTGAGGATCCGCTCGACTCTCCTCTGCTCCTTCTCCTCCTTAGTCCTGGCCCGTTTTCTAGGCGGCAAAGTCAGATTGAACAGCACCGCGTCATTGGCGGAGTCCAGGTTGATGGCAAGTCTCGCGGGCAGGCCCAACTGTGGCGGGTCCACCGGCTCGCTCAGCTCGCTCTTGATTTGCAGTTCCATGGGTTTGGGAGAGGTGCGAAGACAAGGCAGTGTGTTTAGTACTGGTTAGAAAAAGATGATGGCCACGCTGGCTTGTAATTAGCCTGCTGCGGTGGGATGCGGCAAATTGCAGGACGGTGCAGGAAATTTGCCAGCGCGAGTGGCCAGCATGGAGCAAAAGCACACTGAGTGCTATTGCCTATTGTTAAAAAGATTTAAAGGAAGTTTTGAAAATGAGTCAGATACCAAGGTTTATGTCAAACAACGCTTTGCTTTGACTTTCTTTTGTCATGTGCATCGCTCACTGCTCTTGCCGTCTCCCGTGCAGCCTGCTGCTGCGGCTCCGAGAGAAAAGTACGGGTATTAGTAATGGGAAGCAGGAGTCTTGTTGGGAAAGAAATTTTTCCCATTAATGCCAAGGGAGACGATGTATACTTAATTTCCCAGAGGTTTGTTCTGGCTCAGCGGATCTGGGCATATGAGTAAGCCATGTGGTGACCTGGGGCCGTCGGAGATTGCGCCTGGCGGTTAAACTAGAATGAGGTGGCTAGCAGTGGCGAGTGTTAGCGAGGCGCTGCAATCAACTATGATGTCTAGCTAACTGTGATGTCTAACTAACTGTGATGTCTGCTAACTGTAGTGTCAGCTAACTGTAGTGTCAGCAAACTGTAGTGTCAGCTGAGTGTGGTCTCAGCTAACTGTAGTGCGTGCTAAATGTGATGCCCAACGACCTGCTGTGTCTAATTAGGCGCTTCCAATCTAGCCACTCAAGCTCGAAGGTACTCATAGCACCGGTTCATTGGGGAGTGAAAAAGAGCACAGTGCCAGGCATCATTGGCTACTTCCAACATTTTTAACTCTTGCATTGGCCGGTCGAGTACAGCCTTGCGTCTATTACAGAAGTTTGGACATTGATATCTGCTAGTGTTTGTCAAAGATGATACGCAGTTGGTTAGTTACAGCATTCGTTGGTCACATTTGGCAGACATTACAGTAAGCAGAGACCACACTTAGCTGATACCACACTTAGTAGACATCACAGTTAGTGGGGCACCAGAGTTACTGGGACACTACACTTATCAGGCACCACACCTAGCAGATACCACATCTAGTTAGCCAATTGATTACACCGCAGCGTCTCGCTAAGGCTCGCCGCTGCTCTCGCCGCTGCTCTCGCCACTGCTGCTACGCTTCTCAAAACATTAGCTATCATTTCATATGGATGCACGCATCCTAACTAAATAAACCGGGTTGGCATTAGGAGAACTAGTAGTTTCTTCAAGAGGGGTCGCATTTAGCAGGCACCATAGTTAGTTAGACATCATAGTTGATTCCACCACAGATGATTGCACCGTAGCAGACACCACACTTAGCAGACATCACAGTTAGTTAGACATCACACTTAGCAGACATCACACTTAGCAGACATCACACTTAGCAGACATCACACTTAGCAGACACCACACTTAGCAGACATCACAGTTGATTGCAGCGCCTCGCTAACGCTCGGCACTGCTTACTCCTTGACAAACAACGCAGCGGCACCCATGCCACTGCCAATGCACATACTAGTCACCCCGATCTCGCCCGGCTTCAACTCGCTGAAAAGCGTCGCAATCTGACGGGCCCCCGTGGCACCCAACGGGTGTCCCAAGGCAATGGCGCCGCCGCGCGGGTTCACCTTCTCCTTTGGCAAGTGGGCATGATCGATCGAGAACAAGCACTGCCCGGCAAACGCCTCGTTCACCTCAAACACAGCCACGTCGTCGTTGGTGACGCCAAGCTTGTTGAGGAGCTTTGGAATCGCGTAGGCCGGCCCGACGCCCATGATCTCCGGAGGCACACCAACGACCTGGGTCTCGACGTACTTGCCGACAATCGGCAAGTTCAACTGCTGCGCGACGGAGCGGCGAGCCAACAAGACAACGGCAGCGCCGTCCGAGACCTGCGAGGCATTGCCCGCGTGAGTAGTGCCGTTCTCCTTGAACGACGGTCTGAGCTTCGAGAGCGACTCGTAGTTGGTGCCCTTTCTGACGCCCTCGTCCTTGGAGATGACAGTTCCATCCGGGAGAGGGATCGGGAGAATCTCGGCCTCAAACAACCCGGTCTCGATGGACTTCTCGGCCTTGGCAAACGACTCCGCGGCAAACTCGTCCTGGACCTTTCTGGAAAGGTTGTACTTGGCACTCACATTCTCGTTGGTGATGCCCATTGGAATGAGGCACTTCTCGGCCTCCGGCGACGAGTCCAAGAGGAAGTCCGAGATCTGCGGCGCGGCCTTTGGCCCGAAAAAGCTGGTCATCGACTCGACTCCGCCGGCAAGGCCAATGTTGATCTGCCCGGTGGCAATCTGGTTGGCAATGTGGTTGACGGCAATCAACCCCGAGGAGCACTGGCGGTTGATCGCCACAAGCGGGGTGGTGTAGGGCAACCCTGCGGCAAGCGCCGCGGCACGGTGCTCGTTGGCACCGGCGCCCTGGTTGAGCACATTGCCCACGGCAAAGTCCTCGATCTTCTCGAAGTCAATCACGTTTTTCTTCTTGAACTCCTTGAGCAAGAGATAGAGGATGTCCTCGGTCTTCAAGTCCTTGAACCCTCCCTTGCGGCCCTTGGTGATCGGGGTTCTGTAGGCGGCGACAATGACGACGTCGTCGGGGTTCTTCTCGCGGACTGTGGCCGCCGACGACGGCTTGCTGCCGCTGAGGTGGGAAAACACTTGGTTCAATCTGCTAGACATGTTGTTTTTTTTAGATGGAAATCTCAGGAAATCTCAGGTGGAGTGGTAGGAAATTTCAACTGAAAAAATGGCAATACTTTAGATTGGCAGCTGCTACCCCAGGTTATATAGCAAGGCAGTGCGCTGCCGCCGCCCCTGGCCCCCCTCGGAAGTAGCCCCGGTTTGGGCGCGCGGGCGCGGCATGTGATCGAGAACAGGGAAGCACAGCCGGTGGCTAAGCGGGAAGCGCGGGGGGCCAAGCGTAACGCGGGGCGAAAAACGAAAACCACACGGCCAGCAGACCTTGTTATTGCCTCATCGGGCCCTCTCCACGAACAAGCAAAAGATTAATTGGCGTTTATGAGTGACCCAAGCGGTGGCCCTCACTCGCTTACAAATGGATGACCCTTTCTCGCTTACAAATGAATTGCCACGCTGTTCTGTGAACTTGCTCTTCTCGGACTAGGGGCCGGGTCCCAAGAGCGTTCTAAAACCGGCTACAAAGGTTCAGGGCTGTTGTTCAGGGTTGTTAAATAGCCAGTGTTTTTCTCGCTTCCATCAGGTGCCGGGCACAGCGGGGTGACTAGCCGAAACGGTTATGCGCCCCGCGGGGGCCTGCGACTGTCAACAGGCGGGCGGTTTCGCATCCGGCCGCAACAAACTTTCGGTCACGTGACTTAATGTGGAGTAGCCAAGCAGGCGCAGCAGTGCTTCTACTCAGCAAGTGTACTCAACATACTCAGCAAAAATTCATGAGCACTCACAATGCTCATATCCTATTGCATGCAGTGTCTCGCTAACGCTCGCCACTGCTATCTTCTGAGCTTACTTCTCCGACCAACATTCGTGTGGCAGTGCAGGCGAAAGTAGCAATGTGCTGCAAAAACCGCAAGTCTAACTCTACACTTGTAAGCGGTCTACACCTGTAAGCGTAAGCGTAAGTAGAGACAACAGTTCGTCAGACATCCCAGTTGATTGCCTTTGAGTTAGTTAGTCAGAAGTTCCAGTTGATTGCCTCTCAGTAGTTAGTTAGTCAGACATTCCAGTTGATTTTCGCAGCGTCTCGCTAACGCCCGCCACTGCTGAGCGCTTTTTTTTAGCGCTTGGAAAAGACCTCAGTGTGTACGCTTGCTTAGATCCTGGCGAGCTCGACAGTGGAATTTCAGTGCGCGATATAAGTCAGTAAATATTAGAGGGTTGCCCACTACTCGCAGAGGGTAACTAGACACCAGTTAGTCAGACATCACAGTTAGTCCCAGTATCACAGTTGATTGCAGCGCCTTGCTAACGTCGCCACTGTCTCACTGCTGCCGTGCCAGAAGCCAATGTCACTTCGCGCCAACGCTGCATTGCTGCTTCTGGCTGGCCAGCGCCTCTCTATGCTACTTGCTCCTGAAACACCCGAGTTTCCATGCACGTCTGAAAAACCCTCGCCTCGATGCCCCGCCATGCGCCCCCAGATCAACCACCCGATCTTGCCCCGGCCGCAATCACATGCGCGCGGATCCGGGATAGTCACGTGCCGCCCGGGGCAGCTCCGGTAAGCCAAGCGGTGCCAGCGGACAGTGGGCTGGGTAGATTCGGGAGAAGCATTGCGTGTGGATGTGCTGCGGCAGCGCCTGGCACTGTGCAGGGCGCCTGCCACTTGCTCCCGCGGTCTACACACGGTAACGTAAACAGAGGCGCCCCATCCGGCAGTTTCACTTTTCTCCACATGTGTGACCCTAGCCAAGGCCTAAGCTACGCCGTTCACTTTTACGCCGTTACTTTTACGCCATTTACTTTTACGCCATTTATTTTGTGACTCACCCTGATTCACCATTTTGTCACACGACGGACACGCGACCTGGCTATTGCGAAGTGCCAAAAACCCTGTGCCAAAAACTTCCGAACGCATCTGCCAGGCGCTCCGAAAAGACCCGACGGGGCCCTGGGGCGCCCGGCCTGGCGCCCGGCTGGCAGGGGCACCCGGCCTTACCCCAGGTTTCGCGGTGCAGGCGTGCGCAGCGGCGTGCCGCGGGGTGCATGCGGGAATTGTCGCCCGGGGAAGACTGCCAACGCCAGGAGCAAGACTCCAACAGGTATATAAGACCGCAGTCCCCCCGTAGATTCAGTCCTCTTTGACTATCAAACAACACTCTACAACATGTCATTCGACGAACAGGAATTCAAAAAAAGACTCGGGCTCCATGCGGACGCCGTGGTGCGCCACAACGCCGCAGTGCCGACCCTCTACGAGGACGGGCTCAAGGAGAAAGGAACCATCATCTCGCTGACCGGCGCACTCACTGCGTACTCGGGCGAGAAGACCGGGCGGTCTCCTAAGGACAAGCGTATTGTCGACGAGGAGACCCTGACGCACAACATCTGGTGGGGGCCTGTGAACCGCAAGGTGAACGAGCAGGTGTGGAGAATCTCGCGCGAGCGCGCCAAGGACTACCTCCGCACTCGCGACAAGTTGTTTGTCGTGGACGCTTACGCCGGGTGGGACCCGAAGTACCGCATCAAGGTGAGAATCGTGTGTGCGCGCGCGTACCACGCGCTCTTCATGCGCAACATGTTGATCCGCCCGACGGACGAGCAGCTCAAGGACTTCGGCGAGCCGGACTTCACCATCTACAACGCCGGTCAGTTCCCGGCCAACAGATACACCGACGGGATGACGTCGTCCACCTCGGTCGAGATCAACTTCAAGGAGATGGAGATGGTGATCTTGGGCACGGAGTACGCGGGCGAGATGAAGAAGGGCATCTTCACCGTGATGTTCTACCTCATGCCGATTAACCACAACGTGTTGACGCTCCACCTGAGTGCCAACCAGGCGGTGGGCGACAAGGACGTGACGTTGTTCTTTGGCTTGAGCGGCACCGGCAAGACCACCTTGAGTGCCGACCCGAACCGTCTTCTCATTGGCGACGACGAGCACTGCTGGAGTGACGACGGGGTCTTCAACATCGAGGGCGGCTGCTACGCCAAGTGTATTGGTTTGACTGCCGAGAAGGAGCCGGACATCTTCAACGCGATCAAGTTCGGCTCGATCTTGGAGAACATTGTCTACGACAAGGACACCCGTGTGGTGGACTACGAGGACACCCTGATCACCGAGAACACCCGCTGCGCCTACCCAATCGAGTACATCGAGAACGCCAAGATCCCCTGCTACGCCGACAAGCACCCGCTGAACATCATTCTCTTGACGTGTGACGCGCGCGGTGTCTTGCCAGCGGTGTCGAAGTTGACGCCCGAGCAGGTGATGTACCACTTCATCTCCGGCTACACCTCGAAGATGGCCGGTACTGAGCAGGGCGTGACCGAGCCACAGGCGACTTTCTCGTCGTGTTTTGGCCAGCCGTTCCTCGCGCTCCACCCAATGAAGTACGCGTCGATGTTGGCCGAGAAGATGAAGCAGCACAAGACAAACGCCTGGTTGTTGAACACCGGCTGGGTCGGTGAGTCGGTGGCCAACGGCGGCTCGAGATGCCCGCTCAAGTTCACCAGAACCATCCTCGACAAGATCCACGACGGCACCCTCAGCTCGGTGGAATACGAGTCGTACCCGGTGTTCAACTTGCGCGTGCCTAAGGAGTGCGGCGTTGTGCCGGCCGAGATCTTGAACCCATACAAGGCCAGCGCCAAGCAGGGCGAGTTCAACGGGAAGATCTCGGAGTTGGCGGGGTTGTTCAAGGAGAACTTTGAGACCTACGCGGACGGGTGCACCAAGGAGGTGATTGCCGCGGGGCCACAGATCTAAGCCGAGCACTATTCAGACATCGGCCACAAATTGGCTGGTGTCGTTTGCGCTGAGACGCCCTACTTATTAGCTAGCCGCTCCCTGGTTACCCCACGACATCGACACGTTGCTATTCATTTGCCATTTTTATATATACATTTCTAAACTATACGATTTTCTAATGTCTTGTAGTTAGTTAGACATTAACCATGCAGTGGATCGCATTGTCTGCTCACACTTTGTTTAGATGCCAGCTTTCGGCGGCTTTACTACACTTGAGGCTGTCTTTGGTAAGCTTTAAGGCAGTGTGTCAGTAAAGCGTCAGAAACTACAGATGTGTGGATGAGACCTACCATCAAAACTAGGTGGTACAATTCGCACAATATTTTAGACCGCTAGTGTCTTTGCCGCTCCCTGTGTATTTGGCGCATTCAAATGTCTACTAAGTATTATCTAGAAGTTGCACTGCCTTAGTATTCTTTTCCAAGAGCCGTTTGCTGACTGTCAGCTACAGTGAAAGCGTAGCTAGACACCACAGTTAGTCCGACAGTACAATTAGTCAGACACCACAGTTACTCAGACACCACAGCTGAATTCACCGCAGTATCTCGCTGAAGCTCGCCACTACTACTTGCTTTGAGCTGTCAATTCTTTTGAACCAATCTCTGGAGGTGGTATTCTCGTGTTTAGAATTCTCAAGTTTTGCGCTTGAAGTCGACTCTCTTGTACATGCAGGAGGTGGACCCCTAGCACAAGCAGACAAACAAATATAAGAGAGATGGATATAAAAAAATCCATAATTGAGAAATATAATATTTTAGTGAGTAATTTGCTAGTTTCTCATCAATAAAAAATTAAATTGCATCCCAACAGTACTCACATGCTTCGTGATCTTTCATCCACATTCAGCATGGTGCATAAAAGACGAACCTTCACACATTTCAGTAACAAATATTAATTAAAATAAGCAGCAAGATTTGAAGAATATTAATCAAGCAAAATTGGAAAAGTAATAAGAAATACATTGCTATCACATTGCTATCACATTGCTATCAAAATAATAAAATTAGGCCACAACTCACCCCCCACTCTTTTCCGCCCACCTCCTGCCGTATTGGGCACCGCCAATCGAATCTTGCATCAAATCGCGATAAGATCTGGACGCATCGAAGATAAATACCTGGCGTGCTCCCTCACCACACAGCTTGCATTCCAACCAACAGCCTTCCTGCTATCATGACAATCGAGAAACACATTGCGGTTTTGTGCACGGACACTCCGATGTTCGAGCCCGGCACGAAGGAACTCGACACGTTTGGCGACTTCGGGGACCAATCCATTGAACTCGTCAAGGGAGTCGGATTTGTGTGCAAGAAGTATGAGACGAACGCAAAAGGCGAGCTTCCCCAGGGGATTGCCGGGTTGCAGGGGATCATTGTTACTGGTTCCCGGGCGGATGCCTTTGATAACGACTCGCCCTGGTGCCAAGACTTGACCAGCTTCTTGAAGCTCGCCATTGGCCAGGTCCCCATTGTGGGGATCTGTTTCGGGCACCAAATATTGGCGGGCGTTCTTGGGTCGAAGGCCGGGAGAAACCCGAAGGGCCAGGAGAATGGGTTGGTTGAGATTGAAAGTAGTGCCGAGTTCAAGAAGCTTCTAGGAGTGCCCACTTTCAACATGGTGGAGGTGCATAATGATATCGTGTTCGAGGTGCCTCGGGGCTACACTAACGTGGGCAGCACTGCCCTCTGCCAGGTCCAGGGGTTCTTCAACGACACAGTGTTGACGTTCCAGGGTCACCCTGAGTTCAGCCTCGAGTTTCACAGAGTCTGTTTGGACAAGGAATTTGCAGAGCACAAGATGACCGAGGAGGAGCACCAGCAGAGAGTCGGAAGCTTGTCGCTCGGTGAGAACCATGGGCAGACAATAGTGCGCGACTTGATAATCAAATTCCTTAGACAGGAGTCTTGATTGGACACGCCTAGACATCAATGATAGACACTTGGTATATTTTTAGAGAGCTTTGTAGCCATGTGCAACACTTTCGTGGTAAGTTGGCGGCCGGGATGTGGCACTAGTCCGCGCTGCAGGGAGGTGCGTTAGCAAAGAGCTGTGATCCTGGGAAGCAAAAGGCTTCCTGAATTAATACTTCCGAGCTCTTTTAATGAGCTCAATGAGCCCGTCACTTGCCAGTAACCAAGAGAGGCGCTCTGTAAGACTAAAAGCTTTTCTTTCTTTGATAGCACGCCGTTGGACAGCTGTGCTGCCTTGTGTCTGAACTGTGCTTGCGGTGATGCATACACGTCCCTGCTGCTTTTGGCTTTATCACACGCCACTGCGCGCCATGTCCCTTGAGCCCCTTTGTCAATCTTCTGGGCGATCTCAAAGTCTTGGCCAAAGCCTTTTGTGGGTAGTTTTAATGCCCCCAATGATCTCCCATGGATGGTAATAGGGAGTTTGCAGCGAGGACTATGTCCATGTAGCTTTTCACACCGTTGGGCGATTTGTTGAGCGGGTGCAAGATGGTGCTTTCAGCCTGGACTCTCCAAATCCGTAACAAGCTCTTTCTTTGCCCCGGCAGAGCCAATTAGGGTTCTCCTCGAGTTGTGTGCTTGACACCTGCGTGTGCCGAAACGCACTGGAAACGCAGTCGAAACGCACTCTACCATGGGACAAACCAGCGGTACTGCCCCCCCCCTGAGACAAAAGGCTTAGCCAGAAAGCTTATAAATGGTGTATATAAAGAGTTGGCGCCAAGAAATTTGTTGAGTATTTAGCAGTTTTCCAAAAACCTACAACCTAAGAATCATAGATTGCCCTTTACTCTCAACGCCCGGCCAACAACAATCTACGGCAAACTCTGATAATCAACTAACACAATGTTCTGGAGCTACAACTGCAAGATGGTGCCAGACGGACTTGGTCTGTGGAACGAAAAATGTACCCGTGGTGTCAACGTCGGCTTCATCATTGGATCTGTGATCATTCTTATCTGCCTTGGGATCCTGATCTTCATGCTTGTTACTAAATACCTTGTGAAGCGGGCCCGTACCAGAGAGGCTGCTCGCAACGGTGTTTCTTACCCACCAATGGCCGTGCCTCAGCAGGAGCCAATGTTGCAGGTTCCGGTTGACCTGAGCAGAAACGTTTCTGGCTCAGCCCTGACTCTTGGCGCTGAGAACTCGGCGTACTACAACAACAGCTACAACCAGCAGCAGCACTTGAACGCCAAGGACTTTGACGAGAGCAGAAGCTTTTTGTCGGAGAACACTGCGGCGCCCGAGCAGCTGCAGCCGCCACAGCAGCCGTATGAGTTTATTTCGGTGCCAGGGCGGGCCGCACACCTGGCGTCGTCTGAGAGATTGGTTTAGCATGAAGAGGGGTGCTCGGCTAGGTGCTCACTGCCTTATGCGTGACAGCCTCCTCTGGACGACCTTGCTCTGATACTAGGAGATATGATATTTTGGGTAGGATACCGATTGATACACGTTTTTGTCAAGATTGATTGTAGTGGTGGTTTTTTGGTGGTTTGTTCGTCACAGGGCTAGCTTTATTTGACAGATAAAGTTCCACGAGACGTACGGCTGTGCTCAACCAGATGACACAAAACTATTAGATATAGCCACCCTGAAACTACCAAGCCTCGTGGTGAGTCGTTTATAGTGTGTCCGTCAAGTGCCTTCTCTGTGACAGCCACCATTCTCATTGACAACTACTGTTAGGTCGCAGCACGATTTCCTTGCCATGAAACTGCTGAACTTACAGCGTTCCCATCTATGCACTCGCCGGCAATTTTCCGCCCACCAGTGTTGTTGTGTATTAAAATATGCTATGCTGCGTCGTCTCGCTGTCGTTCGAGACAAAAATAATTTTTTCCTCGACGTTGTGCGAGGAGTATCGCTTGGTATTATTGAGCGACTGAAAGAAGTTGTTGTAGTGCTGTGTGTTGTAGGGACTGGCCGGGTTGATCATATTGACCGAATCGCTCCAGCTCTTATCGCCCTTGGCAGCTTCCATGTCCAACGGGAGGCTCTTGTAGCTGTTTGTGTTTTTGATAAGAATAATCTTCTGGTCCACAAGCTGGTCCGCCTTCTTCAGCTGTTTGCCAGAGGCCTTGCTGACTTTGCTGGTCTTTCTAAGAGCATTGCTCAGATTGTTAGACAGAGTGTTGGACAGAGAACCAGACAAATTGCTGCTCTGAGATTCACCCTGCAAGAACTTTGAAGAGCCCTGAGGGCCCTGAGAAACCGTCTTGGATGAGTTTCTTGACAAGCTGTTCTTCTGCTTGTCTCTTCCAAGAGGCAAACTGATGGTCTCATTTCGAGTGCGGCCAGGAATCTCCGCAGTGCTGAAACCATCAGTGCTTGTTTTCTGCGCCAACTGTTCTGCACTCCTGGCTTTCCCGGGCTTCTCAAAGTCGTAGTCGAGCTCATCGTCGGAGTACGTCTGGTTGAGCCCCAAGTAGTCCTCCGCCAAGTTGTCTTCCATTTCAATGTCGGCAGAAGGCGGCTCTTCAGTTGTGACGCGAGACTCAGTACATTGGGCAACTGGCAAAGACTCAGTCTGAGCAACATCTAGGGTATTTCCTGTCAGCTTCTCATCATGCAAAAAAGTGGGCATCACATGAGACTCAAACAGAACGCGTTTTGGAGTGTCGATCGTGAGTTTTCGCGACTGCTGCGAGAAGTACGCGTCAAAGTTGTTTGTTGGCTCAGATGACTGCTCATCAGAAGAAGGCGACTGCTCACACACAGGCCCTGCCACCGTCTCTTGGATCTCAACATCAGAAACGTTGTCACTCTCACTTCCGCCACTCTCGTTATCGCTATCACTGTCGCTATCGCTCTGCTCATCATCGTCACGTGCAAAGTAGAACGCCGCGCTCTTGGCACGCCGCTTCCCCGTGCGCGAGGGCAACGCAATTTTGGTGTGAGGCAATGAGTTGGTGCTAGCAGCGCTCTTGACAGCAGAGAAGTCAAACTTGGGAGTTTTTGCTGGGAAGTATTCCGGCTCGATCACGAACTTGGTGTTCGAGTTCACGGCTTTTTCGAAGACCGATTGGCGACGGGAGCTGTCAGTATCGTGGCTCTCATTGACAAAAGCAGGCGCCTCCAGGAAGTTGTAGAAGTTAGCAGCAGGGCTCATCACGTCAGGTGTGAGACTGGAGGCCCCGGGAGAGGAGGTCAGCTGTTGGGGACTGCTTTTGAGACTACTCTTGAGAGGACTATTCTTGAGACTGCTCTTGAGAGGAGTTTCCTGGAAGTGACTCGTAGTGAGAGTGGTAGATTTGAGGGAAGTTGTGAAGGAGACATTCTTGGAAAGTGGGGGAGTGGTAGTGACAGCAGTGTGCTGTGCACCATGCTTGTCCAGCAAACAAGTGCCGCTCAACAGAGCATCGTGTAACTCACTGGCGCCCAACAGTTGTTGTCTTGTTCTCTCCATGATGATTCTGTCCTCTTTTTCTGGCAGCCCCAATGGCTGCTGCAAGTTTGCAATATCGATCGGCTGATCGTACTGGAATGTCAACAGGTCGTGGTCATTCAACTTCTTGAAGCACGGCAAGTTCACCGAGGTGTGTCGGAGACTCCACTGGTCACTGTTATCAAACAAGACGAACGAGCCGGGTGGGATGTTGATATAGTCGTACTCGGCGTCTCTCCGGCGCGGCTTTGCGTGGTTCATCAAGTTGTTGATAAGGCCACCGTGT
This sequence comes from Saccharomycopsis fodiens, assembly GCA_002564235.1. Taxonomy (NCBI): domain Eukaryota; kingdom Fungi; phylum Ascomycota; class Saccharomycetes; order Ascoideales; family Saccharomycopsidaceae; genus Saccharomycopsis; species Saccharomycopsis fodiens. The sequence continues at coordinate 285,939 of JNFV01000001.1, forward strand.
GTCACAACGAGGGCAACATTGTTAGTATCAGAAGAAGAAGAAGAGGCCTCTGACTCCTCGGCAGTGTAGAAACTGAAAAATTTTTTGGACCCCTCGACACACCGCTTGGTGAGAGAGGCAAGCGTCCCATAGTCGAACTCTCCCTGGCTCCCAAACTTGTCAGAGTCCCACGTGAACTCAACCTTGAGATTCTCAATGTGCTTGGTTCTACTGAGGAGCCAGGTCACGTTGCGATCGACGATCTTGTTCTGGATCTCGCTGTCTTTTACGCTATGAGAAAGGATGCTGCTGACAAGTGGAGAAGGAGACAGAAACTTCGACTCCTTTTCGAAATACCCCTGATAGTAGTGGTCACTCAAAAAGTTGTCGATCCGTAACACATAAGAATTGGACAGATTCTGATGTTCCCTGTTAAGACCCTCGACTAGCAAAATCGCAGTGTCCAAACAGCGGCGGTACGGCGAGCTATGGACATAAAATATCGTCTTTTTCTCCAGACTGAGGCCGTTTCCGAGGTCCCTGCTGATCGTCTGGGCCAACAAACGGGCATGGTTCTGGGCTAGCAGACTGTAGTGCACAAGCTCCGGGTCGATCACGTTGACGTCGTCCTGTGCCGACAACCCAACGCCCAAGGCCGCTTTTTGCAACTCCGTGCATATCTCGCTCGCCACGCTGTGCGGCACGTCATTGAGAATATCCACAAGCTTCTCGAGCTTGCTTTTCTCGACCCGGTTCACCACCGCAGTGAACTTGTCTAGAACTTTCGCCTTCACAAGGACTTTTATCACAAGATTGTAGAGCAGCGCATACTGGCTGTCGTTCTCACTGGCATTCCGGTCTAGCTCGTACTCCAAGACTCCGAGGAGCGTGGCAATATCCACGGCGTCCGACCGGATCAAGTGTCGTATAAGTACCAAGTTGTCAAGTTTCATGATGCATAGTCATCAAAAAGAATCAAGCAACAAGTGTGGAGACCAAAGGGGACACTATGGTAACAGTTGGGGCCTTTTGTGGCTTCAAAAAGTGGCTGTCTCGATGTTTTCTGGAAAACCCCGGGGTCTGGTTATGCGCTATGGGTGATGGTTTGAGATCTGAGAATATTTTGATGACCGAGTGTCACATGCGAATATAAACGACGCCACGTGCAGCATGTACGAGCAGGTTGAAGCGAGCACACTGAGTGACTGTTCAGACACCGCACGTAGTGGGGTTAAGCCTGGTCATAAAAACAACCTTGCAATAACAATATTGCGGTGAGTGGCTACACAATGATGCTATTCTTATTCAACAAAGTCCTCCCACCGTGTCTCTTCTTGACCCCTCCTCTTTCTCCCACCGTCATCTTCTATGCACGAGGTCACGTGGCGCTGCTCATTCCGGGGCGATCTACGCGCATCGAAAGCGCGTGAGTGACGGGCGAGCTGACTGTGATGGGGCGTCATTACTAAGGCACCCGGGCGACACTCTCAAACAAAAGGCAAAAGAAATGCCACTGCAGGCATCGGTTGCCTGGCCATCCAGGTGAGGGTGGGTTAGACGGAGCGGATGTCGCCTAGGCAACAGAAAAAGCAGCGCCGTTCGGCATCAGTGCGCTCAACGGTTTCTAAAAGTAGTTCAGTAAACGCTCCTGCTTTGCGGTGTTCTATTGAGCCTACTCTTGATACTGTGCAGGACGATGCCGTCCTGGAATACGCGTTTTGAAATTTTCAATACAACATCCAAACACCAATTGAGTATGGTGTATGGTTGTATACCCTAAAGGAAGGAAAAAATTAACACCCGAACATACACTTGTTGGGCTGGTGTCTGGATGTGTTTTATGCAGCTTCCCGATTAGGAGGAGTTTTAAACCTTATTTTTGAAAAAACCCGGACATATATTTGGTAGTTGGTGTTTGGATGTATTGATAACATCACACAAAAAGTACAGAGAGAGTGTAGCCACGAGAGTGTCTTAAGCTGAACTAGCAGTGAATATTAGCGTGCAAATGTTTGCTAACCAAACCTCAGCAAGCAAATAATTGCTGGCCAAACTTAGCTGAGCCGCACGTTTGGACCACTAAAAAATCGAGAGAGTGATTTTGGCGCAAGATTTTGGTAACATGGCAGCCATCAGCCGGCAAACATACAATCGAGTCAAGCGACAGGTGTCTTACTGACACAGTTTTCCAGAGCCGTATTTGTCTCTTGTGCAAATGATTGTGTCATCAGGGTGCACTATTGCCACGCCTGCAATGAATAGCAACTCAGCCGCAACACTAGGTTTACTGTGGAACCCAGTGGAAACTACTAACCTTGGTGTCACCAAATGTCACACGGCCTCCGCCCAGGCTGCAGGACAATCGCTGCATGCATGCGTTGCTTGCGCGACCATGTTTGCGCGCGGTCACGTGCCCAATGGCAAGCTCGGATTTAACCAAGGGCAACGGGATTACTATAAAGCCACGAGGCCTGCCAATATTTTCTTGCTTTCATCTAGCAACCAAAAATATGTCCTTCAAACTCAATTCTGGCCACACCATTCCCAAGATCGCCCTCGGCACTTGGCTCGCGGCGAACGACAAGGAAGCCTTTGACGCAGTGTACCATGCGATCAAGTCCGGATACAGACACATTGACACCGCTGCTCTCTATGGAAACGAGGAGCAAGTCGGAAAGGCTGTGAACGCGGCGATCAAGGAGGGTCTCGTCAAGAGAGAGGAACTCTTCATCACCACGAAGGTCTGGAACACCGACCAGCGTGACCCAAAGACCGCGTTCCACAAGTCGTTGGAGCGGTTCCAGTTGGAGTACGTCGACCTTTTGTTGGTCCACTGGCCGGTTGCGTTCAAGCACTTGCACGACGAAAACGGAAACTTCATTGTCCAGCCAAACCCGGAGCAGGCCAAGCAGATTTCCGACGGAGAGTTGATCGACTACGACTGGAATTTCGTCAAGACCTGGGAGATCTTCGAGGAAATTGCCGCGTCGGGCAAGGCCAAGTCCATTGGAGTGTCGAACTTCAGTGTGGGCAAGTTGAAGATTCTCCTTGAAAAGACCAAGACCGTCCCTGCGGTCAACCAAATCCAGCTCAACCCTGCGTTGCCGGAGAACGAGATCGTCGAGTTTTCCCAGAGCAAGGGCATTGTCGTTGAGGCCTGGGCGCCGTTTGGCGGTGACGGGGCTAAGGTCTTGAAGGACCAGGGCATCATCGACCTTGCGAAGAAAAGAGGAACCAACCCAGGTGCTCTTGTGTTGAGCTGGATCAACCAGCGCGGGGTCGTGGCGTTGCCAAAGTCCGTCAACCCAAAGCGCATCGAGGAGAACTTGAAGACCGTCAAGTTGGAGCCAGAAGACTTCAAGGTGTTTGAGAAGTTGGAGGAGCCGGGATTGAACCCTGCGGACGGTGTTCCATGGGCGCCAAAGGGGTTGTTTGACGACAGCGACTTGGGCAGATGGAACTTTGACTAATCAACTTTTCAATGCTGGCGAGGCAGTGCAGAGTAGCAGCTTAGTGTGACGCCCAAGGCCCTGGCCAAACTTTTCTTAGTTTATAATAAAAGATTATGCAAAAATATGTGGTAGGGAAGCTGCCGGGAGCAGGGTAAAAGAACAGTGGCAGATTGATACTGCTACTGAGGGAGCACAGCATTGACTTGAAGAGTGAACATCTGTCAAACTTACAAAATGCTTCTGCTTCCGCCCCACTACATTGACCAAAACGAAAAATGGTGTATTGAATGTAATCGAGTGCCCCACTGAGCGTGGCGAATGCCGTAATCTCACTGACCTGAAGCTGAGCGGGAGCGGCCTGTCAGAAGGCGGCCCCAGAAAGTGAGATTCGAATTGTATCGATTGCAATCTCCAGAGCCCAAGATAAGTTAATAAAAGTGAAACACGGGAAGATATTCATCAAGCTGGCTAACGCACTCAGCGCTCTACCAAAAGCGGTTGATAAAACTCAGGTTGTAGTCCCCCCGCTTCAAAATGTACTTTTGAATCACCTCCGGGTTCAAGTGCTTCAACTCGCCCTCGTTCACCAAGCTGTTAATATAGTTTGGCTGCACCGTAAACAAATTGGCCAACTCTCTTAAGATACCGAACTTCTCAGACAACTCCTCAAGCCGCCAGCTGTCGACCATCGCCTGGTACGCAATGATATCCTTGGTGACGACAATCCCACCAACCTCTGAGATGGGGAACTTCTGGAAGTGTCCAATGAGCAAGTGCAACAAGTTGATGCCGATCTCTGCCATGAAATTCGTAAGGTTCACTTCCGAAAGCCACCCGTTAGGCACCAACTGCTCCACGTACATGCTGTTGACAAAGTTGACGATCTCGCCGCAGATCTCGGTGTTGTTGAACTCGTCGGCAGCGTCGATGTCCTCGACGTTTTTTCTTGACGTCGGTTGAAAGTCTTTCTTCTTTTGCTTGTCCAAGGTGACAGTGATCTTGTTGAGCACAAACTCAACAGTGTCGCGCAAGATAATGTTGAGCTCGAGCTCGTTGGTCGTGACAAAGCCATTGGTCAAGTGGATGACTGTCTTTTTGACAAACGCACTGTTCACACTGAACGGTAAGATGACAAGCTTGATGAAATCCGTGGTCAATTTGAGAATTTTGGTAGCTTTTTTGACGATCTTCAAATGGTCAAAGTCAAACACCTCGCCCTTTTTGTAGTCCATGTGGACAAGCTTGTAATATGACATCTCGAGCCCCATATCTAAATACCCCCCCACACCGAAAATCAAGATTCTAAGGATCTCCAACGAGTACTCTGGGATGTCCTGCGATTTCAAGTTGCTGATTCTCGACAAAGATTCGACGGAATTTTGGATCATAAAATCAATATTAGAGAACTTGATCTCGTCCTGGACCTTGTCAATTCCTTCGTCCTCTCTTGATTCCGAGAAGATCCCACCGTTCACGTTGTCCAATTTCGGTGAGAGAACTAAACTCTCATTGAGAGAGGAATACTTCGACGCGCTGGAGGACGACCGCTCAAGTTTCAGCTTCATGTAGGCGCGGATTGTCTTGATTCGAGTCGTCTCCGACGAATTGCTGTTCAAAAACGAAGGAGAGAGTGGCAGCATTAAACTAGACTCCTTGATGGTATCGGTCGTATTGAGTCTAACCTGCAACAACCGGTCCTTGAAGATCCTAGGGTACTTGCGTTCAAAGGTCGCGTTGATCTTGGCATAAATCTCTTCAAGCGACTTCTTTTCTTTGTCAAAGTAGCTCTGCTTGAGCGGCTCCGCAAACAAGTCCGTGAAAGAGGCATCCACAAGACCCGTCAACTCGTCGAGGATCGGGATTTCGTCGCCCATCAACGTGGTTGTTCTGAGAAGGCCATCCTCTAGATGAATTTTGGTACTGTTTTCTCCAAAGAACGTCTTGAGATCAGTGACGAAGTTTGTGGTCGTCCCATGGAGCAAGTGGAGAAGACGCACATAGCTCAAGTTGCTCGTCTGGGCATAATCAAGGAGGGCATTGTAGATTTTTTTGAACTTCGATGTAAACAACTTTCTGATAGTAAGCTCTAATATTCTCAAAAAGATCTGCCGCAGCTTATTGAATATGAGTTTGATAAGGTTGAAGTGGTTGACGACAAGATTCTTGTACTTGTCAAGCAACCGCTCGAGCTCCGGGACGAACGCCAACAAATTAGATGCGTTGTAGTGGACTGTGGGGTCGCTCAACGCGGCCCAGAATGGCGAGCTTTCGCTGAGAAAATCGCTGATTAGATACTCCTCCTCCGGGGTGTCGGCATTCATCTTCGAGAGGTAGACATCGAAGATCTCAGTGCTGCTCTCGTTGTAGTCAATAAGAATGTCGAAGCACTCTTTCATCTTGACAATCGAATCCTGGTCACTGGCCTTGTTGAACAGCTTTATCAAGTCCGACTCAAACTTGTTGGAAAAGCCCTGGAGCTGTTGGTAGACCTGTGTGAACCGGGAGTCCGAGGCCAGGCCGGTGGACAACTTTTTTGACAACTTCAAAAGCTTACTGATGTACTTGCCGCAGTTCTTCTTATCGGACGGCTTCTTGGACTTCTGCAAATCGGTGAGGAGCTTGCTCTGGTTGTGCTTGTAAAAATCGTTGTAGCAGCGGGTGAGAAAAATGATCTCCACGTTCTTCTCTTTGAGGTTGGTTGCCAACTGGAGTTTTTCTCCCAACGGATCAATGGTCTCTCCGACATCCAGAATGATCCCATCAAGGCTTTCAAACTTGAGATTGAGCCCCTGGATCTGCTGGTGCAACCCAAGCACATTCTTGGAGTGTTTCAACTCGTACTCCGTCACTTCTCCCCTCAAGTTCTCAATCTTTTGGCTGTTCTTCTTGTTGAGAGAATTGAGCTCCGTCAAGACACTCTCGAACGTCCGGATGAACGGCTTCGGGTCGAGCTGCTCCAAACTGTCTTTGTTCTCGTTGAGTGAAATTTCGTGCTCCTTCAGGATCTCCTCGATGAAGTCCACGGCACTCAAGTTCTGGAGAAACGTCTCGGAGTGAAGAATGCCCCGCGTCCGCGAGTCGAGCTCGTACAAGTTCATGTTGAGGTGACAAGGTCAAAAACGCGGCAGATGCTCTTTTGGTGTTTCCTGAGGCACACACCTCTGGTGTGCCTGCATATCGCGAAGGACAGGTGGGGAGCGGGGCTCGGAACCAATCTCCTAGAGAAGACCGAAGAAGAATATTACGAAATGACTCGGAAATATAAATAGTTTCTCAATAATACGAGCAAACTTGTTCTGTTCTGAAGTCCTAACGTTGAGTTTGGGGTCGCCACTGCTGCCTGTGCGGGGCCAGTCGTGGGCCAGTCGTGGGCGGCTGAGGTTGGACCGGCGGGGTGCCCGAGCTGTGCGGAGCTAGACGGGAAAGACAGGCGAGACGGGGAAGGTTTTTAGCCGGCTTCTCAAACACTTGACTGACTAACTGATCACCAACTAACTACTAACTACTCACTAACTGACCACTAACTGATCACTGACTAATAACTAACTAATCTCCACTAGTCACAACTTATCACTAACTCCTCGCCAGTCTCTAATGCACAATTCTGACTTATAAAATGTGCCTTCATCTATGCAGACCTGGTCTTTACAGATTTCTGCTGAATGTCAAGCATGTGCCACCTGGAACACTGCCCCTTATTGAGTCGATGACCTGCTCCTCAACTGCCGAAGTATGCAGACGCAATGCCCAGAACCAAAACTCGTCAGCGTGAAAATAATATTGAGTAATGTTGAGTAATCTTCACCACTCTCATGTAATGTTTGATCTACTACTTTGCTGCCCACATTGGCGACTACCGCTGTGTCTTAGGTGCCCCAGACACTGAGTTCGGGCCACCACACAAAAATGCTAAGATTGTCTCAAAAAAATAGGCGTTGCAAGATCTCGTTGCAAGATCTCGCTACTGAGATCTTTCGATACTCGGTTCTTGCTATGCAACCCACAGCGAGTGCCGCTGACCGCCAACCTGCGGTCAGCCTTCATGCATGCCACTCCTTAGTCCTTACAAAGTGTGTTCCAAAAAGTTTAGTCCAAGAAGTTTAGTCCTTACAAAGTGTGTTCCACCGATCAGATTTTGTTCGGAGTGACGCAGAATTAAGCACTCTGTTGCCCCTCGGAGCTATCGAAAAACCACTAACCACCACGGTGGGAAACCCAGGATTCAACGAGTGAGAGTTTGTAGGGCTTCTACAGTAGGCTGTTCTAGAGGGTTTGTCTAAACTTATGGCTCCCAGAGGGTTTGTCTAAAAGTATGGCCCCCCGGAAGAGTTGTCTAAAAGTATGGCTCCCTGGAGGAATTGTCTAAAAAGTATGGCTCCCCAGAGGGTCAGCACATCGGCTGCTGCTTCAAGAAGCTGCCACGCTAGAGAGTCTCTCGCACTGTCTCGCTGACGCTCGCCAGTGCTAAAGGTGACGCTCGCCAGTGCTAAACGTAGTGACTCTCTCGCACCGTCTCGCTGGCGCTCGCCAGTGCAAAAGTGCTAAAGGTCCCTCCCATAAATGATGGCCCCCGTCGGCTTATCATCCCCCTTCAACCGCCCCGCATTCTTGATATACCCAACCCGCTCAAACCCCAACAGGTCCCATATCTTGGTGCTCGCAACGTTGCTTTCAAACACCAAGTTGAACACCGAGTAGGTGTACCCGAGAAGCGGCGCCCACTGGAGGTAGCTCTGGCCGAGGCACTTGCCCACCTTGTAGCCCGTGCCTCTGACGTTGGGACTGACGAGGAACCCGGCATTGCAGTTGTGCGAGCAGCGCCCCTTGTAGTTTGGCTTGATGTAGTAGGTGCCGAGATAACATTTCGACCACTCACTTGGTGCCCCACTGTCAGTATCGCCCGCCGCTTTGTAGATACTAGGCCCCCCCGGCAACACCAACACCGCAACAAAATGCGAAAACCACGACGCCAAAAACTCCTCGCGCGTCAACTCATGGTAGTAGGGGTACGTTCTCCCGGCCTTGATCTCCGCGTTGAACTCCGCATGCAAGAGGTCCACCAACGAGGGTGCCACTTCGCGGTAGTCGTAGATGGGATAAAGAGTCGCCTGTGTCTTGGCTGGGTCGGCCAACGTGATCTTTAATGGCTCTAGAATACGTCTTGGTGCGGTTTTGAGCCAGTCCTCGTGGCTTTCGGCATAGCTTTGTGGCTCCATCTCAAATACAGATCTCAGACTGCAATCTCCAATGCCCATGAGTAATCCGTCTGGCAGAGTTAAACACAGCGAGCAGCAGCAAGACAGCGCGTGACCCTGCCGCCCGCTGCCGCGCTGCGCACCTCGCTTCTGCAGCGCAATGATATGGCCCCCGGGTAACCGCGCCTGCATGTTTTCGGGCAAGTAGTTGAGGCGAGTTTTTCTGATCGGCCTGGTTCTGGTAAGACACTACACCCTGGCTACAGGTCTCCATCCATCACAAATGAGCACAGGAAAACCCGAGGTGGCGCCGCCAAAGCCCCCGGCGAGCTTCCAGGAGCTCCAGCAGCAGATCATCGCGTTCCAGGAGGAGCGCCTCTCCAAGAGCCTGACCCCGACCCTGCCCTCGGAGCAGAAGCATCCCGAGAACCTTTATCAGAAGTACCAGAAGTTCGACAAGAGTGCTTATGAGAAGAAAATTGAAGAGAACAGGCAGGGAAAAACGCCGGACCATCTTAACAACACTCCTCCTTCTCAGCCTGTTTCAAAATTTGACAGCCCAAAGTTTGAGGGCTCAAAGTTTGACGGCCCGCCGCTCCCCAGCAAGTTGGGTGCCGCCAGCAGTGTCACCAGCAGCGCGCTGGGGCCGCTTGCAAGCACCACCCAAAAGAAGAAGCGCCCGGGGTTCAACCCGAGCCTAAGCGACGTGCACGTGCCGGCCAACAACAGCAGCAGCAACGCCAGCAGTGCGAGCAGTAACGGCAACGGCGCAGGGAAGACCCCGCTCCGCATGCTGCGCGCCATTGCCCCCCAGGTCTCTGCCCGCAACCCGAAGGGCAAGCTGAGCCTGCGGTTGCACATGCTTGCAGACATGACGCTCGACGACCTCGGGCCCAAGCCGAAGGTGCCGGTGGACGACGGCGGGAGTTTCCAGAGCTTCCAGAAATACTTGGACATCAACAACGGCTCGCTCACGTTCAAGGGCAAGGCGTCCATCACATCGAAGGGCGTCGAGTTTCTGAGCGGCACGCTGTTCAAGATCTCGACGAACGATCTCGAGTTGCAGCAGGAGTTGGGCCGCGGGAACTACGGCACGGTGCTGAAGGTCATACACAAGCCCACCGGGGTCACGCTTGCGATGAAGGAGGTCAAGCTTGCTCTTGAAGAGGCGAAATTCAAGCACATCTTGATGGAGCTCGACGTCTTGCACAAGTGCAACTCGCCGTACATTGTTGACTTTTTCGGCGCGTTTTTCGTCGAGGGAGCAGTGTACATGTGCATCGAGTACATGGACGGGGGCTCGTTGGACCAGGTTTATCAGGGCGGGCTCGACGAGAGAAAGTTGGCGTATGTGGCGGAGTGCGTTGTCCGAGGACTCCGGGAGCTCAAGGACGGTCACAATATTATCCATAGAGACGTGAAGCCGACGAATATTCTTGTGAATACCGCGGGAAAGGTGAAGCTCTGCGACTTTGGGGTAAGCGGTAACCTAGTGGCAAGTAAAGCCAAGACCAATATCGGCTGCCAGAGCTACATGCCGCCAGAGAGAATAAAGCCCAAGGGCTTGGGCGAGGCTGATCTAGACAACAGCTACACCGTGAACAGCGACGTCTGGAGCTTGGGAATATCGTTGGTGGAAATCGCAACGGGCAAGTATCCGTATCCGGCTGCCCTCACTTCTCTCTTCGAGCAACTCAACATGATTGTGTCGGGCGACCCGCCGCAGTTGCCCGAGGGCTACCTGGCTGCGGCACGTGACTTCATCGCGTGCTGCTGTGCCAAGATCCCCGAGAAGCGGCCAAACTACCTGGAGTTGTTGCAGCACCCGTGGTTGGTGGAAAACCGCAAGATTCCGCGGGACCAGGTCCGGGAGGAGTTTGCACAGATTGTGCGGGACCGGCTTGGGTCCGGGAAGTTGAAGACCGAGGAAGAGAACCGCAAGAAGTTTGACGAGTTGAACCAGAGCATTGAGCGGAACCAGAAGGTGAAGTTGGAGCGGAAGCAGTCACTCAAGAAGAGTAGTGACATTTAGCCGTGCATGGCGAAGCCAATGCGCCGCGTGAGCTCTTGAATGGCTCTTTTCAGTTGCACTTACATAACTTGCATTGCCGTTGTACAGCTTGCCACCACCACATTAGGGACCCCGCTCCCCTCTCATAGAAATGGCGGGATACACCGCGAGGTAGGCGGCATACGTTAGACTACTGTATAATTCATATTATAGGTTGGGTATGATGTAGAAGCACCAGAGCACCGGCAAGCGAAGCGAGAGACTGTGGATACCCGTGCAACACGCAGACAGCTTTTTTTTTGTTGGAGCATTAGTTGCCCATTACATTCGAGACATGGGTCAGATTATAATAAATGACTGCTTCTTAGCGGTTAAACCGTGTCCGCATACATCACTTCGCAAGACCAATCCTGCGCAGTGAGACCACTCTGAGCCATGTGTTTTGGACCTCGTTTGCTTGAGATCAGTCAAAGTGCTCCCCCATATATATGACTGGGAAAAAAAAAATAGCCTCTCATCTTGGGCCCCCATAATAATCATTTTCGTAAATTCAGACCTTCCATATTGCTCAAGTGTCTTGCCCTTTCTGTTGGTCTTGCTCTGAGCATTTTTTTAATGTTGATTCTTCTCAATGGACAATTTTATCTATATCTTGCTCACCTTCAAGATATTCATCATGACATGAGACAGGACGATTTGCATGCCCCCAGTTGATCAAGTGCTTATACATTTTGAGGAGTTCTTGGTTCTCCTTCGTTCTTTCGATGCAATCCTCCTGTAACCAAAACTGAACGTCTTTGTGGGATTTTAAATAGTCAATTACTTCAACAAGACTGGAAATTTTGGTTTTTAATAGCAAAAAGTACTCAAGCTGAGGTAGCTGCTCAAGATTTGTTTCTAAGCCCTCCATAGAAAGATATTTATCTTCAGAGTTCCAACAAATGTGAAACTCCTGTAGAGATTTCAAACCTTCGAGCAGTGGTAGCACGTCTAAGTTACACTTCTCGAGAGCTAGAAAGCGAAGGTTTTCCAAGCCTTTAAAATTTTCGACGATAAAGTTTGGACAGAATCCCATTGCTATTATCAACTGGCTAGTATCTTGGTAACCTTTGAAGTCTTTCACGACAAATTGTGACAGATGTTTGTCCATGAGAACGACTATTTTCAGAGACGCATTCCCTAAATCTGGAGGGCTGGTGAACTTATTATGGTGAAGGAAAAGTCGTCTGATGCGGGTTGGCCGCGTTAAGTTGCAATGAGTGAGCACCATATCAATCAAGTACAATGTGTGAAGACGATCAAAATCCTCAAAACAGCTTTTTTGAACGTTTTGAAATTTGCAATTCGTTATATTCACAAACCGCGCGAATTTGAATGAGTTCATGTTGTCCAATGTGGGGCCAAGGTCAAGATCAAATAACTTCAAATCAACAAGAGTGGGAGCAATAAATTTGCTGAGTTGTTCAAGAGTAGATGGTTTTTCTTTGCCCATAACTCCCATTATTTCTAATTGAACTAACAAAGGAAGGTGAATTTTCTTGACCCCTTGCAAAAAGTCGGCTAAAGAACTAGCAACCTTGATATAAAGGAATGTTAGTCCTGAAAACAGGTAATGCATTCCCTGAGAAAGCTGGTGCTCCAAGGAAGGAACATCTTGGTTTTGGTCTTTCGGAAAAAAGAACATCACGGCCTTTAACTCAGGATTACCAGTGACAAGATCAATAAGAACTGGATATTCCAAAATTCTTTCTCGGAGCACTCTTTTGCCTTCCTCATTCAAACAAAGCCTATTATGGTTCAGGTTGACATCTACCAATGGATCTGCTTCGTAATACTCATCGGACCGCATGAAAGGTAACTTATTGAATATCACATCATTACCCACCCTTTTATTGGTACTAACAAAACGCACAGTGTCAACATAAGGAAACATCCAAGAGTCGTGGAACGTCGGCCACATCATCAAGTTCATCGCACACCTTGGTTCTTTTCGTTCGTTAAGACGAAACGCGTGGCCGTAAATTCGGTGCTTCACCGGAAAGTTCTCTATATCAACAGTATCATAAAAAAGTAGGTCTTTGAAAACTATCGTGCTGACGGCGGTTTTGATATTTCTTGTAGAGCGAGTCTCATCTGGAGAGTCTATTTTTGATATTGCTTCATAGTTTGGGTAGTCGAGCAACTTAAAAATGCGCAAGACGATCGGATTTGGTAAGTCGCCAATTGAAGCGTGTGTTCTAAGTGCCATTCTCTGAGTTGTTTGGAGTTAAAAATATCCTGGGGAACGTATGGAAACGTTGTATTTAGGGTGCGTACATGAAGGAAGTAATTGCACAGCAAGGATTGAAACAAGATAGGAAACTCGGGCGCATGACGAGAAACTAAAAATGGAAACATATAACTATGATGAGATTAATCAGAGCTTTATTAAATACACAATTCAATGGCAGGAGGTGTTACAGGCAGTATCATTAATCAATTCACTGGAAAACACTGGTCCTTTCTGTGTGTACACCAATTTCCGCGTCATGTCTTGCTTCCATAGCCACTTCACCAAAGTATACCTCACTCCATATATTCTTACGCGGGGAATTGAAGAAGAGATGAAGTCAGTGTTGTTGACTTGCTAGTATAGAAGCTATAACTGTGGGATTTGGCTTGCTGATTCAGCAGCTTGTGCGGGCACGGGGCACTGTCAAGGGCCACATATCTGGCGCCCCTCAAGCGAAGAGCAATGACTATCGTCTAGGTTTTCATAATTATTTGACACTTCATAATTTTTCAAAAGGTTACCTACAAATCCAGCAGACTATAGTCGCACATTCTTCACAGGGCACATAACAGTTGTTCGGTACAAGGTTAACGCTTTATAATCCTTACGAGTTCCCACGAAATTTCTAATCCCAATACCGTCTTCTTTTAGCTGCTTAATAGAAACAGGACCAATAGTTTTCCAATAAATAAAAGTGCCTTCTACTCTTGTCGCACTGTGTCGCTCTGCTAGCCAGCGCTCGCAACTCTTCCTTGGCTTTACGTCACGTGATCAAAATTGTTGGCGCGTGCATTGAATGCATCGAGTGAGCACTGACCATATAGACGACGACCGCTGAAATATGGCCCCCAAGAACCGATTCAAAAACAACCGATTGCGATTGTTCAACAAGGAGCCCCGCGGGGGCACCCCCGGAAGCGTGGCAAACACAGAAACGCTGCCGGGGTTGTTCAACAAGATCCTTAAAGAGGCAGACTTGACGTACGACAGGAACGTGGGGACGCTCAGCGGAGACCTCATGTTTGTCGAGAGTGCTAGCAAATTCAATATCCAGACGTTGATGAACATGAAGAATTTTGCCAAACAGCTCAAAAAGAGTCTCCGGGACACTTGTGTGGCGGACGAGATGCGGGTGTTGGACATCAAGAAGAGAATGCTAGAAGAGTACCAGGACAACAGGTTCACCAAATCTGATTTGGACGTTATGGAAGAGCATGGGAAGCGACCCGAGGAATACGGGTTGGACGAGCTGGCACGTGACGAGATTGCGGAGGAGGCGGCGGAGGAAGCAGCAGAGGCGGCAGCCGCGCCGCCGGAAGTGAAAGAAGAGCAAGCGGAGGAGTTGCTCCCGCAGGCCACGCAAGACATACAAGAGCTGGCCTCGGTGCTGGAGGACGAGGGGCCGGTTCGCAAGAAAGTTAAGCGTGATGTTGTGCCCGACGAGTCGTTGCCGCGCATTGAGCTGGGCCAGGGCGGGCATTTCGACACCAGCAGGTTTCTTGGCAATGCCGAGGGGAAGTTGAAGTTGTTCCAGGAAGACAAGCAGAAGCTTGAGGAGGGCGATCCCGAGTACTTGAAGGCCTACTACGGAGTGAGCACGTATCCGCTGGACTATTTGCGAAGCTATCTTACGGGCGACATCCCGAACATCGACTTCAGCCAACAAAAAGAGATTAAGAACAAGATCAACTTTAACAATTTTTTGTCCTATATCGAAAATTATTTCCGTCCCTTTGACGACGAAGACTTGATATTTTTGAAAAAAAAATATGTCTACTCTCCCACCCTCGACGCGTTCTATGCGCACCAGTTTTCCGGGAGAAAGAACTCGCGCAGTGGTTTGACCAATGAAAAAGTCACTCTGTACAACCCGAAGGTGCATCCTTACATTATTCCAAAGCTCGGCCGGTTCTACAAAAAAACATGGGACGAGGAGGACGGACTGTCAGAGAGAAAGACGAGCCTGCCGTCGCCCCAAGAAGCGGCCAATGCCAACATCAAGGAGACACTCATACCTAAGAATTCTGCGCTGGAAATTGATGACGACACCCTTGATAATGAAAATGTGAGCTGCGGCCCGTTGGTGAGTCGGTTGTTGTCGGCGATTATCAAGAACGACGACGGCACTGAGCCAAAGGTGGAAGAGATTGAAGATGACAGGGGAGACGACGATGATGGGAAGCGCGACGAGAGCAGTGTTTTCAACTTCTCAGATGGCGTGAAGGTGCCGGCTGTGAAGTACGATTATCAGAGCCTCGAGGAGCGGCTAAAAAGAGAGCTCAAATACGTGGGAGTCTACTTGAATTATAGTAATGAGAACCTGGCTAAAAACAAGGGCCCCAACCTGGAACCCGATATCGGGCAACAAACCTTTGAAGAAGCGTGGATTACGAACAAGCAAGACGACGAGATCCTGAAGGAGCTCCGGATGTTGCAGCGGCAGCTCAAGGTGGTGGCGCTCAAAAACAACTTGCGCAAAAAGGCGTTGTTCAAAAAGGTGTACGAGGAGATTTCGTTCCGGGAATTTTACAACATCTTGGAAAATCTCAACAAGCAGATAGACCAATACTACCTCAAGAAGCAAAAGCTTCTTCTGCGGCACAAGAAGAACAAGAAGCCTGGGACGCCGACGCCGGGAGCCAACTCCACAGAGGCGAATGAAGGCATGGGTGCGTCGTTGTCGCACCAGCAGGTCATCGACAAAACTCTCAACTCGTTGCTTGAGAAGCGGTCCAAGTGGATAGAGAAAATCGGGCCCTTGTTTGACTACCACCTGAACATCCAGCTCCGGCCGTACCCGGAGTCCTCGGTGTTTGACCCAAAAATCAATGAGATCGATGAGAACAACTTTGAGGAGTTCTACGATTTGTACTCTGAGTTTTACAACGATGAGGAAGAAAGCGAGCAGGCGGCGACGGTGGCAGCGGCCGATGGGCTGGGCTTGACGTTGGCGGAGGGCGTGAAGATTGAGAAGGACGAGTTGGTCTTGGATTAATGAATGAGAGCTTCCACGATTTTGCACAACAGACGACTGCTAGAGTTTGCCGCTTCATCGATGAGCCCCAGATAAATATGCTACGTTTGATAGATTCACGGCCTTTGCAGTGTAAATTTAATGACATCAATTTGGAGTGATCGCGTAGTATACGTAATGAGAACAACGGTGAGAGCAGTCGGCAGTGGCAGCGATGAAGACTATATTGAGTAGCAAGCCAGGAGCTCAGACTGTGCCAAGCAGTTGTCTTGACAACACTGCTAGATCATGCGATACCCCCTCTTGGTGATCATCCCCTCGCCCGACCCACTCCCTCCCAAGGCAGAGAATACCACCTTTGCAAAGTACCGTTTGCGCAGGTCGTCGCCTCTGGCTCGCTTGGGCTTGTAGCTTAGCTCTCTTCGCCTCGTCGCAATCTCACTTCTGTTGACCGAGTGCAGGAGCACGATCCGCGTCCCGATCTTGTTCGCCCAGTACAGGTTGAGGCAGGGCACGATTTTCTCCAGGGAATAGCTCACGGGAAGCGATCTTTCTCGCAAAGAGACTAGCGAGGAGCCCTGTGATTCGTCCGGGAAATCTCCGTCTGCGAGTGTGTCCAGCTCTAGATGGCACTGCTCTATTTGGGCGTTGTCCCAGCCACTGGTCCACCCCACTTGGTAGTCGTAGTCCAACATGTGGGCCGCAGAGGCCAGCACACGCGAAGTGACCTGGTTGGTCACAACAATGGCCAAGTTGAATTTCCGTGTGAGATCTTGGAAATGCGCGATGAGCTTGCCGAGCTGGATGTTGTCACGGCTGAGACTCTGGTACGTGCTAGTCTCGCGCGTAAGGTTGGAGCGGATGTGGTGCAGTAAACTATCGACGATTATGAGCTTGAAACTATGCTGGGCCAAGAGCTTCGGCAATTGGTGATAAAACACAACGTCGTTAAGATCCCAGTTGTTTAGAAATATGGTATAGATGTTGTCAAGACTGGGCCGCTGGGGATCCTCCAAGTCAGGAAAGTTGGCATCGAGCATCTGCCGTAGTCTAGCTACTGGTAGGACGCCCTCTGTAGTGATGAAAACAACCTTGACAGGCTCCCCGTTTCTAGACAAGCCGCCCCTCTCCTTGGCGGCCTGACTAAATAGAGACAATTGCATGAGCAACTGGGACTTGCCGCTGGACGAGCGGCCCGTGACTTCCGTGATGGAGCCGAGTGGGATGCCGCCATTTAGCATCCGGTCAAGCCGCTTTGTCCCCGTGGAAAAACAGAACAGATCTCCCTTACTCTGCCTGTATTTTTGACCATAATTCTCAACTGCCAAGCTTCTCCTTATCACATCATCCACCCCGTGCTGCACTGTCTCGATGTCCAGGTGCTTGGCCAGTGGTGCGAGCAGCAAAAGCTCTTCAGTGCTTTTTGTGACTAGCTCGTTGACCGAGATTTGAGAGCGTTGCAATAGCGAACATATTGGCAAGTCTGGCAAGTCGGAGCCGGGAAACTGGTGGTAGAGGTCCATCGGAAAGCATGGAACACTGTGAGGCAGCCAGATCAGCAGTGCGCTACGGCCCATGCATGCAGCAGACGCGAAAAATTAAAGTCCCAGGAGCGACTTTCAAACTGAGGCATCAGCCAAGAGACAGCATCAGAGAAGTCTTTATAGAGAAATCCTGACAACTTTTTCTTGATTAAGATGCCCCTGCCACGCCACGACATCAACGATTTCTTGGGAAGCGACGCCGACGATTCCCCGGCGCCTTCTCCAATCGGCTCCCCAGTGGCCAAGAAGCACAGAGGATTGGATCTTGACGAAGACAATGAAGATGGAAATGAACCAATTGCTAAAAAGCCTAAGAAGAAAAACGGTGGCTTTGTCTCGGGGACTCGCAAGGAAGGCTCCCTGCTTCTCTATGGAGACGGGCCGCAAACGATTGATGTGGATGGGGAGGATAGCGACGTGGAAGTTGTCTCTGACGAGGAACTCCATAGTGCCCTCGGACCACGAATGCACTTTGAAGAGAAACAGCTCCGGGCGTACTACGCACTTCGCAAGACTCATAAGAAGCTCGAGAGGCTCAAACAGGAAGAGGAGATCGTCAAGATCTTGCCCGACAAGCAGTTCCGGCTAAGGATACATCTTGAGGAAAGAGTGCGGAAGCTCGAGGATGCTCATTTCAAAACCTTGGGCAACTACGAGTTGCAGGCGTTGAAGAATGAGTACAAGACGAACTACAAGAAGTTCCATCGTTTTGAAAAAGCGCAAAGCAAAGCCAAGAAGCAACAACAACGATTGAAAGTTCTCCGGTCGAGGGAGTTCCAGATAGTGCCGTATTGTCCCGGCGCATATCCCTTCCACAGGGGCCGCAAGTACTTGGCGATGAACAAAGTGGGCGTTGCCTGGCTCGAGACCAAGACGCTGCGGCCGATGGTCACGGTGACCTCTTTTGACAAAGCGGTGCCCAGCTACTGGTTCAACGTTGACGAGATCTATGATATAGCGAGTTTAGACAGCAAAGGGGTGGCGATGGTGGACAGCGGGTACTACTTGGAGAACGCCGGAGAGTACGAGCGAGATGCAGAGGGCTTGGCGAAGGTCAAGCGGGTGGTCTCCTTGATGTATAGGCTGCACGTGGCAGAGGGACCCCTGTGCATTTCGTGGGAGACCAAGCTCGAGCTCATGGCGCAAGAGTACGTGCTGACGGTTGCCATTGAGGGCAGCGTGGTGGCAGTGTACACCAACCACGGCTTTTGCAAGCGGTTTGAGTTGCACGATGGGTTGGTATCCGGGATGGAGAAGACGTTGCCAGTGGTGGCCGCTATTAGTTCTCCACTGTTGCTGTTTTCGATTGCGGTCGAAGACAGCCATGCCCACAGCTTTCTCTACAGCGTCAAGAGTTTGGAAACTGGCAGCTGGATCGTGCGCCACAGGGCATTGCATTTGCCAGTGAAGCTGTCTGTGAAAAATCTATTTCACCACCCCCAAATCAGTACCGAAACAGTACTTCGCGGACTCTTCTTTGACGAGAACGAGGTGCCGGGGTTTGTTGACTGCAATGAGCAATTGTACTTGTTGAGAAACTTGCAGGGTGCTTTCGAAATAGGCTTGGACGTGCTCCAAGCGTTCAACGCTTATAACAAGGCCCACAACAATCTTGTGTACTACCCACTCTCAATCACCTCTGGGAACCTTCAGGTCCATATTCTAAAAAACGAAAACCTCGAGCGGAAGTTCCAACTGGTGGAGAAAGACTTAGCTGCGAGTTACAACAAGCAGCAGTTGCTTGCTGCTGCCGAGCAGAGCCACGAGTTTGCCACATACAACTATCCCTGGTTCCCACTCGGGGGAGTCACCAACTTCAAGCTCGAGCCACCAGTCGAAGGAACAAGGAATCAAGCGAGAAACACAAAGTTCAACGATCCAAAATACACACAGCAGGAAAGAGATGTCGATGACGACGGCAACCCTGTCGACGAGAAACCGCTTGACATTGACGAGTTGTTTGGCAAGGAAGATGGGGCGGAGGCGGATCAGTTCAACAGTTCTTTGTCTTCGGGAGCCTTCGACAAAGCCTCCTTGGACGCCTCCCTTACCGCAAACTTGTACAAGCACGACGCGAACCTTCTCAAACTCTTTGACCAGCTAGTGCAGGAGCGCAAGTTGAAGCTTGCGTTCAACTTGGCCAAGCTGTTGAGGTTGCAAGATAGTGTTCAGGCGGTCGCGAAGATTTGCAGCTTGCGGGGAGCGGATGCGAATTTTGCCAAAGCGGTGGGGCATGCCCGGAAGAAGAGGGAGAAGGTTTATCGAGAGGCGTTGGCCTAGCACTGGAGCCTAGCACTGGCGAGCGTCAGCGAGACAGTGCAAAATTTATAGGCATATATACGTAATCCAATCGTTTTGCTGCTCGCCAGTGCTCAATTCATAGGCATACCCGTAATTCTCCAATTGTTTTGCTCGCCAGTGCTCAATTCATACTTATACACGCAATTCTTCAACCGGGTTTGTACTTTCTCTGTGGATTTTGTCGATACAACCCGTGGCATTCTAGATAAACTTTTTTTTTCAACATCCTGTATTGAGAAGAAGCCGCCACCCTAGTGGAGGTAACCAAGAAGCCTGTTGGCTCCCTGGTCATACAGCGCACTCGTTTCCCCCAATAAGCAAGCCTTCTAGGCTACGACTACAATTTTCAGTGATGTTCTATCGAATTGTTTTTCAGTGCTACTGCTATGAACAGAATGCTGCAACACGCTCAAACCAAGCACCACGCCGCAGCACATTTGCCATGCTGCTTTTCATATTACTGTTGAGCTCAGCAAGAGATCCGCCTTTCTTATCACACTGCGTTGTCCAGCTCACCAGGTGTTGGTGAGTTCCTGGGGAATATTCGAATCATGAGAAAGACTCAAATAATCAAAAAGACTCAAGACTCAAATACTACCCACTGCCCCGCTGCTTAGACCAACAAGTACTCATCCAACTTGGCAAAGTACAACGCCGCCTTCTCCTCGGCGTCCCCGAGCTTCTCGTTGAGCGTCACCGAGACCTCAAACGAGGGAGTCGCCGCCACACTTGGCACGTCGCCGTAAGACCCGTCCAAGATGTCGAAGATCAGGGGCGTGGCAGACGAGGCGGCAGCACCGGAAGAGCCTCCGTTGAGTTTAGTGGCCACCGAGAATCTCTCGACTCTGCTTGGCACAGAAACAAGCTCCTCAAAGAGCTCGTCGTAGTAGTCGCTGGCAACAGGGTGGTTCTGGCTCGCAAAGAGCTGGGCCTTCTTGCTGGCCTCGGCGACGAACTCAGCAACAGTGAATGGCACAACCTTGCCGGCGGACTCGGCCTGCAACTCGGCAACGCCAGCGAGATCGTAGGTCCGGGTGATCACCTGTGGCCCGGCAGGAGCCTCCTCCGCCTTCTGCTGCTCCTCCTTTGGCGCCGGCTTCGCGTCTCCCTGGTACGGCTTCGCCTCAATGTTGCTGAGGTCAAGGTGCTCACTGCCCTTGATGAACAGCGCCACGGAGTTGACGGCGTCCTGGGAGATCTTGCCAAGGTACGCCAAGACATCGCCCTTCAACAATCTCCCGCTAGGCCCGGTGGCCTTGATCTCCTTGAGCGCCTGCTCTCTGGAGAGTTGGTTCTTGCCCAAGAGATGCACCACCGAGGGCAACAAGGTCTGCTCCGGGTCGGCAGGAGTACTAATGCTGTGGCTGTCGCCATGCTTGCTCTTCTCACTCGACTTCGCACTCTTCTCACTCGACTTCTCGGCCTTCGCCTCTGACTTAGTCTCCTCCTCTGGCTTGGCCTCCTTCTCTGGCTTAGCCTTCGCCTCTTGCTTAGCCTCCTCCTGAGGCACCTCAAAACCCTCAATAGAATCCCCCTCCTCGCCGAGATAGGCAATCGCCTGCCCCACGGGGATGTCTTTGTCGCCGTTCTGGGCAATGATCTTCGCGACAATGCCGTCGTCCTGCGCCTCGACGTCGATCTGCGCTTTGTCGGTCTCGACCTCGAGTAACACGTCGCCCAGCGAGAACGTGTCGCCCTCCTTCACCTTCCAGTCAACAATGCCACCCTTTTCCATGGTCGGCGACATTGCCGGCATTGCGAATTTCGTGATCTCGCGCAACGCGTGCGTGCTGTGCAAGCCTGGTGTTAGTTGTGCATTGTGCATTGAGCGGCCGCCAGTCGAAGACTGCGGGTGGAAAATATATTGTGACAAAAAAAAAAGTGACAAGACAAAAAAAAAGTGACAAGACATTAAAACAAGACATTAAAATAAGACATTCTGTTGAAAGAAGGCACTCTGATGAAAGAAGACATTCTGATGAAAGAAGTCACTCTAAGAGATGCCTTCGAGCAAAAAACCAACCATTATTGTCAAGCACCAAATATCGGTGTATATCCCATTGCAATCAAAAACCACACTTTGAAAAACCCCTTGCCACTAAGTGCAAAAGCGTGCACAACCACAGCACACTGGCTTCGCCAGGGCACTGCAGTCCAGTGCACTGCCATAACATATTCTTTGCTCGGCCGCCCATTCTTGATGTCTTAATGTCTTACTGTCCATCGTGATACAAGGCAGTGCCACTTCTAAACTATGCCACTTCTAACTTTGCCACTTCCAACAATCTTCGCTCGCCCTCGCTTTCACTTACCCCTCGCCAACACTCTCTGTCTAACCGCGATCGCCGTTCTGGATAACATGGTCTGCACAACGCTATAGGGTGAAACTAATTCCCAGATCCAGGGCAAAAGTCAGCAGATGGCCATTGGCCGGGTAAACAGAGGACTCCGAAACCCAACGATCCGTAGCCATGGTATAGCCATAGCCCATTGGCGAAGCCAGTTGGCGACACTCCACTCGAACATGGTTATTTATCCACTCGAACATTGTTATTTATGCAAAGTCATACAGAAGTATGCGTTTTCTCAGGGAGTCTCAAATGCTCGGCAAAAGCGCAAAAAACCAGTGCACTGCCGTGGACACAAGCAGTGCACTGTGGTCTTGCGCTCTTGCGGACTTACCGATGCGGGTTTAGAACCTAGCTAAATCTACGATTTAAGACGTTTGATTGCTGTTCGGCGTCATTAGTGTTTGCTGTGGTTTTGCACGCTTTTTGCATTAAGCGGCAAAAACTTTCTCAGGACTGGTAGTGGACGAACACTAACGGTCATTGCAGCTTCCTGCCAGCTTCGCAGAAGTCACTTGCACAGCTATAGCCCGCCCAACATCACGACGCCCGGCTATAGACTATTAAAGCTCGTAGGATCATTCTTAATATAGTAGCTCGCAGCGATATCAATATTATTTTAATATGTTTATTACTTAAGCAGCTCGCAGCATTCTTAATATTATTTTAATATATTTATTACTTTACCAGCTCGCAGCACACTGGCTTCGCCAGTGCTGCTCCCTGCTCACGTGACCCTGCGGCGGCATTCCACTGAACATGAGGCACATTGTCTGCAATCCCCATTAGCCTTCTTTCATTGTGTGGCGCTATTTTAGTCCGAGAGCAAGAGCCGAGACATAAATAGATGGCGTAGTGTCTAAAAGAATAAGTAAGAAATTCAAGTTCGGTTTTTGGCTTTTATTGCTGGCCCACTATGAGTTACCAGGTTCTCTTAGCAGCCCTCTTCTGGGCTAATCAAGCTCACGCGGCCGACTTCGTCAACACAGTCACCGGAACAACCTCGTTCGTGCCAGTCGACGCTACCATAAACGCAGCCAACAGGCTTGTCTATACCACTGTCAAAGACGGCACCCAGACCTCGGTGTACACCAACCGCCAGGGCTACCTCACCAGTGAGATCCAAGGAGGGGAGGAGATCACCACCACTGCTGGGACGAACATAGTGAAGGAGACGTTCACTTACACAACCACCTACGCGGACTCCAACCCCGTCGGCTACGGCTCATTCTATACCACTACAACATGGGACCAGAAGGGGTTTGCGATCACGGAGTATGTCAAGAATGATCCCAACATCAAACTCACCACAACGGCCTGGGACAACAATGGCAGTCCCGTGACGTTGTACGTCAGTCAGACAGTGGAAAACGGCAAAACCGAGTATCTGACAGTGACCTCAGTGTCGGGCCTCACAGCCTCGACGCCGACGACCGACACCACTGAGGGCGAAAACAGTTACTCCACCGGCTTGGCGAGCTCCACCAACGGCGGAATGAGAATCAACAATGTGGGGCTTGGCGTGGGCGCAGCCATGGGAGTGGGGGCTCTCTTTCTTTAGAAGTGCAGCAGCGCAGCAGTGCACTGGCAAAGCCAGTGTGCTGCGTGTGAGGCATTATGCACTGGCAAAGCCACTGTCATGCCACACACGCGGCCCTCTGGCGAAGCCTCAGTGGCTATCCAGCAGCACACCGGCGCAGTTCTTCTTCAATTCTTACTTTTTTAATTCTCTTTTGCTCGATGCTTAATATTAATACTTTGAACATCGTAGGGTGCCAAGGTAATGTGCTGCTTGGTAAGTAATCGGCATTAGCAGTTGTAGTGGCAGTCAGAGCAATCGACAGCCAAAAGCTGGCGGATGCGTTTTTTATTTTATTTCTAGCCTTCGACTTTCGAATGCGTTCCCTACACATTCGAAGGCTTCGTGGTACATAGGACGATGGGAAGATCTTCTCGCGGTCAGCTTGCTTTTTTAAACATCGGCACTCATACTATTGATATCTGTGACCGAGTGTGTTTGGCTGTTACAGGCTTTGCCAATGTGCCAATGTGTTATGAGGCAGTGGCTTTGCAAGTGTGCCGCGTGAGACGCTATGTGTACTTAGACATAAGCACTATATAGCCTTGCAAGGCACACAGGAGATCCGGGCAATGCGGTGCACTGGTGCTTACCACTGGGTTACTACAATTGTCATGCTCTAATCGTATCACATTTATTTTTAGCGGTAGAGGCCAGAGCAGTGAGCGGCGCAGCAAGGTGGCCAAAATAGTAATTCCCAATGGCAAGTTCCAGTAGTTTCACAGGCTTCAGTGAGCCGCTGGATTGCCATTGGGTTACGCACTGCCAAGCCAATGCACTGCCAAACCACTGCCTTACGCTTCACACGCAGCACACTGGCAAAGCCACTGCCTTGTGCTTCACACGCAGCACACTGGGTTCGCCAGCGTACTGCCTGCTACTGCTCACTTATAGAAAGGACTGTCCTCCGCAAGCTTCAAACCCTGGTACTCCGGGTAGTCCTTGAAGTACCCCGTCTGCACCATGTGCTTGAACCAAGAGGTGATCCCCGGGTGCGCCTCCTGCCACTTGGTGCCGTAGAAGCCCCGGAACGACCACGAGAAGAGGTGGGTCGCCACGATGTCGGCCACCGTCAAGTCCTCGCCCACCAAGAACTTGTGCTTGCTCAAACGAGCCTCGGCCTCCGCGGTGTACACGTCCGAGTCCTTCATGCGCTGGGCACAGTACTCGGCGGGAAAAGACTTGCCCCCGAACCCGGTGGCAGTGAGCACCGCAGGAAGCACCGCGTAGGCGTAGTCCATGTTGAGGGTCGAGATCCACTGGAGGATCTGGTAGTACTCCTTCTTGGACGCCCCAAGAAGGTTGTTCTTCTCCTTGATGTTGTCGATGAGATACATCAAGATCGCCGTGACCTCGTGCAACGTGGTGCCGTCTGGGTACACGAGGGCCGGCAACTTGCCAATTGGAAAGAGTTTCTGGTACTCGGCGTCGGGAGTCTTGGACTCAATGTCCAAGCCGTGGTATTTGGCGACGACGTCGCAGATCACTCCGCGAGTGAGGGGCGCAACGTAGAGGGTTCCAAGGGACATATTGCTAGTTGGAGGGTATCTGGCGAGAAAAACGGGGTACCAGGCTATATATACATTGTCGACGCATTGCGCAGCGGCTGCAGGCACTAGGTTCGAGGTGCCGGAGAGTGCATAAAAAGCAATTGCACACTCGTTGCACACTCGAGCGGAGCGAGAGTGTGCAATTAGATGTGTTAGGCTCTCGCTCAGCTCGAGTGTGCGCAGAAGTGTTAGGCTCACTCTCAGCTCAAGTGTGCGATTAGCAGTGCTAGGCTCACTCTCAGCTCGAGTGTGCAATTAGTAGTGTTACATGCTCACTCCCTACTCGACTGTGCAAATAGACTTACTTTCTGCTCGAGGGTGCAATTAGCAGTGTTATAGGCGAAGAAACAACAATATGCATGGCTTTGTTGACAGCAAACAGTACGAGCGTGCACTCTATCATACTGGGATCATACTCCGTTGTTATGGCCGATGTTATGGCCTTGCTTAGCAAAGGAGCGGGGTCCAACCAGGCAAGCAGCCAACGCAGTCAACGGAGTTAACGCAGTGCGCCTAAAGAGAGCCGGACCAAGACGCCTAGCAGGAATAAGGGTTTGTCAGCCTGTCACAGAGGGCCAGAGGCTCTCAGACAGAAGCTGTCAGTCAGAGGCTGTCGGCCAGAGGGCCTGCTTAGACACCGCACGCATGCGGAGGCACGCCCCGATCTCCAGGTATTCACTACGCGGGTAGCAGTGCACTAAGCAGTGCACTAAGCAGTTGCGAAGCAGCCGTCTGAGCAGCCGCCCAGGCATTTCAATAAAGACTGCGAGCCGCAGTTTCATTTAAAAAAACACATGCTCCGTGTCTTTTCGTGTCTTTTCGCATTCTTTCGTTTTTCATGATGAAGAAATAAGGTTCCGCAATCCTGCCTGAGTCAAATACGGGCGATCGGCGATCGGTCTTAACACAGGGTTGCAAGCAAAGCCCCAGAAGTAGGGATCCACGAAACGCGGCTCTGTCCCAGTGATCAGCCGCAAGCAGTGATCAGCCGTAAGCAGTGATCAGCCGTAAGGAGTGATCAGCCGATGTGTGACACTATTGCACGCCGTTTTGCATTGCGAGAGACTGTGACTACACTGTCACCTGGCGAAATAAAGGGTCTAACACATGCTTCTAACAAGGTGCACCACGAAAGGTCACTCCGCCAGGCTGCCACACTGGGATTGCCAGCAGCCAGCAGTCTCAGCAGCCGCCGCAACACGTACTCCTTTCATTAGAATTCGTTTTGACAACTTCCCATCAGCTAGTTGGGTGCGCACACTCCGCTAAGAGACCGTGCTCTTTTAGTGTCATGAGTTGATCATTTAACATATACAGGAATAGCGGTATGAATGTGGTTGACTACACTTTGATTATTATGAGTTGATCATTCAACATATAAACCTATAGAGGAGAGAGGCGCGGTCAGTTGCTGTCAGTTGCTGTCAGCGACTGCCACAGTAGCTCACGGCAACTGCCGCAGCGCCCTGGCTACGCCAGTGCACTGCTGCACTGCTGCACTGCTTGCTTACTTGCAGACCTTACCGTCGGCAACCTCCTTCTTCTCCCCGGCAATGGTCATTGGCTCGTCCCAGGCCCACGAGGCGTCAACAAACGCCTTGTCCTCGGCCTTGCTGGCGTCCAACTTGGTGAAGCTGTACGACTCCCAGTCTGGAGCAACGTCGAACGCTGGCTCAAAGTCCTGGCCTCTGACGAGGAAGGCACCGGTGATGGCGTTGTTGTTGTTCTCACCGCACACGACAAGACAGCCAAAGAGGTACTTGATGGAGCCCGACAAACGGTTGAAGAAACCGCCGACAAGGTTGTTCGACATGAAGGTGAGGGTGAGCTCGTCGTTGTACTTGTAGTCGACCTTCCACAAGGACCACTCCTCGCTGTTGTAGAAGGTGTTCCAGAAGTATGGGAGCGCGGTCTCGCGGGTCTCCTCGTTGGAGTAGGTTCTCTTCCACTCGTCCAACGGGATGGCGGAGCGGCCGAGCGCCTCCAATGGGTGCTTGGCCTTCTTTGGCTCCTCGGCCGGGGCGGCAGCGGCAGCAGCAGGGGCGGCCTTCTCGGCCTTCTTGGCGGCTGGCTTCTCGGCGGCTGGCTTCTTCTCCTTCTTTGGCGGAGTGAACTCAAGCGGCTTCTCGATGAACTTGAAGTTCTTGAAGTCCGGAATGCGCTGCAAGAGCGCGGTCTCTCTCACGGTGTTGAACCATCTGACAAACGCCGGGTGGGCAGCGATCCACTGCTTACCCCAGAGGTAGTTGAAGCCGCGCACCGCAACCGCGGCGACAAAGTAGTCGGCAATGGTGATTCTCTCGCCGACAAGGAAGGTGTACGAGGTGACACGCTTCTCGATGATGGCAACAAAGTCGTCGGCGGCCTTCAACGCAGCGTCGACGTTCTTCTTGTTGTATGGGACGTCGCCTCTCAATGGCTTGAACGCAGCAGCAATCGATGGGAGCAACTCCGAGTTGGCAAACGACAACCACTTGAGGATCTCTGGGAGGTCGTCCTTCTGGCCGAGCAAACCGTGCTCACCCTCGATCTTCTCAATGAGGTAGAAGAGCACAGCAATGACCTCGGTCAATCTGAAGCCCTTCTCGCCGGAAAGCGCTGGGTATCTGTTCCACAATGGGAAGTCCTTAGCGTGCTGCGGGTCGTCCTTGGACACGAGCTTGACGTCGAGCTTGTAGTGCTCGACGATGGCAGTAGGGAGGAGGGCTCTGACGAATGGAGCGGTGTACAAAGTTGGGGCAGACATTGTGTGTTGGTGGACAAGAGAGGATGGTGATTTGAAAATTTTTCGACCAGGCAGGTGGTTTGCATCACGTGGTATGGTCGCGCACGTGGAGCACGCGATCCGCGCCAAGGGAACAAAGTGTTACCCGGTACAGAATCTCTGACATGCAGCATGAGCGAAGAGCTTGGCCCTCTTGCGGGGGCATCTTCCTGTGGCTATCGCTCCAAGGTGAGAGGAAACACATCGGGCGGGGCACGCAAAACACCAGGCTTCAGCTCGGTGATTGGGCCAAGAGAACAAAGCCACTCCTAGTACTAGGCCAGATTGGTGATCTTTGAGTACCAGAGATCATTCGGCACGATTGATCGTTGTGTCTGTTCTGCTGCCTTTTTCCAGAGCGAAATTCTATCTGGTATCGTTTTGTTACCACTGGCTCGCTTCTTTAGCCATCCATTGAGAACAGCTGCCAAAGAATTCTAGTACTCATCGGTGACAAACTGACTGTTCACAAAATACTTTGATTGGTTGTCGGCGAGTGCTGACAATTAGCCCCCTTTGTTGACTAGCCCCCTCTGTTGAATGTCTTCCAAATTGCAAATTCTCTTCGAGAACCCACACTACCTTGTTGTCAACAAGCCCCCATTCTTGTTCTGCCAACCGCCGCAAAATAAAAAGTTATACACCCAGACGATATCCCACCAGCTCGAGCAGCAGGGACGTATTACTTACAATGTGCATCGTTTAGATTGTGGCGTGAGCGGGTGCGTCTTGCTAGCAAAGACAAAACAAGCGGCCCAGGGGTTTGCGAAAAACCTAAGGGTTGGAGGCTCCTCGGGAAACCCGATTGAGAGAAAATATGTGGGTTTAGTACGTAAGCTAGAGCAGGGCATCAGCAGCACAGGAACCATTGAAGAGCCTGTCGATGGGAAGCCCGCAATAACGCGTTACAAAACTCTTTTTGAAACGGAGTCCACTTCTTTGCTCTGCTTCAAGTTGCTAACGGGCCGTAAGCACCAGATCCGAATACACGTTAACTCGTTGGGTTCCTCGCTTTTGGGCGACTCGAGGTATGCGTTGGGCCCGGCCGTTCGCCTAGCGCTGCCGGCACAAATCGCACTCCATGCTGTTTACATGGAGGCAAAGGTAGGATTAGCAGCTAATCGCGTGTGGGCTCCGCTTTTGTGGAACGATGGTGTTTGGGATCAGCTATTCCACGAGAAGGCTGTTGACGAAAGTGGGAAGTTAAGGGAGGATTTGCGTCGCCTGATTGAGGAGTTGTGAGCGGAGCACTTGCTTTGCCGACGCATATGTGCTGCGACCGACTGGCTGCCAATGCACTGGGACTAACCACTAGGTGTTGACGGGAGGCGCCTGATACATTGGTAGTGAGGTAGAATATTAATGAGTTGAATAAAAAGAGGTTGCCAGAGATGGTAAGAAGGGTAGCAATCCAAGGGAAGTGTTCTATAAAAGTGGTTTAATAAAACTGGTTCAATAAAAGTGGTTTACTAA
Source organism: Saccharomycopsis fodiens (assembly GCA_002564235.1). Lineage (NCBI taxonomy): Eukaryota > Fungi > Ascomycota > Saccharomycetes > Ascoideales > Saccharomycopsidaceae > Saccharomycopsis > Saccharomycopsis fodiens. Next base: position 315,381 of record JNFV01000001.1, read on the forward strand.
AAGTGGTTCAATAAAAATCAACAAGTGCGGTCATTCAATACATGCGGGCGTTCAACAAAAGTGGTCATTCAACAAAAGTAATTTCAACAAAAGTAATTTCAACATGCCCGATTCAACAGGTGCGATTCAACATGCGCGATTCCACAAGCGCAATTCCACAAGCGTAATTCAACATGCGCGATTCCACAAGCGCAATTCCACAAGCGCGATTCCACATGCGCGATTCCACAAGCCCGATTCAACAGGTGCGATTCCACAAGCGCAATTCCACAAGCGCGATTCCACATGCGCGATTCAACATGCGCGATTCAACAAGCGCGACCATTCAATAAATGCGGCCATTCAACAAATTCGGTCGTTGATTGAGTGCGGTCGTGAGCAATGACAATCGTCGCTCCGCTGTGCTCGCCAGGCACAGTCCATGGCTTTGCCAGTGGCTGCGATTGCATATGTACCATGCGATTGCCTTGTGTATTAAGACAGTGCGTTTACCTACCAACTGCCTGCTTCGCACACGCCAGGCTGCTGCGCACTCGACTCTCACGCCGCGGCACTTCTGAAAATTGTAAAAGCAATACCGTAGCCAACAGAAAGCACCTCGGCCGTAGCAAATGCTCAAACACACTGCCCCCGAAGACTCACACTTCGGCTCTCTGTGGACTGCAAGTGCTACACACGCTAGGCCAAGCAAGTCGCCTATGCATGTCTTTTTGATCTACGAATCACAAAACGAATCATCCGTCACCTTGTTTATCTGCTTAAATTTGCTATATACCAAAAAGCAAACTCACTGGACCAGTGTGCTGGCTGCACTGCTATCTTTACTGCTATGCAGCACAAAGGCAAAGCAGAAGACCAGTGCGTGGGAGGCCAATGTGGTAGAGATCAGATTATTACACTAAAATAATTGCACTAGGAAGCAGTAAGTACCCTAAAGACAACAGAGCACTACGACTGTTCACTCCGATGAACACATGAAAACACCTGGAGCAGTTCACGTGAAGACTCTGGTGGTCAGACTGGTGGTCCTTATACCCCGAGCTACCAGTTACGTACCATGATGCACAAATCTGTACAGTTACGCATAAAGCACGCATATGTCACGGGTTTTACACGTGATATATATCTTGTACATCCAAACACCGATCACTTATGGTGTCTGGATGTGAGTCGATTTTCCTTCCTTTGCGGCTTTTGTGTCACACGACTCTGTCAAAGTAAACAAAGACTATTGGCGTAGACGCCGTTGATACTCTCAATCACAAGGCAGCGTTGCTATTATACTGTCAGACTGTCAGAGAGAGAGGCGGTCGAAATCAGGCAGTTTTATGCAATGCAATGGTATTAGGTAGCAGTCTGCAATAGTATTAGGCACTTCTCTATTGGCACTGATGTGAAACAACTGCTTCGTCTCTCTAACTTGGCGCCACTTCAACTCGACGCCACTCTAAGTCGACGACTCTCTGACTCTCTGACTCTCTTACGCAGCACCACTCGCTTCGCTCGAGGTGCTGCCTCATCTCTTGTCACGCATTACCCGGCACCACAGTGGAAAATAAAATATATACCGAGCCATGGCTACAACCAGGCAGCACATTCTGATGAACAAGGACGTCTTGTTTACCAACCATGTGGCAGACTCTGACGAGGAGCAGGGGCATGAGCCGGGCGGCCGCCAGGAAACAGGGGGAGCCAACTCTGCTCCGGCCTTGCCGCCCCACGCCTGCGCCTACTGTGGAATCCACACTCCCACCTCTGTGGTCGAGTGTATCAGCTGCAACCGGTGGTTCTGCAACCTGACCCATCACACCAGCGGCTCGCACATCATCACGCACCTTGTGATGTCGCGCCACAAGTCGATTGCGTTGCATCCGGACTCAGATCTTGGGAACACCACCTTGGAGTGCTACAACTGCGGGAACAAGAACGTGTTCTTGCTCGGGTTCGTCACTGCCAAGAACGACACCGTGGTGGTGATGTTGTGCCGCATGCCGTGTGCCCAGTCGAAGTACTTGACCTGGGACACCGACAAGTGGCAGAGCTTGATTCTGAACAGGCAGTTGCTCAGCTGGATCGCCAGTGTGCCGGGCCCGGAGGAGGTGCAGAGCTCGAGACCCACCACCGTCGCCGAGATCTCCAAGTTGGAAGGCCAGTGGAGATTGAACAAGAACGCGTCGATTGGCGATGTCGAGCAGCCGGAAGAGGAAGAGGCGGTCGAGCCGATTCTCATCAGATACCAGGACCCTTACCAGTACCAGAAGCTGTTTGCGCCATTGGTCAACTTGGAGGCCAAGTACGACAAGCAGCTCAAGGAGTCCCAGGCGCTTGAGCATATCAGTGTGAAGTGGTCCGTGGGCCTCTCGAACCGCCACCTTGCCTCGTTTGCACTCTCCACCTTTGAAAGCAACGAGCTCAAGGTCGCGGTTGGCGACGAGATGATCCTCCGGTACAACGCGCCCGACCAGCCGCCCTGGAAGTGCAACGGGTACATTGTGCGTCTTCCAAACGTCTACAGCGAGGAGTTCACACTCGAGCTCAGTCCGAAGAAGACCCCGCCGCCTACCCGGTTCACTGCCGGGTTCACTGCGGAGTTTGTCTGGAAGGGTATAACTTACGAGCGGATGCAGTATGCCATCAAGCGGTTTGCTCTCAAGGAGAAGGCGGTTTCTGGTTTTCTCCACAACAAGATATTGGGCATTGATGTCGAAGACATCCACTTGCCCGGCACCATTGCGATCAAAAACGTGGTCGCCAACCTCAATGCTTCCCAGATCACCGCGGTCCGCCTGGTTCTTTCTCAGCCGCTCCTGTTGATCCAGGGCCCGCCTGGAACCGGAAAAACCGTCACTCTGGCGACCATCATTTACCACCTTCTGAAGCTCAAGAAGCAGAAGATCCTTGTGTGTGCGCCGTCGAACGTGGCGGTGGACCACTTGGCTGCCAAGTTGCACTCCATCGGAATGTCCATTGTCAGGCTCACTGCTAAGAGCAGGGAGGACGTGGAGAGTTCTGTGTCTGAGCTCTCGCTTCATCTGTTGGTGAGAAAGAAGGCCACGGGTGAACTCAAGAAGCTCATCAGACTCAAGGATGAGGCGGGCGAGCTTCTGGCGGAAGACCGCAAGAAGTACGCCAAGCAGATCCGCAAACTTGAGACACAGCTCTTGGGCCAAGTCGATGTTGTGTGCTGCACATGCGTCGGCGCTGGCGACAAGCGGCTTGAAAAACACGAGTTTCCTATTGTGCTTATTGACGAATCCACTCAGGCCTCTGAGCCAGAATGTCTCATTCCGATTGTCAAGGGCAGCAAGCAGGTCATCCTTGTCGGTGACCACCAGCAGTTGGGTCCCGTCATCTTGGACAAAAAAGCCGGCGCTGCAGGTCTCAAGCAGTCTTTGTTTGAGCGCTTGATTGTTCTTGGGCATATTCCGATCCGCTTGGAGGTCCAATACAGAATGAACCCGTGTCTCTCCGAGTTTCCTAGCAACATGTTTTACGAGGGGTCTTTGCAGAACGGTGTCACTGTCGAGGACAGACTTGTGCCGCTGCTGAGCTTCCCATGGCCAGTGAGGGACACTCCAATGATGTTCTGGGCCAACTATGGTAAGGAAGAGATCTCTGCTAGTGGGACGTCCTATCTTAATAGAGTTGAAGCAATGAACTGTGAAAAGTTGATTACCCAGTTCTTTAGGGACGGCGTGCACCCACTGCAAATCGGAGTCATCACCCCTTACGAGGGACAGCGCTCCTATATTGTCCAATACATGGCGATGAACGGGATCTTGGACAAAGACCTCTACACTGCTGTGGAAGTGGCTTCCGTCGACGCATTCCAGGGCAGAGAAAAAGACTACATCATTCTCTCCTGTGTTCGTGCCAACGATCTGCAGGTGATTGGATTTCTCAGTGATCCAAGAAGACTCAATGTTGCCTTGACACGTGCCAAGTATGGTTTAGTCGTCCTTGGCAATCCGCGTGCCTTGTCGAAAAACCCACTCTGGAACCACTTGTTGATCCACTTCAGAGAGAAGGGCTGCCTTGTTGAAGGACCCCTCGACAACCTCCAGCTCAGCGTGATCCAGCTCCGTCCGAACAGACCCAGACGCGTCCAGCCGCAGCAAGACAACTTCTTCCATAGCAACCAGGGTGTCATCAACGGGGCGATCGATACTTCTTTTGGGCTTCCGTCGTTCTTCCAACCCCAGCAGTGGCCGGCGCTCCAGGCGAGTGTGCCAGAGACTGGCAATGGGACTGGCAATGGGAATGCCTTTGCTCAGAGCGTGGGAGGTGCCCAGAGCGACCGGTTGGCGCAGGAGTTTGCTAATTTGCACACCTGAGCAGTACACTGGTGACGCCCGTGTTCTGCGAAGATGCGCTTTGTTAGCTATACACTTTGTTGGATGCTAGGGTCAACATATCAGTCCGTAAGGAACAGCGTGTGTGTCACGGAGGACACTTCAAGCTAGTCTTTTTGGCTTGCGCACTGAGCCGCACATGGTGCTTCCTGCTTTCTATACTGCCCACCTCTTCTCCGGCAGGAAAAGTCGTGTGAAGTGTTGTTTGGTTATTGGACATTGGCCATTGGTTATTGGCCATTGGCTATTGGCTATTGACAACTCTTATTGCTTTGCTTCCAGCAGTATTTGCCCCACTTCTTCTACGGCAAGTAATTAATTATAGCTATTATTATCAGGCGGTATTGAGGTACATATTTGGGTGTCGCTGGTCAGCAGCGGAGGGTTTGCAGCACATTGTCCTTGCAAGCAGTTGGGCATTGGCCGAGGCATCGCTTTTGTGCCGTGCCCCAACGCACTGCTCATTTTTTGCGCCAAAACGACATCTTGAACGGACTCCGTCGTCCGTCCGGCTCCTCCGACGCCCTCCTTGTTGGGCTGCCCAACGTGCTGGTACTCGCAGACCGTATAATCTTCAGGAGCGTCGGCGTCGGCCGCTCGAACTTGAACTTGAGCTGCGCCAAGCCGTCCTCGGAGACCTTCCGAAGGGTGGGGCTTTCCAACTCGGTATAGAGAAGCCTCTTGCGGTGATCCACAACGGCGGTCTCCATGACGGTGTTGACAAACTTCCCCCAGTTGGAATAGATGAGGCTTGGGTTTTCAAACGATGTAAGCAAGTGGTCGAGGCCATTGATTTTCTTGAGGATAAGATAACTCTCCTGCTTCACGTCTGCCAACGTGACTCGAGAGTTGTTCGCCAAATTCGTGGAGATGCGACTGCTGCTGGTGAGCTGCAGCAAGTTCTTGTACAACTCTTCCGAGGCAGCCGCCAAGTTGTTATTCTTCAAGACTTGTTCTTCAAAGCCAAGAGACCCTAGTTTGTAGGAGTTTCTAAAACTGTTCCTACTGGTCTTTGTCTCAAAATTGAACTCGTCCTGCTGGTTGGTGAGCTCGTGCGACAATATCTTGGCAAGCTGTGTGAGCCGCAAGTACTTGTCAATAAGAAATGGGTTGGTGGGAAGCTCGGCCAGAATCTGGGGGGAGATGCTGATGTCTGGCCGGACCACCGTGTCGCTGAGGTCCAAGATTTTCGGCCGCACGTCGTGCACTCTGTTAGTAATCACGTCCAAGTAGTTGGAGAGCTCTCCCTCGTGCTGCTCCAAGAAGTAGTTCATCTTGATCAACCACGGCTCCTTGGCGCCGAACCGCGTTCTATTAGACAAGGTGAGAAGGATCTTAGAAACAAGGGTGAGGGTCCGCTTGATGTTGCCCGTTTGGTGGTCTTTGATCAAGAAAAAGAGTTTTGGGTTGAGGATCGCGGGGCAGATCAAGCGCAAAAACAAGAAACCTGTCACACAGTTGAGGGCGAGCAATGCCAGCTTCGGATCATTAGGATCACATGAATCTTCAAGTTTGGTTCTGAAAATCGCGAGCCCTCGCCGGATCGGCATCGGCAAATCGTTGCAAGAGTTGTAGATCTTGGCCCAGATAATCTCGACGTACTCGAAGAGTCGCATGAAGTTGTCATCAATGGTTTCCTGCTTCTCTTCATTGGTTCCTCTAATGCGGGCAGGGTCAATCTCACAATCATAATTGTCATCTGCCACCTGTAAGACAAACTCCCCCACAATTCTTTCCAAGAACTCCTGACCAACCCGAAGATTGTATTTCTCAAGGGACTTTGTCAAAATACTATTCCCACGGAACAAGGTGTTAAAGAAATTCGTGGAAATCCCCGTGAGACTCAGCCGGTTCCCCTTCAGCATCACCCCGACCTTTCCTAGTTCGTAGTCGATCAACGCAGAGAACCATATCTCCTCCTTGTGAAGCGCCTGGAAAATGTCAAGCATCATCGTGGAGATGTTCTCAAGGTCGTCAAACTGCAAGTCCCGCGACCCAAGAAACAGAATCAAGTCGTTCAACGAGGTGTTGAGGAGCATCTTCTGGAGCACGTCGAAGTTTGCAGGAGGGAGCACGTGCCATTCATCAAGGGAGATCCGCAAGCAGATCTGGCCAACAACCTCTTTGTCGGGGCCAAGCACCGGGACCCAAGTCTCTTTGGAGTCGGAACTTTCAATCAACTCCTCGCTGATACAAACCAGGCAGACAACGGTGTCTCTCTCTGAATAGACTTTCTCCGGGGCAGCTTGCTGTTTCTTTTTCTTCAATGGCAGAGCACACCTCTTCACTAGTATTCTGAAGTCATTCGTGAGAATAGGCAAATCAAAATCAAACTCCTCGCGCCAGAACGGCAGCTTGGTGGCCTCAACAATAGAGGTCCTTGCCCACGCGCTGTCCCACAACGAGATCTCGGCATAAAGCAACGGCTCCAACTCGCTCTCGGCCTCAACATCCTCCTCCAAGCTCGCCTCCAAGATGTCCACGTGCAACAGCTTGGCTATCTGGAACGACAGCTTGTTGCTGTACTGGGAGTTGATGCCAACATACTCGCGGGCCGTCAACGACTTGAGCGCCACAAACCAGTCCTCGAGGTCGATGCGCAACGGGAAATTGAGCAAGAGCCGGAGCGAGGTGGCGTTTTTGAGATCGTTGTTCTTGGCATTCCCGTTGGGGATGAAGAAATTGGGTCTCTGCACCGCGGGGTCCACGTTCGGGTTCGCATTGCCCTGGCGCAAAGCAGTGATGACGCCGACAAACAAAAGATTAGAACTTTCAAACAACGAGTGGTGCACTTGTCTAATCTCTGATCGGATCAAGCATGACACGTTGATCGAGTAGAGCAACAGCCCGTCCTGCTCCGACAAGAGGTCGAGCACGCCGTTGGATTTCAACACCCCCATCGCGTAGAACCAGCCCTCGTTGGCAGCGGGGTACAACGTGTTCTTGGGGCCGTCGATCTCAATCAGCTTTTTACTGCTTTTGGGCACCGGCCCGAAAACCTTGAAGCGGCAAACGAGGAGATTCTTCTCCTCCTTGTTGATGATTATCACATTGTCGTCGTTATCGTCATCGTTGAGCTGAACACTTTGCAGGGCCAGGCTGTGTTTCTCGCTGTTGCTGAACGGGAGCGGCACCAGAAAGTACTTGTTGTGGATGCCGTAGATGTTCATGTTCTGCCACACCATGAGCAGGGCAAGGAAGCGGATGAACGAGTCGCGGTCGTTGTTGAGTGCCCGGAAATAGCACTTTTCTTTGTTGACGGACTCCACCAACACGATCTGGCTGCCGCCCTGGTGGACAAACGTCACGGCACTCAGATGGAGGTTCTTAATAAGCACGTCGCGGTACGGGTTGTGCTCCAACTCGGAGGAGAACTTGCCCTCCGGGTTCTCGCTGAGATCGTACAACTGATGGTTCCCGAGCTTCAACTCCCGGCTGTTGACCCCGGGCGACGACGCCAACAGATACAGGATCGTGAGCTGCCCCAAGGCGCTGATCTGGAGCCGGTCGCGGTTCCAGTCCAGCGCCGATTGCAGCCACTCGAGCTCGCCGCCAAAGAGGCCCTTGTCGGCCACCATGTAGCGCCGGAGCTCCTCACTAGTGAACATGCTGTGTAGGAGCGCGGTGTAGGCAAAGGAGTGTGTGGTGGTGCGCGAAGGTGGTTTGTCTGGGTCTTTGGTGGGCTACTTGAAACTGCGAAAAACAGCGCTGGTGCTGCCCGATCCAGCAGCGTCGTGTCTCTAAACCCTGGGCGTACGTGACACGCAGTGCCAGGGTGCAGTGTGGTGCACAATTCTGCAGCCGCAAGCGCAATCCGGGAAGATAACAGAGCACAAGATACATTACACCAAGATACATTACACCAAAATACATTATACCACACTTGCCAAATATCACACGGCCCTGCATTGTACCACACACGTTTTGCCATTAGAGCACATTGGCAAAGCTCACACCGTTATATGAAACTAGTTTCTTTTTTTTTTGTGTGTATGGATTCCGGGCGTGCACTCAATGGCCAAGCTCTCGCCATATGCTCCAAAAAGAGAGCGACTGCTTTGAGAAAACCACATGCGTCAATGGAACCCGACAACTCGGCTAAGTGTTCTTGGATCATTATTTCAGTGGAGCAGCATTGGCAAACAAAATATGCTGCAATGGCAAGTATGGTTTCTGCTGCAATGGCAAGGGGGTATAATGCATGGTATAATGTAGGGTAAAAGTATCAAACTCGATACAGAGCCTTGCTGTGCAAGTGTGAACACGTTTGGCAAGCATACACGGGCCACACGTCTGCCACGAGGCAGCCTAAGTGTAAGAGGCAGTCTATGAGGCAGCCAAAGTGTAAGAGGCAGTTTATGAGGCAGTCTAAGAGACAGTCTAAGAGTTCGATAGGCAACTTCTTTCTAATAGTTAGTTTTAGAGACACTCTAAGAGCCTGCCCTTACTCCTTTGCTCGTTGGGCGATACAGCGCGGTAGTAGAGTAGGGCAATGCACGTTTCCCAACTTCCTCATTCGTTCTCAAGTTTTATAACTCTCTACTAGCATTTCTGATGTCAAAGCATTCGCAGCGACCTGACATGTCTCAGTGGTGTCTAAGTGATTGCCGCAATATGGTATGGCTATAAGTGTCTATGCAATCGCAGCACACTGGCTTTGCCGTGTCCTTTGGTACCTTACAGAAGGGGACCTTACAGAAGACCCGCTGAGTAATCGATCAAAAACAAATAGACCCCACAACAATGCCACGTCTCACAGTGTGCTCGCTGGCCGTCAGTCGGTGGCACGTTCCAAGCCCCACATGCGCCACGCAATCGTGCATTGCTGACTCGGACCCATTTCTGCGGTAAGCACTGGCGAGCACTGGCGAGCGAAGCGAGACAGTGCGATACTTAACCAAGAAGTTGGTAATATACTAGAAATTAGAAAACTAAAAGCCAAGGAACTAGAGACTAGGAACAAAAAACTAGAAACATGAAACTGAATAACTAGGAAGCTAAGAAACTATTGACATCGCGGCACACTTCGCCAGCACTGCATTACCCGGAAATTAGCACTGGCGAGCGAAGCAAAACAGTGCGGAAATTCAAACCGCAAAGCGAAGCAAGACAGTGCGGAAACGCACTGGCGATAATAGTGGCTCGCGGTGCATTGGCGAGAGCCCTGGCTCGATAAATCAAACTGCTAGGCAAAGCAAGACAGCGCGATAAAACAAACTAAGTAGTTTGTAAGAAACTGAGAAGCTAGTAAGGAACTAAGAAGTTCGTAAGAAACTAAGAAGTAAGAAACTAAGAAGTAAGAAACTAAGAAGCTGGTAAGTATTTTTTTGATCGCAGCACACTGGCTTCGCCAGTGCACTGCTAGTATGTTTTTTTTGATCGTAGCACACTGGCTTCGCCAGTGCACTGCTAGTAGGTTTTTTTTGATCGCAGCACACTGGCTTCGCCAGTGCACTGCTAGTAAGTTTTTGTTTGATATCGCAGCACACTGGATTCGCCAGTACACTGCTGCATTTATTAACACTAGGTAAGCACGGAATGTCAGAATGGCACGGGGCACCGCGCCGTTCAAAAATCTATGCACCGAAAGCACATCTCAGTGCATGTGGAGAGAGTGCATAATTCGCTGGGGTCTCAGTTCAAGCCTTCGCATCAGCCTTCGCATCAGCCTTTGGCTCCGCCTTTGGCTCCGCCTTTGGCTCCGCGGCAACAGCGCCCGCCATTGGCGCCGGCCCCTCGATCCCCACGTACTGCTCCTCCCTCCATGGCCCCACGTCGGCAAGATACAACCCGCCGTCGGCCTCCGAGACCTCGCTCTTGCCGCCAAACTTGGCAGGCAAGTTCTCGGCGGGAATCTGCTTCAACAACTCCGACTTGTAGGAGGAGCCGAGAATGAAGATCTTGTTGACCGTGACCGGGTCGAGGAACGGCTTGAACAAGCGGAACGCCGCCGAGAAGCCAAACGGCGCGTTGATCAAGTAGAACTTGCCCATCCGCTCCGGGTAGTAGTTCTGGCCCACGTACGAGGCCTCTCTGACATAGGAGAGCACCTGGGCGGCGGCAGAAATGCTGATGCCCTTCAAGTCGAGAATCGAGCACGACGTCTCCACAAGATGCCCCACCTTCCGCGAGCATGCCGGCAACCGGTGCTTGACAAAACTCTCGTACTCCCAGACAAGGTTCTTGATCATCCGCTCCTGGGTGGTGATCTTGTACATCTCCGAGATGTTGACCGAGCCGAGCTCCTCGATGTACACGGGGCGGCCGTCTTTGTCGGTCTTGTGGTAGTAGGTCGGGTAGAGCTTGCCCACCACGCTCTTCTCGACGTAGTGGAAGTCGTCGAGAATGGTGTCGACACCCTCCTTCTTTCTCCACTTCTCGCACTCCTCGAACATCAACTTGGCGGCAGCGATGTCAAACTTTCTGGCTCTCAAGAAACGGAGGAGAGAGGCGTCGTCCAAACGGAGGGTGAAGCCGTCTTTCTCAAGCTCTGCTCTCAAAGTCTTGACCTTTCCGACCTGCTCCTCGGTGAGGTTGCCCGGGTATCCGGTGGCGATGCCTGACTCGCAGACCTGTGGGTAGCTAGCTCTGTTGGTTAGTAGACATACTATGGAACGCGTGAGCGATAACAAGTGGAAAACAAGTGGAAAACAATTGAGATGACAAGTGAAGAAACAATTGAGATGACAAGTGAGATGAATAGTGGATGACAAGTGAGATGACAAGTGAGATAAAAATAGTGAGACATGGCAATTGAGCGCGCAACACAATACTTCTGTTGGAAATAGATTTTTGCAAATCACGGAGCGGGAAAATCCCGTGGGAAAAAACCACTTGTGAAGACGCAATTGCGCCCGACAAGTGTAAGCAACAGAAGGCGATTGCTTGTCGCCAAAATGAGTCACCAAATATAACCTAGGGCAGCGCAAAAGCAGCGCAAAAGCTGTGCAAAAGCTGTGCAAAAGCTGTGCAAAAGCTGTGCAAAAGCTGTGCAAAAGCTGTGCAAAAGCTGTGCAAAAGCTGTGCAAAAGCTGTGCAAAAGCTGTGCAAAAGCTGTGCAATCACCATCACTCTCACCAACACCTTTCCCACAATTCTCAGCTGCGCTCGATCTTCTTCTGCAGTGCACTGGCGAGGCCCTGCTGGCAGAGCACAATGCACCACGTCAAAGCAGCGCATCACAATCATGCACTGTCACAGTGCGTGCCATTCCATCTCTCAATTCTAGCACAATGGCGAAGCACTATAGCTCTGACTTCGCTATGTGGCAGCCAACCACAGTAAACCATAGTAAACCATGGTAAATCACAGTTAACCTCAGTAAACCACAGTAAACCTCAGTAAACCTTAGTAAACCGTAGCAAACCATAGCAAGCCATAGTAAACCACAGTAAACCACAGTAAACCACAATAAATCACAGTAAACCACAATAAACCACAATAAACCACAATAAACCACAATAAACCACAATGAACCACAGTAAACCATGGCAAACACCACACAGCGTGAGGCATTGTGTGGATGCGTGGCATGTCAATAGCGAGAGCCATTCTGAGCAACACTGCAGCACACACACACGCACACACACTGAAAATGGCCGCCGTCAGTGTGAGCAACACCACAGCACACTGGCTTCGCCAGTGCACTACTAACGCCAATCTCCTCACTTCATTCTCTCCTCATTCTTTCCCACCGTTTCAACACCGCAGCACGTTGGCGAAGCACTATAACACCGCAGTACATTGGCTGCGCCAATTCACTGCTGCTCTTTTTACTTACAAAATCTCGGCTTCCTGGACGTTAGTAGTTGCTTAGACACTTGCTGTTGGCATCCGGCACACTCACGGTAGGCATGTTTAGTACTGTTGCGACGTGGGAATAGCAAAACGTAATGTGTTGAGGCCGGGCCGGGTAACCTGAAGGGTTGGTTGCTGGAAGCGGTGCGTTGGCCGATGTGCTGCGGCAACACCTCATAGGGGCCAAACCAAACTATAAGCATATTTTAACGAAATATTGGTGTCAGTAGTAAAAAAGCTATTGAAGACACGTGGAAGTCGGTGCCTGAATGCTTGCTCGTGGACTCTGCCAGAGTGTCGCTTGGCTCATGGATCCGCCCCACTGGTGTGTTGGCCGGCTTGGTCACGTGGCTGAACATTTGCAAGCTTAATCACGTGGCCTTCCTTTGAAACACGTGACTAACTTTTCCGCCACACACCAGCCACAGCTGTGCTGCGCACATCTGGGCTGGGGCTGTGACTGGGGCGAGCCATAGCGGTGGCCCATCTGAGATGCGCGGCGCCTGCAGATCGCAGCTGTGATAAGAAAAGCCACAGGCAGAGCCAAAGAGGGGTCTCAAAAGCAGGACATGCGGAGGGAAAAACAAGAACGTATCTGGAATGCTGCGCATGGCCCAAATATAAGATCTCTGTCTACTTTTCTTGACTTCGCTTAGTCTCCCTTGAAAGTGCGGCCTCACAGCTTTCCGGCGGCCGAGCTGCGACGCAGACTTCCTGCGTCTGCACCCAAACGCAGCCATCTCGCACACAATCAGACCCGCTCCCTCCGCTGCTATATAAACCTCGGGCCCCCCAGGCTCTCCCTGTTTCTTTCTCTTCCCACCACCATGAAGTTCTCCACCGTCGCTTGCCTTGCCGCCTGCTTGTCCGCCGCCCAGGCGCTCAACAACTCGTCCAACATCACCACCACCTATGTCGACGGCGCCGCCCCAGGCTCTGCCCGCCTTGCTGGGCTCGCCGCCGGCGCTGCTGCCGTTGCCGCCTTGTTGATCTAGAGTCGATTGCCCTGCGCCGACCCGTCAGACGGCCGCCTGACCGCTGCCAGTTTCTGTTCTTCTATTACTTTTCTTCGACGCACCCAGCGTGCTAATACATTACTTCCTAACCATTGTACAGCCGTAGCCTGCGAGCAAAGCGAGCATGAAACATTGTACAGCAGTAGCCTGCGAGCAAAGCGAGCAGTGCTGCTGCGTGTGACCACCACGAAGAAGCAGTGTCCAGAGCAGTGTCCAGAGCAGAGCCTAGAGCAGAGCCTAGAGCAGTGCTTAGCACTTACCACTATGAAGAAGCAGTCTCTGGAGCAGAGTCTAGAGCAGTACCTAACTGTGCCTAGAGCAGAGTCTTCAACAGTGCTTAGCACTGACCATTATCAGGAAGCAACGCATACCACTAACAGCAAGACGACGACGGAAAAACACTGACAGCGACTGACTGACCAGGGTCTTCAGCACTGACAGTGTTCAACTGAAGCCGTGATTTGAGTGACCAAAGAGCGTCAGCACTAACAGCTTTTGCTGAGCCAGTACTCTACGTCTCCAGTACTCTCCACGCTCTTAACTCAGTGCATGTCACATTTACGAACTCCCTCTCTCTCGCCTCTCCCCTATCGGCACAACCTTAATTACTTGGGATTACCTACTTCGACTATACTCTCTTGGCTCTGGGGCCCGCCATTTTGTCCTGCTTATCTTTAGCGGTGCCGCAGACTGCTTGGTATCCAGCATGGAAGAACTAGCTGCAGCACTTACTCGAATCAGTAACCTACACTTCAGTGTACTGCACTGGTTATTACTCGCAGCCACCTGAGTTCGTCAGTGCACTGCTTCCCCTGCTCTTTTGAGGACCCTGCCGGTTCTCTTTCCGGCTTTGGCGGTCTCCTAATCGACGACAAATTGTGTCTCAATGTGCCGCGATCGGCCAAGTCGCGATCCGCGGCAGATCAAACCTAAGCAGTGCCCAAGTACAACCTTCTAATTTCCAATTTCACTAGTAACCCACTGAGTTTGTCCTCTGCTGTTATTTCTACACTCCTTTTATTGTTTTGCTACTTCTAGTTCTGCTGCCCACTAGTGATGCTGCCTACTAGTTACGCCTGCCCTCTAGTTACGCCTACTCCGTTTGCCTGCGTGCCAATGCGCCGCAATGCAGTCCTCCACTGAGTACCGCTGAGTACCGGCAGAGATCTGCAAGATAGCAAGTGGCAGAGTGATTGAAAGATTGCACTATCAGAGAAAGTTGCTTTCCACATGATATGGTGCGAGCAGTGCACTGACGAAGTCAGGGAGCCAGTGCAGTGCTCTGAAGTGTAGATTACTGATTTGAGTAAGTCTAGCTAATTGTGATTTCGTGTGTTATCGAGTGCGTGTACTATTCTACTCCACTGCTTTATTAGTACACAAGTAAGCAGACTATATTTGGATTTGCAGTCTAAAGGTGAAAGGACTCTGGCTTCGCCAGTGCCGTTCCGTCTTCACACTGCTCCAAACATGTAAATACACCTCCAAGCTGGGCCCGCACCCCATCAAACTTTTCCCGATCCTGCCGTAAGTGGCTAGCGCAGAGCGTCAGTTGCGGCAATGGCAGTAAGTGCGCAAAGTATACATCGCGAAGGTTCATCCACGCATCGCAAAGGTTTTCAGACGGGGTTCTGAATTCCTCTACAACGGCGTGCTCAGAGAGCAGTACTGATTGTGCCACGACTGATATGTAGTTGTGTGGCATGCCACCCGTGAGCTTCAAAAACCCACTAGAAAGCAATTGAAACAACTGCAAAGCTGCGCCGTGTTGTATATAATGGGGCGATGTGTACACACCTCATTTCACGGAGATCCCAATGGGGTGAGGTCCCAATGGGGCGAGGTCAGAATGTGGCAAAGCGGAAACAAAAGGGGCCAGCAGTGGGCTAGTATAATATGCTACAACGGTCAGTGCACTGCAGAACACGTCCACAAGATTTTTCAAGTTTATACTACTGCCAGCAATTCGGAGAGCACCGCAGTGGCGAGAGTTGACGCTCGTCACTGCTGTCTTTTGTAGCTCGGCGTTTTCACGGAGGCAAAACACCTGGGTTTTAAAAAAGCCTCGTGCGACAGCGGCGAAACTAGTAAAAAGAAATACTTGAACTATCCTGTGAAAGCAGCCCAGTTAAAACCGTTTCCCTTGTGTGTTGTGTAGTCGCCTAGACAATTACTGAAACCAGTATAAACTTGATAAATCCTGTGGCGAAGCCTGTAACACCGCAGCACATTGGCGAAGCCCTGTGGCAAAGCCTGTAACACCGCAGCACATTGGGTTCGCCAATGCACTGCTTGCCTACAGCTAGTATTCACGTTATGCACAAAAATAGTAATCTTAAGAGTGGCCTTTTGGCAGTGGCGAGCATTAGCGAGACACTGCGGTGCTCTCCGAACTAGTAAAACTGGGTGCTCTCCAAATTACTAGCAGTAAATCATGTGGCAAGATCTGTAACACCGCAGCACGTTGACGAAGCACACTTCACTCACTTGTCTTCGCCAAGGGCGAGCGCAGCGAGGCGAATATTGATTAGTAAAGTTCGCTACTTTCTCGCACTGCCTGGCGAGCGCAGCGAGGCAAATATTGATTAGTAGAGTTCGCTACTTTCTCGCACTGCCTCGCTGCGCTCGCCAGGCAAATATTGAGTAGTGAAGTGTGCTACTTTCTCGCACTGCCTCGCTGCGCTCGCCAGGCGAATATCTCAGAAAACTAGCCGTTCACCATCTGATCCGTGGTATCATAAAACTCCTCCACCGTCGGGTTCTCCGCCGGGCTCGGCAAGAACCCCGAGTTCTCCACACTGCTCATCTGCGACTGCTCCTGGGCCAAGAGATCCATGTACGAGTTGAAGTCCACCTTTGACTCCAACTGCGGCGATCTCTGCAGGGGTCTAGGCAGCGATTGAGACAGGAGCATGTTGAGGTTTGGCAACGGCGGGGCGTCAGAGATATCAAAGGCCGTGGAGTTTGTGCCAACGCTGCTGCGCCGGGAGTTGTTGGAGGACAGCCCAGAGTCCTTCTTGGACTCCAAGTAGGACGAGAGCGACGCCTCGATGAACGACTGCCGTCTCGCGGGGACGACGATCTCAGACCCTTGCAGAGAGACGTCCAGCAACTTGCGGTCTTCTATAAGGTTGACGCTGTCTAACACGGGCGGAATGAAGTCGTCGACCATCAAATGAGCGGGCAAGTGCTTGATCCCGGGCGGGGAGTTGTAAGCGGTTATTGAGTTGCTTCGCGGTGACGAGCTCGACCCGGGCGGAGAGATGTTGTTGCTTGCCACCAGGGGCCGCTGGGAGCCCCCCTTCTGAGGCGACTGGGGCCGGGAGAGCAGGGTGGTGCTGCGGTTGAAAGAGCTGACCGAGTTGCGGCGCGAGAAACTCGGGTTCGGCGGCTCCTGCACGTTCCGCTCGAAGATCAGCGAGTTTCTGCGTTCAAGGTCGTCCCTGTTGGGAGTTCCTGGGGGCAACTGCGGGCTCTGGAGGTGCAGCAGCGAGGCGTTCAGCAACACGGGCGAGATCGCTTCTTTCTTCGCCAAGTGGCGGGCAAAGAAATAGTTTTCCTGGTACGCTTCCGGCAGCACGGGGCTCGTCAGGGACGTGCGGGGCAAGCCATGGCTATTCACATTGGCACTATTCACATTAGTACTGTCCAAGAGAGAACTATCCAAAATAGCACTATCCATATTTGTACTGCCCACATTAGCACTGTCCAAAATAGCACTATCCATATTTGTACTGCCCACATTAGCACTGTCCAAAATAGCACTATCCACATTAGTACTGCCCACATTAGTACTATTCACATTAGTACTGCCCATATTAGTACTATCCGCATTTACACTCCCCCCATTGGAATTGTCCCCATTAGTACTATCCCCATTTGCAGTGTCCAAATTGCTGGATTTTGCCTGCCGGTGGAGATCGTCCGCCTGCTTCGCGAGCCCGCCAGTGTGCGCATCTTCCTCGTTACTGGCGTACGCCTGGGTGTTAACCTGCTGGCTAGTCACGGGGTTCACCACGGGGTCGGCCTGGGACTGCGAGTGCGACTGCGAGTGCGCCGCGGCGGCGGCGGCAATGCCAGCAAGCGCGCCCGCAACGGGCGCGGCAACAGGCGAGGCAATGCCATTGTTTGATGCATTGTTAGATGCGATGTTAGATGCATTGCTAGATGCATTGTTAGATGGGGCGATGTTAGAGTCTTTCCGCTGCAGATCGTGTTGCCCTTCAAGACTCTTCTGCTCATCGTGTTGCCCTAGACTCTTCTGCTTCCCGCTCTGTTCCATCTCGCTGTTGCTCACAAGCGGCCGGCCTGAGCCCAACACCACCATCCCGATGCCGTCGGGGTCGTAGGCCGAGCCATTGAAGGAGGCCGGTGCTTGGCCAGTCCGCTGAGAGCCGTGCTCGTAAGCAGTGCTTTGCACATCGGTAGGAGTGCCAGCGGTGTTGCTTCTGGCCAATGGGTCGACGGGGTCTTTCTCGCTGGCGGCTAGTGGTGAGGCCTTGGCCTTCAGGAAGGCGACGCTGGTCAGGGGGGTGATTCCACTCGGCTGAGGCGTAGCATGAGAACTCGGCTGAGGCGCAGCCGAAGACGAGTTCGGAGTGGCAGAGTTGGCAGAGTTACCTGTGGCAAAGTTACCTGTGGCAGAGGTACCTGTGGCAGAATTAACAGTGGCAGAGTTAACAGTGGCAGAGTTATCAGTGGCAGAATTAACAGTGGCAGAATTAACAGTGGCAGAGTTAACAGTGGCAGAGTTACCTGTGGCAGAGTTACCTGTGGCAGAGTTACCTGTGGCAGAGTTACCTGTGGCAGAGTTACCGGTGGCAGAGTTAACAGTGGCAGAGTTACCTGTGGCAGAGTTACCATCGGCCGCGGGACTCTCATACTTGCTAGCCGCATTGCCAACGCCCAGAGGAGCCGTCTGCTTCAAAGTATCCTCAGTAAATTGCTTTGCACTGCCCTCCTTGGAAGCGTCCGCAATGGCACTGCTCTGCTCCCCCACGGCACTGCTCTGCTCCCCATTGGCAACCACTGGCACAATGGTCTGCACAGTGGGCAACTCGCCGGGGGCCACGCTCGCCGCATTGCTGTCCTCCTGAATGATCACCTTGCCTTGTTCTTTGTGAGCCTCTGTGGCAACGTTGTTAGTTGGGCTGTCAGCCGGGCCATTCTCAGCTGCGCCATTCTCAGCTGCGCCATTCTCTGCCAGGCCATTCTCTGCCAAGCCACTGGCCGATTGCTTTCCCCCACTCTGTTGCGGCTGCTTTTCTCCACTCTCTTGCTGCTGCTGCTTCGGCTTACTGCTTCGGCCCCAGCCGAAAACGGACTTCCGCTTGCTCTTTTTAGCAGAGGCGGGGCCGGAGGCAGTGCTGCTGAAAGTATTGTTGCCGGTGCTGCTGAAAGCATTGTTGCCGGCGCTGCCAGTGGCATCGCTGGTGGCACTGCCAGTGGCCTCGCTGTTGGCACTGCTCTTGCTGGCAGTGCTATTCTGCAACCCACTGCCCTTGCTATTGGTGCCCTTGCTATTGGTGCTCTTGTTGGCACTTCCCTTACTATTAGTACCCTTACTATTAGTACCCTTGCTGTGCTTCGACTTCGGCAGGTCCAAACTGCTGCCCAGCTTCTGCTGGATCTCCTGGAGCACGTTCGCCTGGCTGCCCAGCCGGTTCAACAAGTGCCCCAAGCTCGTCAGACTCCGCTTGGTCTCAAACGTCTGTGCCCGGTCCGGTGGCGCCTCAAGCTTGACGTCCTCCATCGGGTTCTTGCCCATGAACTTGTACTCCGAGCTTAAAGTCTTGCCATAATGGCCGTAGAACATCAGGTCCGTGGTGTCTGCAAACACATTGAGCTCCTGGGCACTGAGAGGCTCGTCCGGCGCGCCTGGCTCGTCGGCGGACTCGGGACTTTTGGCCGGCTGTAGCACCCTGCTCTTGGCCTCTGCCTTCTTGGTGTTGCTGGTAGTTTTCTCCTTGCGCTTCGAGAACCAACCCATGCTGAGATCAGTGTGGTGGTGATTGCAGGAGACTTGCTAAAGTCACGGTGGAGCATTCTGCGGGTGCACGTGGGTGGTGCATAAGAGCACCGGCGAGCGCAGCGAGAAAGCACCGACGAGCGTCAGCGAGACGGTGCGATCATTGATGATCGTGAGAGTTAAAGAGAGCTTGTAAGTTACCGTAAGCTCTCAAAATTAACAAATCGCTTGTGAGAACTAAAGAGAGCTTTCAAATTCACAGCGACCTCGCAAGAGTTGCAGCGACCTCGCAAGTGCCACAGCGAGCTTTCAAAAATTACGCGACCTCGTACGATTTACAGCCAGCTCGCAAGAGCTACAGCAAGGCTATGCAGTAAGATAGATACTATTCACCGTAAAGGTCAGGCATCATGCTCAAGAGTGTGTTAGGCAGTGCACTCAGTGTGTCAGGTACTATGCACAACAGCGAAGGTCATGTATCATGCTCATCGGTGAGTTATGCACCATCCTCAACAGTGTGTTAGGCACAGCTCGAGCAGTAAGTAAAAGATATACGCGTGTGTCTTCTTACTCACTGCTCGAGCTATGCCTTCTTACTGCACAGACTATGCCTGCTTACTGCTCGGTTATTAGTATGACACGCGCAGCTTCTTACTTACTGCTCCGGTATTACTATGACACACGCAGCTTCTTACTTACTGCTTGGTTATTTTTATGACACACGCAGCGTCTTGCTTTGATTGCCACTGCAGTTACCGTGAAAACTAAAGAGAGCTCTCAAAAGGTAGAGAGAGCTCACCACTCTGAGGGTGTGTGGCATCGGCTGAGCCCTTGGTGGGGCTCGGTAGGATCCTGCAGGTAAACGCACATATCATGTGGTCTTTTAAAGCATCCAGACACCGCTTTAAAAAACATATGTCCGGGTGTTTTGACTTTGTGTAACTCCGCAAATGCAAGCTGAAGCACACAAAGAGCAAGAAGGGTAATGGTTTTGACCCTTACATCCTAACATCAGCTTCGAATTGGTGTCTGGATGTTGTGTTGCTTAGTCATCATTACATGATGTAGCACGTGATACAGCTTGTTTAGCTTGGTTTTACTGATTGACGGTGTTGCAATGGTAGATCGACTAAGTAATTCTCAATAGCAAGTAACGGGGTTTTGTTTAAATATTGCTGTTTTTCATTTCTGCCGTGAGTGTCCGCTTTTGCTGAGCCAACTAAGAGCTGACAGTGCTCCTAACACAGTTCACCAGTGCGCCTAACAAAGGATTTTACTTGTTGTTTGGCACCCCGGCACCCCCTTCCCCCAGCACCCCCTTGTTTTATTTACCAACAAACAAACAATATCAAATCACAAACCTGATTCACTCAGTATTGGCGTCGCACTAAAATTTAGGGCCACGATATAAATATTGCGCCCATTCCAGCCTAAGCCATGTCCTCCTATTTCAAAGAAACAAAAAACATGGCTATGGAGACCCTCCAAACCTGGCTCGTTTCCGACCCCTCCCACCAATTGGTCCCGACCGCCGTGCTTTCTTTGCTCGCGACTTTACTCGTGATTCTTGGAAGCTACGCCTCGGTGAGAAAGCCCGAAAATGCCCGGTTCCCGCGCCAGAGCCACGAGTTGTTTGACCCGAGCGATGTCGATGTCTCTGGGGAGCAAGGGTACGAGTGGTGGGACACTGCGGTGCAGGGTCTTGTGACTGCGTTGGAGATGGGCAGTGCCAGACTTGAACAGAGAACGTTGCTTGGAAAAGACGCTGGCTTTTATATTGGCAGCTTGAACAGCTTTTTGGTGTTCTGCCGCACCTTCAGAGCGGCCAACCTTGCTTTGGCCACCGCCAACAGAGTGCTCACCCACCAGTTCAGCTTGCTTCCGCTTGTCACGCGCTACCGCATCAGCTACGCCGTTGATCTGAAAGTAAACCCACAGGGACTTTGCTGGAACGACGAGAAACTCGAGGAGGAGCGCAAGTCGTTGCTCAACGGCTGGTTGAGCTTTGTGGGGTTGAGCGTGAGGGAGAAGAAGCCCACGAAGCAGCAGGAGTTGCAGAGAAAACTCTCGAGAAAGCAGCAGTCCGACGTGGCCAAGCAGGACCAGCTCGCCAACATATACTACTCCAGCACGTCGTTCATTGCCTTGCCGCTTGCTGCTGCCGTCACTTACTGGCTCCATGTGTCGCCCGCAAACGTCTTTGCTCACAACTTGGTTGCCTCTGCCACCGCCATCGACTTTGTCCGGCGCTATCAGTTGTTTCCCCTTGAGTTTGTATTCTTGGGGTCTTTGTTCGGTGTGTTTTTTTGGCCATCGCGCACTTCTCTGGAAACTGTGGCCACTGTCGTCACCGGACTCGACCGGAGAGCCCTTGTGTTTCCTAAGCAGTTGGTGCCACAGGAAACATTCCAGGACGCGTTTGAGGTCGTGCCACTCTGGCTCTCGACCGACTTTTCTTATTTCAATATGAGCGACGTTGTCAGTCCTGCGTTGCTCACTGGCCTTGCCTTGAAATACGACCTCTTCCGGTTCCACGAGCTTTTTCCAAAAACCGAGTTCCATCTCTCGCAGCCGTACGCGACGCCATACTTCTATGCTGCGGTTGCAGGTTATGCTGCGGGTCTTGCTGGTAATGCGGCTGCCTTGCACGCCTTCCAGAAGGCTCCTGCTGTCTCTGCTTGCACTTTGCCGGCTATTGTTGTCTTCACCTTGGCCACTGCCTACTTGAGAGGCGAGCTCGGCCAGCTCTGGAAGTTTTCCAGGGGCGACGAGGACAAGACAGAGGTGGTCGTTGTCGAGGAGGTGACAATTGTCGAGGAGGCGCCAACCTGGAGAGACTTTTTGGAGGCCGAGATGCCCGACTCGGAGGACGAGCACGACGAGGAGTACTCGGCGAGCGACTTGTTGCGTGACGAAGTGTATGCGAGTGACGTTGACTTGGAGTATTCGAGCGACGATGCGGAGGATGAGACGGAGTATGACATTTTGACCTACAACAGAATCAGCTAACTCGATGTGCTGAGGCATCAAGCTGACTAGTCCGGTTGTGAATAAGTTGGCCCGCAGTGGAACTCAGGCCCTTTGGCATTTGCACTAGGGACACTACACTATTAACACTTTCCGATATCATTTTCAGGCTCCGACGTTTGATCTTCCAAATCCGTGGCACTGCCTAATGGCCCAGCTCTGCCCGGAAACTCCTCTTGGGCAGTGGACAATTTGATTTTTGTGGGTGCACAGTAAGCCAGTGTGCACCAGTAATTTTTTGAAATACCAACTTTTATAGTCTGGATTGTAGTACGATTGGGATGGAAAGAAACTCCTGGCATAACTGGTTGGCGACTTACTTGACCTGGGGAAACCCTCTACGCACATGTAAAACCCTGTTGGTTTCTGCGATTCCATGCCGGTTTGGATCTGCACATCCAGACACCATTGGGTTCTTGGTGTCCGGGTGAACTACTTACATCAAACACCACATTGAAATGGTGTTTGGATGTTTTGCTAAACCAAAAACACATCCCAACACCGGGTCGTCAAGGTGGTGTAGAGATGTGTCACAGCAACGACTCGAATACCAGCTTGAGAGACCGTTTTCGGCAACAACTGAGTCTCTCCGTTGCTCAAATGGTAGACCTGAGTAGCTCATTTGAGGCTGGCCCGTACGGCAGCACGTGGAGTGAGTAGTAGCGTTTGATTGGCATCAACACACCTATATTACTGAAGACCAAGCCCTAGCAATAGGGCCTTGGAGTAGGCCAAACGTATAATTAGAGCTTTCAGCTTGTTGGGTGCTATTCGATCAATACAACGTCTAGCTTCGCGGTTTGCTGTCTAGTAAGTAGATGGTAAAATTGGCTCTTTCACACTCCGAATATCGCAAAACAAGTGCCGTCGCAGCACATTGGCTTGGCCAATGCACTGCTAGCTCAACTTCTCTGGACAACATGCAGCACACTGGCTCCACCAGTGTCCTGCACGCTACACGTGCCACTGTCATCATGCAATTGTCATATATAGCGTTGGGCAGTTGCAAGCTTCTCGCCAAGCAGAAGCAACGCGCCCTGCAATGCGTGCGCTCAGCACTCATGTTTAGAGAGCTCAGCCTTAAGGGACGCACGCCAGTCTTAAGGACACACGCCAGTCTTAAGGACACACGCCAGCCTTACACACGCCAGCCTTCAATGCTACCACTGCTCAAGCACAAGCATTGGCTTCGAAGCATTACTCTCTGGCCACACGGTCTCGGCGAATTCCCCTAAGTGCAGGAAGCTGGGGCCGAAAAGCTTGGGCCCATGCGACTTGCAAAAAGCTTGGGACAAAAAGCTTGGGCCCACGCGACTTTCAAAAAGCTTGGGACAAAACGCTGGGGCCCATGCAACTTTCAAAAAGCTTGGGCCACGAGATCTTCTCGCACTGCCTCGCTGCACTCGCCAGGCGAATAGCTCGGCTCTTAATACTTGCCCGGAATCGGCTCCTCCAACGACGGCGGGATGTTTCTCTCAAACTTCGTTCCGCCCGGTCTCGACGCAGGAATGATTGGGTCCGGGTGCTTGTACTTGGCCAACAACTGCTGCGTCTCGCTGATCACCTTGTGCAACTGCTTGGGGTTGTCGATGTCGCGGTTTGCGTCGAACGCCTGGCGGATCTCCACGGATTTCTGGCGGAACAAGTCGCGCTTGTTGATCCACGAGTGAGCCAGCTTCAAGCTCTGTCTGTACAACGAGGTGACAAGTTTCTTGTTGGCCTCGGTGAATGGTAAGGACATGGTGCCTGCTGTAGAGTGGTGGTGGTCTTACAATTTTGCAGCTTCTGATTGGCTGCGTGTTACCCTGTCGTAGTACTGTGGCGTGCGCAAAGCAAAAATAGAGTGCGCTCAACGCTCCGCTGGTGCTCGTCCGAGATGCAAGTGTAGGGTGCGCGTAGCACCTGTTGCGTGCTCTAAGCATTAAAAGCGTTCCCCCAACCGCCCGGCATTCTGGCAGGCAGTTTGTTGGCAGGCGGTTGTTCCCACCCCACTGGCTCCCACCATGCATAACCAGCCATCGCCTTCAACCAAACCTCAGTCATCTCCACACAACTGCGAACAGGCAACCTCCCAAGCTATGACCTCCTGCGGACTATGCCACCTGGGCAGTCGGCTCGACTGCGCGGCGTGTATCAGCCACAAGTTGCTCAGCCACAAGCTCAAGTGGATCGGTCTCCAGCTCGAGCTTAGAGAGTCGCGGCTTCAGGTGGAGGAGGCACTCAAAAGGCTGTTGAAGACTGGGGGCAATGAGAACATCAAGTTTTTGAGACAGTATCTTGCCAGTCACGACGACCCTGCGTTTGCCACGTTACTGAGCCAGTTGCTCACGGTGGAGCAGGCGAATTGGGTGCGCAAAATCAATGCGCTTGGAGAGTCTGCAGCGGACCAAAAGAGGCGCATACAAGAGCTCCGAACGCGGAGGGAGCGGGCCACTAGGGGCTTGGCTGACGCCACGAGGAGAGTGGGGCAGAGCGAGCAGCAAGCTTTTCAGAGATTTCGGACGGAAAAGGACGGCTATGCTCTGGAGAGTTCGACGCTCATCACGAAGCGGGGGAAGTTGGAGGCGCAGATCAGTAAGGAACAGGAAGCGTTGCACGCCAGGTTGGCACTGGTGCTAGTTGGGAAGGGCGAAAGCAGGGACGTAGGTAAAGAAGGAAGTACTGTCAGAAGTGGGGATAGGTATGGTGACAGGCATGGTTCGAAGTTGGAAGATTCTCAGAGCTCTGAGGTCATGGATGATGCTACTAAAACCAATGATGTCCCTACCAGTTCTACTAAAAATACTGTTCTTCTCTCCTGTCAACCGGTGATCCCGATCAGCAAAATGATATCCCAGAATTGCCAGACTTTGACCGGCGCCTTGGAACTGCTCTGCCAGTTCCTCTTCCACTCCGCCTACTACGCACAAACGGCCCTTCCGTTTCCGGTCGAGCTTCCCTCTGAGCTGAACCGCTACAACTACACGCTTTTCGGACTCCATGAAAACTCGCTGCTGTGGCTCCTGCTCAAGGCCCCCAGCAGTCTTCAGCAGCACCCGAACAGGCTCATGCTTCATTTGAACAAGTACCTGTATGACGAGCTTTTCAACACCAAGAACATTGTTTTTGTGGGGAAGGCGGTGCAAGCAATGAACTTGGTGGAGATGTTTTCGCTCAGTATTGTCCTAGCAAAAATAGCATTGAACATTTTTAGTCTAATAAAGAGGCCGTCCCTTACCTATGGACAACTTTTCCAGTTCGACAAGATGGTGGACGCACTCTCTGGAAAAGAGGAGAAGCGGCCCGACTTGGCCCACAACTTGAAGCAGCAGTTGTCAAAGAAGGGGAGAAGAACGTCCGCTTTTTTTGGTTTTTTCATAAGCCTGAGGAAAGAAAGTGTTTTGAAGAGAGTTGAAAAGAATGAATCAAAAGAGGAAGGACAAGTCTCTGAGAATGCCACTGCTGAGAGTTCGCCAGACGACGATCTTTTTGGCCGCGAGGTCATCAAGGAAATAGTTTTCAATGATGTCGTGTTTAGAATATTCCGCGGGCTCTATGAGCAGCAGAAGCGAGGTCAGCAAGCGGTAAAGCAGGATAGCCATGAGGTCAAGAGCATGGAACCGGGGCTCGACGAGCGGTTGAAGGTGCCGAGTTCGGGGGAGGCCAAGCGAGTGGAAAGCGAGAGAAGTGAGACCGCGAGTGCTGAGTGGCAGGTGGTATGACAAAAACACTATTCAGCAGCAGCCACGGAGTGGCGCTGCGTGGACATTTATTAGACGATTACATAGCAACAGCCCACGAAGTGGGCTGTTGCGTTTGCATTTTTCAAAGGACCTTCTAGCAAAGACTTCGTGGGTCTTTGTGGGTTGTTGCGTTGGCTTTTATCAAAGTATTCTCTTCCAAAGGACTCTTTAGCAAAGACGTCGTGGTCTGATGCGTTTGCATTGATCAGAGCACTTTCTAACACATCACACTTTGACATGTTGCGTTGTTAGACAATTAAGTATCAACGGCACATTAGGAAGTCGTCTGTTGCATTACTAGGCAGTTTGATATACTTTAGCAACAGCTCACCAAGTCAGATGTCACGTTTGCCCTTTGTGGGATGCTACGTTTGCGTTGACTGGAAGCACATTTGAGCCATGACATTCACATGCTGTTACACAACCTAAGCTACACAGCATGATCCAAGGAGTTGTTCGAAAAAAGCCATCCTGCCTATGTTTTATGAGTATTTTGCTCGTTTGTTGTCTTACAGTGCTCACTTCTTGCTGCCATGAGCTCGTGCGCATTTCCCACATACGGTTTGGCGGCTCTATGCAATAAACGCCTATCGGGAGTATATTATTATACCATATGGCTTGCATTCAACTCGGTGTGTGCAATGGGATAGGCAGATGGTTGTTAGTTTGGTAGTTAATTGATGTTTTTGGGTGGTCTACCAGTAGATGAGCGAGACAAGAACTTGTGTGTTGCTTCGAAGTTATGACTGACTTGGGATGCACATAGTTTACCGAGTGTTTACATTGGTATACCGTAGTAGTGCATTTTATTGGTCATTACGTATATTGTAGGATAGCAGGACAGCTCACCACACGGTATTGCATTGCAGCAGCTGATTATAACAAACACTAAATATCTATGGCGAACTGCAGAAGACCATTAATGTGCCTTCTGGTGCTCCCGGCTGCTGAAAGGCACTTCTCCTCGCCTTTCTCACATGCTCCTTCCCCATTTCCACCAATTGCGTTAATTGGCGTCCCCCTGCATCACGGCTTTATTATATAAGAAGGGCCTGGGTTCCTCTGCTTTGGAACTTTTTGATCAAAAAAAAATATTGGATTCATACTCGCGATTGAGTTATCTTCGTTCTATGCGATGGAGCTTCCGTCTGTAGTTTTGCAACTTTCACTTTATGAAGAATATAAATAACTCGAAAATATATGCAAAACATGATAGCACCTTTATGTAGTCTTGTTGGTTGGTTACCCAGTAAAATGATGAACCATAGTTGGGTCTCTGGCTGAGACGCACCTCCCTTCGTCTTTCTCACATGCTCCTTCCCCATTTCCATCAATTGCATTGATTGGCGTCCCCCTGCATTATGATTTCAATATATAAGAAGGACCTGGGTTCCTCTGCCAAAATATTTTGGTCAAAAAAAAATACTTCCACTTGCAATTGTTCCATCTTTCATGAGCGCGGTTGTTTTCTATTATAGAATGGTTGCGATTATCACTTTTAAAAGAATATAAATAACTCAAAAATATATGCAAAACACGATAGCACCTTTATGTAGTCTTGCTAGTTGGATACCCAGTAAAATTATGAACTACAAATAGGTTTCTGGATGAAGAATGTACTATCTGAGCATTGTAAGCACTCGAGCCAGAGCCATGCCAGAGACCCCCACGCGTCCCGTGCATAGCGCCGCGCATCTCATCGAGTCCATGGAAATCTGCAGGATGTCAGAACTTCAAATCAAACAAGCCAAGGCAGTGCCAGAAAATACCACTACACTGCAGCTTCACCGCACCCTTTATGAACTATATTGAAAATGATCGAGTTCACAAGCTTTAATGACTTGCTTGAACAGAGGCTTGGCGGCGATTCCCGAACCACGGTACTTGTTCTTGGCCACAGCTTGGAAGAAGCACTGACCTACTCAACGCTGTCAGTGAAGACGAGGAACCAGCTTAGCAGAGTTGACGTTGTGTTCTGCAAGAGCCTCACGCGGCTCGTGGAGTATATGAGTTTAGTTGAGGCGGGAGCAATCACGCCTGGGAGAGTTGTTGGCTGGAGTATCCTCGCAAGCATAGCCAGGGCAGCTGACCGCATACTCACACACAGTTTGGCCAACGAGATGGATGACAAGCTTCTACGACCTCAACAATTGAATACTGCCGTATTGGACGTGCTATTGGGGAAGCTAGCAGGGGTGGCTCTCTTCGAGGACCCGTCGATCGTCGGGATTTGGCACACTCCTGTGGCGGTCAATTGCAGTATAGAGGACTTGAGAGACGTTGCGAGAGGCGCGGACCCAGGTACGTGGCTAGAGCAAGGAAGAAACGTGAAATTTGAGTATTTAGATGTGTATGTGAAGCAACAGCAGCAGCAGCAGCAGTGCACTGGCGCAGCCAGTGTGCTACGATAGCCTTTGCTGGTGCGATAGTCTTTGAGCGATGGCCTTGCCATTCAACAATGATATTTGGTATGAATCCACAGCAGACGAAGTCAATACGCTTGCAATGCAGATGCTATGGCAGATGAGGGGGAAAGTTATGGTGCTAGAAGTGGTGAGTGCAATGGCACGAGCAACGGCACAAGCAATGGCACAAACAATGGCACAAGCAATGGCACAAACAATGGCACAAGCAATGGCGCAAGCAATGGCACAAGCAATGGAGGAGCCATTGGTGCGACACCAGTCGTGCAGCATTGCAATCGGACTGTCAGAGCTGGACTGTCAGAGGTGGACTGTCGGAGATGGACAGCTCAGAGAGTGGACAACTCAGAGAGTGGACAGCTCCGACTCGGACCGTTTAATTTTTTTCGAACTCTTTCTGCCTCGCTTCGCTCGGCAGTGTCGGATAGGTTATTTTATCAAACTTCCCTGCCTCGCTTCGCTCGGCAGTTCGGCAGTTAGATGACGGGCCCGCCGCCCACCAATGGATCCCGGTAATCCCACCAGGTTGCAAACCGCTCTCCCCAGGCACTGGCAATGGCGAGCGCCAAGCAAGAGAGGGAGATCAAAATTTGGATCGCGGTTCCCGCCCAAATGGCACCCCGGGTGTACGCCCCATAGCTCGCGTCCAACACATAGTAGTCGTTCACCACGACGCCCAAGAGCATGTTTGCAGTGACAATGTTGGTCTCTTGCCAGACCAGGGCCACGACCGAGAGAGCCAAGGAGATGTAGGAAAGGAAAAAGATGGGCTTGTACGCGTTGCGGTAGAGTCGCGGCAGCACGAACGCCATCGCCACGACGATGACAAAACTCACAATGACAGAAATAAGCAAGAGGTAAGGGGTCAAGCAGCGTCGCCGGATGATGTCCCCGGTGTCGACGACCAAGTTGTAGAGGGCAACATCCACCTCATTCGACTGGTCGAAGTTGGAGTCCGCCAACAACTGGGTGTATGCATTGGGTCCGCAGGACCAGCCTGAAGAGGAGCCATCGACCGCGGTTGAATGCACGCAGCTGGCGAAGTAGCCGAGCCTGAGATCGAGCTTGGCAATGCTGTTTCCGTCGGCGACCGTGGCCGAATACACGATCTTGGTCAAGTAGTAGTTCTTTGTGGCCGTGGTTGTGCACGTCGCCAATACGATGGCTTCAAGCAAGATGTAGATGAACAAGAGAAGCACCGCAAGGTGCCGCGGCCGCACCGTCCGGTGCATCTGCCAGTAGCGAGCGCGCTCGTTTCCATAGAACATGGTAGTAGGATGTGTTGGTTTTTCGCGATTTGAGTTTTTGGGTGCAATGCCACTTGGTTTTGATGGAAGATGGCTGGTCTATGGTGGGCCGTCTAAGCTGCATGGTGGTGCATAGCACTGTGGATCGCAGCGACACAGCGCGACACGGCATTTGATGGTAAAGCCAGCATTCAACAGCATTCGACAGTCGAAGACTGGCGAATGCGGCAAAGAAATAGGTGTGGCATAGGCATGGCACTAGACATCATGGCGCACTTTATTTAAGACTTTGCAGCACATTGGCTTCGCCAATGCACTGCATTGGCAATGCATTTTGGCCGCCCGCGAAAACTGAAAACCGGGGATCACGAAAAACGTGCATGCGGTGGACCTTACAGTTGCCAACAGTTGCCAACAGTTATGCCCAACGAATTGGACCGCATTTTCAAGGCCTATGAGGAGCAGTTGGAAAAGGAGTGAGTATCTAGCATTCGACAGTCGAGGACTGGCAATGGCATAGGCATCATGGCATCATGGCTTGCTTGATTTAAGGCTTTACAGCACATTGGCTTCGCCAATGCACTGCTTGCCATGCCCCTACTAACCCCAGGCAAGATGTGAAGACGGTCATTGCGGACTTGGAAACCGGCACGCGGAAAAAACTACGCGAAGTCAGGCGCGAGGTGGTTGACCAACTAGACTCTTTGGACGACGGCCTGGCCCCGGTGAACGTCGAGGACCACACCGTGAAAGTTCTCTGGGAGCTCAACATGTTTGAGGCGCGCTTGAAGCATACCACCACTGAGGGGTTTGCTCATTTGGTGAAGCAGGCTCAGAGCAGGTTGTTTGAGGAAGGTGCCACGATCTGGTTCTTGGCGAAATACGCAAAGCTCGTCCAAGAAGTGTATTCCAAGAACACCAACGAGAGGGCTGTTTGCCATCTCATAGAAAGTAAGAATGGAGTTCTGTCTAACAAAGAGGAGCCCGCATCCAAGAGACAGAGGACAGAAACGCTGTCGCGTCGGCTGCCGGGCCACTGCTTGCTGCCTCCCCTCGCGAGCTATGACCAGTTGAGCGAGAACTTTGCTATTGAGTACCCCGAGTACTTGCTTGCGATTCTCCTGTTTGTCGACGAAGTCACGGCGTTTACCAAGCGACATGTCATCAAACTTTCGTCGCTGCCGAACAAGAGCACTGCCCAGTTCAATGCCGCGGTATTGAACCGGCAGATAGTCGAGGAGATCCAGAAGGGGTATGCGACGTTGGACTTGAAGAATGATAGACTCCGGAGACGGTTCGATGGGTTGAAGTATAACCAGAAGGAATTGAGTGGGATTGTGTATGACTTGGGAATCAGGGGGTTGGTTTCGTTGGACGTCAGTGTTATTTAGCAGTAAACGAGCTGTAGGCGACGCAGCAGACGACGAAGTCGAATGCTATGCTTGCCTTTTGCCACACACACAATGTAAATTTATAATCCACAATTTACAACTTACAATTGCAATTCACAATCACAATTCACAATTACAATTTACTATTTCCAGTTTGAAATTACACATTACACTGTAGCAGCTCGCTTCGCGATCTGCTAAAGTGTGTGGCACTTCCATGCATGCCGATCCGCCAAACCAAGTCAGCCAGCCACCAGCGGCAGCTAAGGGACAAGAGTTAGTCCGCAATGGCGGGCAAAAAATTGCCGGGATGTTACGAAATTTGCTGGCGGGAGTTAGTTTGAGAGGCCTAGCTTAGGGATTTGCTTACCACGTCTAACTATGATCTACGGAGGTGTGTCGTCATTGACTGAGTTTCATGGCAGTGCCCACCGCGCAGTCAGTGCCTATTGATAGTACTCTCAAGCACACGACATGTTTCTCCATTGTAGTATCCTCAAGAAGTCAATGCTTCTTGAGTATGCGGCTGCTTTTTCAATAATGTGTATAGTATATTAGCGAAAGGTATAAAAAGCGGGTGGTACTATATGCAAAGCAATCGACGGCGGAGCCGGCGGTTGCGTCTGTACGAATTCACTGTTTGCTAGCAATCGGTGGCAAAGCTGGGCAGCAGGAAAAATATGGGATTGGTAGGTAGAGTGCACCTGAGGGCCTGAGCAGTGCCTTGTGCACAATTTGTGGTAACGCTTAGGCGCCAGATTTGGTGGCTGTGACAATGGCTGGGAGCAGACGTTGGTGTCTGCCAATATTTATGTGCTGCTTCAATCAAGGTAGGTGTGCTGCTCTAAGCAGTGTTGAAAGCAGAGTAGATGTGCTGCTCTAAGCAGTGTTGAAAGCAGTTTAAGTGTGCTGCTTTAATCAGTGTTGAAAGCAGTGTAGATATGCTGCTTTCTTGCACTGCCTCGCTGCGCTCGCCAGGCTAGAGTGAGTGTGGGATTGTTGCTTTCTTGCACTGCCCCGCTGCGCTCGCCAGGCAACTAGATCTTATCGTCCAACCCCATCTCCTCCTCCACCTCGTCAATCTGCTCCCCCACCATCCCCAACAACCCCAAGAAGATTGACGCCACCAACTGCAACGACACCCCGCACCACAACAACCCGCGGTCCGCATAGCCTCGCTCGGCACTCAAGCTGTAGTACCCGTCGGCCATCCGGTTCATCAATTCGTTGGCGGTGGTCACATTTGTCTCGAGCCAGACACTGCTCACAAGAGACAACACGAAACTGATATAGCTGAACCCCGCGGCGTACTTGTACATCTCCGGGGCATTCACGGGCGATGTCACGGCATAGCAGCAGATGCAGAGGAACGACAACACCACTGCAATGATTAACAGCCACCCGTCCATGCAGTGGGTTCTGAACTTGCGCCCCGTGCCGTTGAAAAAGTTGAACAAATCCACGTTCGACGACACCGTCTGATCAAAGTGGTTTGTGTCGCTGAGCAAGATCTGCGTCTCGTTGGCAGCACACACAATCCCGCTCTTGCTGCTGCCCGTGGTGATTTGGAGGCACAGCGCAAAGTAGCCGAGGCTTGCCGTGAGCTGGGTCACCGCCTTGTCGTTGGCCGCCACCGTGCTGTTCAGGGCCGTGAACGTGAGCTTGGTGACATACATCCCGCGGCCAGCGTAGGATGTGCAGCCCGAGACCACAAGGCAGCCGAACACGATGTAGGCCATGAGGAACACTATCAGGATGAAGCGGGTGAACCGCTCCTGGCTTCTTAGCCGCCGGAGGTAGAACCACGGCCGTTGGAACGGGGACCAGAACATGAAAAAGTGTGCAGAGCTATGCTAAGCTATGGTTGTGCTAAGCTATGGTTGTGCTGGAAAGGATATCTAATTGAGATCGGGCACTGTAAAGAACACACTCTCTGGTTCTTTAAAGATCGGGCACTGTTATCTGGTTCTTTTGAGATCAACACTATTATCTGGCTCTTTAGAGATTGGCACTGCTCTCTGGTTCTTTGCTCTCTGGCTCTTTGCTTTCTTCGACACTGCTCGGAACCGTGTCTCTGCAGACCTGGTTTTTTGTTTTTGGCAAAAAGTCTACAATTCCCATGGGCCAACCTTATTTAAACGAGTGGACAGGGCTGGCTGACTCGCTCCCGCGCGGTCCGATCCTCGGTTTCTCAGTGGCATTTACACGGGCTCTACTGGGGAGGCGGGTATGCATGCATGCAGTGTCGAGCGCAGCAGGACACTGCAATAGTGCCAGGGTCAGAGATCAAGCCAAGAGCTGTAGGTTAGTAAATGGCTTCAGCTAGCTATGGTTTTGAGATAAGCATATTAGCATGCCTTTAGAAGTTCTTTGCTCTGTGCTTTGCTCTGTGCTTTGCTCTGTGCTTTGCTTTGTGCTTTGCTCTCAGTGCTATGTGCCATGCTCTCCACATGCAGTATGCAGACGGCGGTTCCCGCTGTCTGACCAGCAAACTGAACGCTCTTGCCTAATGGAGAAGTTGGCTGCTGCGAACGGCAAGAATGCATTAGTGGGGTCCATATATTGCGAAGGCAGTCAGGTTGAAGCCAGTGCACAAGTCGAAGACGAGTGTGCTGCGTAAGCAAGCCGTAGCTCATTAGGATAGCCAACTGCGTGGGACAGGGCCCTATGTTTACACACTGCCAGCATTGAACTACTGACCCCACTCACTGCAGCACACTTGCCAGTGTACTGCCAACAGCTGTCAGCACGCTTACAAAATTTATTTTTTCATATATTACATTGGTACTAGTAAGAAGCCATTCGGCTCGGGTAAAAAAACGATATGCAGGCTCAGGCCGACGGGCAGCGGAGCTGTCACACGGACCATGGGCAATGTGAGTCAAGAAACAGGGGTGGTTGAAATAATCAAAACCCATAAAAGCAAGCTCTGTGGTTGTAATGAAAACCACCGTAGGTGGCATTCTAATGAAGTTCGGGTTCTGTTGCTTACGAATGCGTCACATCTTCTCCTCATCAAAAACCTCCTCGGTGATGTCCTTGATCAAACTCCCGATCAACGCCAAAAACGCCAACAACATCGTGGCAACCAACATCAACCCGACCCCGATCCACACAAATACTCGCGCGTAGATATTGTAGGTCACCTTCAACCCGTAGTAGTTGTCGGCATCGCCCTTCAACAAATGGGTCGCGGTCAAAATGTTGGTTTCTTGCCACACCGCAGCGACCAACGTCACTGCAAACCCCAAGAAGCACACGATTGCAGCGTACTTGTACATTCCTGGAGAGGATTGGGGAGAAGCAAAGGCGAACATCACGAGGGTGAGAAACGCAACACCAGCCGCCACAAGAACGACGTATGGAGTAAGGCAGTACTTGCGGAACTCCTCGGCAGTGGCAATGAAGAACGTCAAAAGACTTGCGTCGGCGGCGGAGCTGGTCGAGAAGTTTGGATCGGTAATAAGAAGATGTGTTTCATTTGTCCCACAGTTCCAGCCCTCGACATTGCCAAGATAGTTGGTCTTGATGCACGACGCAAAGTAGCCGATGTCGACCTTCAACTCGGTGATCGCATCCGCATAGTAGATGCCCTGACTGGCATCTCCACTGTCAAACTTCATCTCAATGAGGTGAAACACACGAGCAATGTTGGTGGTCGAAGAACAGACCAAAAGCGCGTAGAAGACGAGAAACACAATCAACACGAGCACCACGTAGTGGCGCGGGCGGATCGACTGGATCCGCAACGATCTGAGTTTGGCTCCCCAGCCCGAGAAGTAGCGCATTGTGTAAGTTTTGAAAGTATAGGGTATAACGTGAAATGGCAGAGATAAAATATTAATTATTAGGTTTGGCTCTGGTACTATATATATTCCGGCGCTCGGGCTTCGTCTAGCTGGTATGCACTCTGATGCGTCGTCATGCACCTATATGCACCACCAGGCGCCCGAGATCCGTCTACCTCTGCCGACCCTAGCTTCCGCCCAGAACCTGGAACGCACAATTAGCGGCTTTTAAACGGGGTACTGGGTTCTGTGAGCCCCTGGCAATCGGCAGGATGGCGGCGTCGTGTAAGTGGGGCACTGTGGGTGGGTGAGTGTGGGTGTCAGTTGTCAGGTGTCGGCAAAGCAACGTAGTTGCCAATCGTCAGTCGTGAGAGCGGTGCATTGGCGAAGCCAATGTGCTGCGACAATACTCTTTCACTCGAGCAGTCTGTGTCCGCCTCTGTCGAGTGCCCCAAAAAAGCTACTGCAAATCAGACCAACGTTGAGTGAGCCTCCAGTGCTGGTAAGCTGCCATGTGAGACATCCACCATGAGCAGTGTTCAAAAGCTGGGCCTTGCACTGGGAGTGTAGAATAGTGGGGATACGCTAGCTTAGAGTTATGACGTGGATAGTTGGGTGGGACCTGTAAGATTCAAAAGTTTGCAAGTTCAACGCTGCCAATGAGTTCAAGACCCAATGCGTTCAAGATAATAAGAGTTGAAGACTTAAAGAGTTCAAGAGATCAAGACCCAATGTGTTTTTTTCACGCTGCCTCGCTGCGCTCGCCAGGCTCATTCGAACGATCTCTCGCCAAGCTCATCTGAACGATCTTTTAAGTAGCCGCTGCTTCAGCAATCGGTCGCTCTCACTCGCCCCGCGCTTCAAAGTCTGCGGCCGGCGCAATGCCGTTTGGGCCGGTTGCACATTGCTTGGCAGCACACCGTTCCC
Source organism: Saccharomycopsis fodiens (assembly GCA_002564235.1). NCBI lineage: Eukaryota > Fungi > Ascomycota > Saccharomycetes > Ascoideales > Saccharomycopsidaceae > Saccharomycopsis > Saccharomycopsis fodiens. The sequence goes on from JNFV01000001.1 coordinate 351,039, forward strand.
CTGGAGCAGGTTCGGCTTCAAAGGACTCACCTTCAACGAGGGCACCGAGTGGCTGCGAACAGGAGATTTCCCGTCCTCTATTTCGTCGCTCTCTGGGAGATTGCCCTCCTCGTGAGCTTGGGCCCCGCCGTTGCTCGGCCGCTCCATTAGCGCTTTGACCACCCTTCTGGTCGGCGACCGGCTCGGCGACTGCCCGACTCTCAAGCGGCCCCGCACCATGGGCGTCTTGCCCGTCGGAATCAGCTGGGTGCTGATCAGCTGCTTCTCCTGGTCCAACTCGCTGATGAGCTGGTCGATTGTCTGCTCCTTGTTCGGGAGGAACACCTCTTGCTGGTTCTCCTGGTTGTCAAGAATGATGTCATTCCGGACCGACGCAAGAGCTTTCGCAAAACACTCATTAGCACTGCCAATACTTCCCGTCTCCTTGCTGATGCTCTCAAATCTTTGTCTGAGACTCCCTTGCAATTTCCCGAGCACCTGCTCGTAGTGCTTCCCACTCGCCATCGAGTTGATCTTGATGAGCTCCGCCTTCACGTCCAACTGGGAGCTGTTGGTTTTTTCCACAACGTCAAGGATGTTCGACTCGAACGACGTGATCTGTGCCTGTACACCTGCCAACTTCTCTTGAGACTCTGCCGCTTTCTGGCTGAGCTTCTTCCGGAGCACGTCATCCAACTTCTCCTTCTCGCTGCAAACAACACCTCTCTTCTCCTCAAGCAACGCAGCACTTGCACTTGCCACCCCGTCAAGCACCAATTCCCTCTGCTTTTCCTGGCCCTGCTTCACCACCGCCGCGATCTTCGCCATCGTCTCCGCCTCCTGCTGACTAAGCAATGCCGCAACGGAGGCCTGAAGTTTCTCTTGCAAAGTAACGCTGAGCACAGCCGGATCCATGTTCTTCTCAAGACACGCATCAAAATCCTTGCTAAGCTCGCTGTACTCGCTCGGCGTCATACCCGCCTCGAGCTCGCCGACCGCCCGCTTCATCTCCGCAAGGTCACGTGACACGCGGGCGTACGCCGCGCCGTCGACGAACAGGTCGGCCACCTTGAGCGAGAACTGCTTGATGTTGGCCGTCGCGCCGTCAATCTCCTCGGCAATGAGCTTCTTGATGTCGGAGAAGCTTTTGTCCACAGGAAAAGTGGCAAGTTCCAACACCCGTGCAACCCCCGTGGTTATCCGCTGCCCCTCGGTGTCAACACTGCTGTCTATTGCCCGCTGGATGCTCCGCTTCAACGCCTTCTCGTTGTTGACAAGATAATAAATGTTCTCGTTCATTAGATCAATAATTGTCTTGAACCGCGACGAGTTGGCCATCAAGTTCTGGTGGTTGGTCAGCTGGCGCTCGATCTTGTCGTACAAGCTGTCGACGACCGCAGACAAGCTCTCGATCTCGGAGCTCTTCTCATCAAGCTTCCGCACGCCCTCCTCGTGCTGCTTCTGCATCTGCTTGCTCTGCCTCGTGAGGACCCCGTTGGCAAGCTGCAACTCCTGCTTCTCGGTGCGGAGCGACTCCATCTCGGCAAGCAACTCCTTGTAGTTGCGGTGGTCCAAGTAGACGCCGTTCTTGGCCCGTGCGGCGCTCAAGTCGGCGGTGAGCTTGGCAAGCTCGTGGCCCAAGTCCCGCACCAACACGTTCTTCATGAGAAGCACCCCTTCCTGGGGCTTGTTCTGGATACTCTTAGCCTTCGAGGCGTACAGCAACGTGCTGACAGTCTCGTCGGCATTGATCTTGGCGGGCGACACGTTGGCAATGAGCACGGTCTTTGTCTTCCCGCCAAGCGAGTCCTGGAGGAGCCGCGTGAGCTTCGACTCGCGGTACGGCACATGGCCGTCGCCGTCGACAAGGGCGTTGATCACCCGGCCAAGCGTGAGAAGACTCTGGTTGATCGAGCCGGCCTCGCGTGCCCGCTGGTGCAACGCCCCCGACCGGCCGATGTTCTCGCTCCCCGCGAGGTCCACGAGATTGAACTTGGACACCCGGTACTGGGCCGAGCCCGGGGTCACGTGACTAGCGCCGCCGAGCTCGTCCTCTGCGGCGCGCCGGACCAAGGTGATGGTGAAGATCGTGTGGCTGCGCGAGCTCTCGTCGTTCATCTTGGTGCTGGCCACCCTGCGTTTGTCCACCCCCTGCTGAAGCATCCGCATGCCGTCGGCCGCGGATCGTAGCACCACCTCCAGCAAGTTCTGGGTCGCGATCTGGACTCTGTTAGACAGCTGGCTGTAGCTCAAGGCCCCCTGCTGCTGCTGCTGCTGCTGCCTCGTGTCGTAGATCCGTAATCTCTTGGTGCCGTCTTCGGCGAGCAAGTCCTTAAGCTCTTCGTTGTAGATCTCGAGGAACGAGCAGCGCACCACGCAGTCGCTCTCTTGGCCAAGGCACCGCATCGTGTCGAACAACGTGTACAAGACCCGCGGGATGATCCCCGCCTCGCTGCCAAAACTGCCGTTCTGCAACTTCTCGTCACCGTGCATCGTGTACGTCTTGCCTGTTCCTGTCTGGCCGTACGCGAACATCGTGCAGTTGAAACCCTTGAGAAATTCCTTGAAAAGAGGCTCCGCAGTGTCTCTAAAGAACTCCGACTGGCTCACTCCGGGCCCCTTCACGCTGTCAACCTCAAAAGTCTTGGCCCGCATTTCTCCGCTGAGCCCCGGCTCGTCACTGGTGTTGATACTGATCTGGTGCGGCAGGTCTGGGGGAATCGTGACCACCACGGGCGATTTCGCGCCGACTTCCGCGGGGGTGCGGCCCCGGCATCGCACCACGACGTTTATCAGTTGGGACATGTTGAAATATTGGGAGGTCGGTGCTTTTTGTTGCTGTCGATGCCTTCTTGTTGCTGCCTCTGCTTATGCTGTGTTATTGTAAATAAAGATTCTGGGTTACCCGGTGCAAAGGACGCGTCCGATGCGCAGTCTTCGACTGGCGGGCGCGTCCAACCACTTCGCACCAACCGTTTCTTGTATATTATTCCTTCCATACGTTATTTCCTACAACCCCCCAATTAAGGTCTTAATCATTTGTTTCAGTGCACCGCACAAGGTCAGTTCACTACTTGATGGGCCTCACTACTGCAGTGCTGACGCAGTGCAGTGCGGTTCTGTTTTTCAAGCGGAAGTGTGATTGAAAAATGCGTCCTTATGCACTGCAAGCACCCTCCAGTCTTCTACCCGACAGAGCATGTCCAGATACAGCCGTTGGAAAAGCAGCCTTTACTAACAAGCCAACACTTTCGCTTACTAGCAATTGCAATCGCCTACACTTAGCACGCACCAACATGTGGCCCAAAAACTTTGAAGGTGGCATCGCTCCACGGCACCGTTGTCTGTCTGTGGCACTGTTTTTGTACCACCAGCCCGAAACATCCTGGCACCACCCACTGGTTCTGGTGTTGGGATGTGGATCTTCTTTTCCTTCCTTTGCTGTTTATCTTATTACTATTTGGGCTTCTGTGATGTTACACAAAGCCAAAACACCCGGACATACACCCTCGATATGGTGTTGAGATGTTCCTAAAAAGTACGTTCGAAACCTGCAGAGATCAGCAGAAATAAACAGAACCCGGCAGAATTCAGCAGGGCCACGCATATCGACAGCACTCGCGAGTCCTGGGCTGCCCAGTAGGGTCTTCAACTCCCAAGAGTTGTCTTTTAGACAGGCCGATATCTCAAGCAAGTGTCAAAATATTGCTCTTGACAATTTCGCATTGAATTGCTTAGTCAACTTACTTGCAGCTGCCCTTCTACTGACTTGGGCTCTCTTTCTTGCATGGAGAAGGCCAGTGAAACGCAAGGCTATCAATGATAGGCTTCAAGCAGTGCAGCTAATTGGCAGTGGCCAACACAACTGATACTCAGCTGCCCTGTAATGCAACTGCTTTGCTTTGCCATTGCACTGCCATACTGCCCTGGCCTGCCACACTGCTCTTCTTTGCCAATGCACTGCCAGACTGCTTTACCCTGCCATACTGCTCTCCGTGTGCACTGCTTTACTAGCTAACGCTTAGTAGCACCTGTGACGACTTCGGTGGTGATGAAATAGCCCGGTCCAATGGCCTGCCAATTCCGCGGTGGTCCCACGCGTTTGAGGAGTGAGAGATGCGCTTGTCTTTCAGCAGATACGCCTGTCTTCCTGTAGATACGCCTGTCTTCCTGTAGATACACTTGTGCTGCGAAACGCAGCAAGATAGTAGACCATACACCAAGCGAGATAATCGACCTTACACCAAGCAGGATAATAGACTCTAAACCAAGCAAGATAATAGATCCTATAAGCAGCAAGACATTAGACTCTACAAGCAGCAAGCCAATAGGCACTTCACCAAGCAAGTCAATAGACGGCACACCACGCAAGATAATAGACTCTACAAACAAGCCAATAGACACCAAGCAAGCCAACGAACTCTGCAAGCAAGTCAATGGACCTTACACTTGACAAGCCAATAGACTCTACAAGCAAGCCAATCAACTCTACAAGCAGCACATTCGTCTTCGACTGGTGCGCTGCTTATCGGGCTCCGCAATCGTGCCGAAGCATGCAGCTGCGCCATATCGGGCAATCCCCCAGGTCCGCGGGGTTACTCACTCTACTTAAGCAGGACAACCCCCAGCCTGTTGAAGCAACCAACAAACGATGTCCAACATCTCTAACATACTACCCCTTGGAGAAAAGCCAATTGCGTTGGGCGATGCCCCGGCCAGTGCCAAGCCGCACTCCAAGTACTCGAAATGGATGCGCAACATAGTCATTGCCCTTGCTGCCGGTGGGGCACTTGCCCACTACACTGGCCAGAATCTTGCCAACCCATTGAGTCAATTGAGTGCCCGGCCCCAGCCCACCCCGGAGGAGGCGTGCCCGCAGGCGCCAAAGCCCGCAATTGAGGGGTTGGACGGCATCAGGGACGTGGTCGAAACCGTGTTGCGCAACAACGAGTTCAGAGAGGCGTCTGCCGCCAAGTTGCTGGGAGCAGTGCAGATCCCAACCGAGGTCGACGACCAGACCAAGTTCTTGGACATGGATGACCCGAAATTTGATCCTTTCATTGAATTCCACAAGTACTTGGAAAAAACATTCCCCACGGTCTACGAAAAGTTGCAGGTCGAGACAGTCAACACCCACGGCCTTGTCTTCACCTGGCAGGGCACCGACCCGGACCTCAAGCCGCTCATGCTCACTGCGCACCAGGACGTGGTCCCTGTCGAGTGGGCCACCGCAGACAAGTGGGACTACTACCCGTACTCGGGCCATTATGACGGCGATAAGTTGTGGGGGAGAGGCGCCTCGGACTGTAAGAATTTACTTGTAGGGCTCATGGAAGCGGTAGAGTTGTTGCTTGCAAAAGGGTTTGAGCCCAAAAGAACAACTCTTCTTGCCTTTGGCTTCGACGAAGAGGCGTCGGGGATCATTGGGGCCGCGGAAATCAGCAAGTTCTTGCAGTCCCGGTACGGCCCCGACTCGGTCTATGCCATCATCGACGAGGGCAATGCCGGGTTGACCCAGACTGAGGACAAGTATTACGCTGTCATCGCGACGGGCGAGAAGGGATACGTCGACTCGTCGATTGTCTTGACGACACCCGGTGGCCACTCCTCGATCCCGCCGGAGCACACCAACATCGGCTTGATGTCCCAGTTGATCAACCTCATTGAGAGCACTCCCTTTGAGGCTACCATTCCGGCATACAACCCGTTTGCCACATACCTCCAGTGCTATGCTTCCTACTCTAGCGAGATCGAGCCACTGTTGAAAGACAGTATTCTCTCGATGAGCCACGACAGAAAGGCGAGAAACACGGTCATTGATTATGTTTCACAGAACCACATGTCGGAGTATCTCATCAAGACCTCGCAAGCTGTCGACATCATCAAGGGCGGAATCAAGGCGAACGCGTTGCCGGAGTCCACAGAAGTGATTATCAACTCGCGCATCAATGTCGACTCTTCTGTTGACGAAGTTGCTGGCAAGATTAGAGACAACATCATTGAGATCGCCGACCAGTACGACTTGGGCTTGTTTTTCAGAGGCATTCCTTACAAGCCGGCCACCGCCAATGGTTATTTCAATTACACGGTGCGCACTCCCTTGGAGGTGGCTCCTGTCAGCCCGACCCACGGCAAGGTGTGGGATCTCTTCTCGGGCACCCTCAAGCACTTCTACGAGGACTTTGCGTACTCCGAGTCAAAGGACAATGTCATAGTTGCCCCGGCGATGCTGACTGGAAACACTGATACGAGATACTATTGGAACCTCACCAACAACATCTACAGGTACGCCCCGGGCGCGCTTGTCAAAGAGGCGGCGTTGAATGGGATCCACAGTGTGAACGAGTTTGTCAAGTTCGACAGTCACTTGAACATCGTGGCGTTTTACTATGAGTATTTGCATGTGCTTGATCAGAATTCGCAGGACTGAGAGCAGGAGCACAGCAGTGGCCTGGCGGAGCCAGGGCGCTGCAATATTTGCCCCATCACATATGCTAGTAGCTCCGCTAGGGCGCTGCGAATATGCCCTATTACTTCTGCTAGTGTCTCAATGAACAACTACTTAAGTGAAAAATGAGTAAACGAACTATAGAGTGTATCCAAAGTATGCGTAGCCCGTGCATGTGTATTGCTGCACTGCGTAAGTCCAGAAGTGATGCCGGCTTCTTATCTTCTTTCTGGCAATATGATCGGGGCTTCCATGACAGCGTTATAACAAGAGTGGTCTTGAAAAGCAAGCATATTTTTTATAGGCCAACGCAATTCAAAACGAGACATTTCTTGTCTTAACTACTCTAAATAAACGGACTTTCGACTCAGCATACTAATACCTGGCTACACCTGGAGAATTGGCAAATGTTCATAATGCTAAATGACAGCAGTGGCGAGCGTTATATTGGCCGAACTCACTGCTGCTGTCTGCGGGGTTCATGGGCCAACGCAGTGGCGAGCGGAGCGAGACACTGCACATTCTTAAGAGCAATTGAAAACGAGACATTTCTCGTTTAAACCACATTTCTCGTTTAAACCACTCAAAATAAACGTTACTCACTACTGCTGTCAGCGGGGTTTCTATCTCGCTTCGCTCGCTGCTGCGATTAGTAGCGTATTTCATAGGTCCCCGCTTTACTCAAATACTTGACCCACTTGACCGTCAAATAATTCAGCTTCTCCACCACTTTCAAGTAGTGGATCACCAACCCCGACGCCGAAAACATATCCAAGTTGAAACTCACCATGATCGGGGGCCGCAGCCAGCCTACAATGTTCTGGCTGATCATCGGCGACTTTATGACGTCCATGTTGGGATTCGGAGACAACACCTTATCGGTGGCCGCGGCAGACAGAGTCGTGGTGGCACTCCCGGGCACGATCTCAATGACGCCCTGGAGCACGCAGTTCATTTGGCCCGGGTACTTGGAAAACCGCCACACGATCGTGCTTTCTTCGGTCAGAAACTTGGCTTTTCCTCCGGTGGCCTCTAGGTCGGCCTTGATAGATCCGGGCGGAACAGGGATTTTTATGACAACATTCGTCGCCGAAAGCTTTGCGGAAAACAACGAGTTGATTGCCACATTGATGTTGAGTCTCGACTTGCCGGCCTCCTGGATCTTGGGCAGCACGAGAAACGGCAAGTTGACGTTTTCCGTGACTCTGTACCGCATTAACTCAAAATCGCCGTCGGGCGGCACAAAGTGGATGAGCCGCTCCGAGTCAAACTTATCGAGAGCCACGCACTGGTGGAGCTTGACGTCTTCTAGCGCCACGGTCTTGGCGGCAGCCTGGGGCATGGCACGCGCACTCTTTTTATCAGTGACCAAGGCGTCTTCCGGATCCACCACAACGCTGTCGTTGAGCCCAAACTTGCACACGGGCATTCCCAGAAGCTTCGCCTTCATCTGGATGTGGCCCGAAACGTACAGCTTGAGAACCGCGCCCAGCGAGTCCATGAGCACGTTGATCTCTTCGTGGACATCGAGAAACACCTGGTTCTTGCGGTAGCGTATCCCCGACGGTCTCCATGCCACCTCCGGCACTTCCTCGCCTTCATGGAGCAGCCCATAGCGCGCCCCGCTCACCCTCAGCATGTCCGGCAGCCGCATGATGGTTGTGAGCCCCGGCAGCGACAGCTTGATGCTCAGCCGGCCCCCCGCGGCGATCTGGCCCGAGTAGACGCTGTCGCGGAACGAGGAGGGCGCCATGTTCTGGGGGTACCCGAACTCCAAGGTCTGGTCGATGATCTCATGCACCAAGACGAAGTTCGTCAAGAGGTCGTCCTCGTCCACCGTCGAGCTGACACTCCCGCTGTTCGTGATGACGCTGATCACCTGGTTGACGCCCTTGCCGCCCTTGCTCTTCTCGGGACCCTGCTCCTTCTTGTGGGGACACAACGCCTGCTCAAGCAACGCCTTGAGGCTGTGCAAGTACTCAAACACCACCGCGGCGTCCTGGTTCAGCCGCGTGACGGCAACAAACCACAACCGGTCGCACTTGATGTGGAGAAACGTCGTCAGCCCAAGCGTCAACACGGGCAGCCGCACCTCCGGGCTGCTGATCACCTGGATCCGGAACACGTCGCTGATGTTGCGCCGGATCAGGTCCCGGTAGAGCTTCAGGATGAGCACCTCGCCCTTGCGATTGAATATAAAGAGGGCCAGGATCATAAAGAAGCGGTTTTAAAATGAAAACAGCAATTGCAGCAATTGAGCTTGTCTAATGGATAATCAATGAGTGTGCGTCGTACTGAACTGGATGCTTTGCGTCTGCTTTGGCGTGTGCTTTGGCGTGTGCTGTGCCTGCGTGTGGAGAATACCAGGTATGGAGTATGAGCCCTGGAACCTGAAAACTATGGACTTTGAGCCCCCGCCTGCGGTACTATGAGCCCCGCTGCTGGTGCCTTTCTCCGGGTAATATTTAGGGTCTTTCATTTCAGCTCAAGGCGATGCGTCTAGGGAGAAGACGAGAGGAAGCAGGGCCGTTCATTCTGAACAGAAACACGGTGACATGGAATCTGAACCTGCAACGATGTTCTAAGTGGCGCGAACTTTCAGAAACGGCAAAAAAAACCTTTCGGGAATCGAAAAAAGGCCGCCCTTGCACCGCCTCTGCTCCGGCGGTGGCGGCGGCCCCTGGCCCCGCGAGCTCCATGTCACGTGACGCAAACGCTGACTAAGCTCTGCGTCACGTGACGTTTGTTATGATTGTTTTTTCGCGTCTGGGTCTCCCCAACCAAACCGTTAACCAACGTTACATCCATCCAACGACAGAAATGAGCGGAAAAGCACACGGAGGAAAAGGCAAGTCGGGCGCCAAGGACGGCGGGCTCGCGCACTCGACGTCGCACTCGGTCAAGGCCGGGTTGCAGTTCCCCGTCGGCAGAGTCAAGCGGTTCCTCAAGAAGCGGGCGCAGAACAAGGTGAGAGTCGGGGCCAAGGCGGCGATCTACCTCACGGCGGTGTTGGAGTATCTCACTGCCGAGGTGCTTGAGTTGGCGGGTAACGCCGCCAAGGACTTGAAGGTGAAGCGGATCACGCCACGCCACTTGCAGTTGGCGATCAGGGGCGATGAGGAGTTGGACACCTTGATCAAGGCGACGATTGCGTTTGGCGGAGTGTTGCCGCACATCAACAAGGCGTTGTTGTTGAAGGTGGAGAAGAAGAAAGGGTTGAAAAACTAGCGCTGGCACTGGCGAGCGAGCACTGGCGAGCGAAGCGAGACAATGCTCTAGAGTTTTTGCAGTAAGCACTGGCGAGCGAAGCGAGACTGTGCTTTGGAGTTTTCGAGAGTGTTCTTACGCTTTTTAAGAGTGTTCTTACGCTTTTCGAGAGGTTTGCAATGCACTCTCTGTACTGCTCTTAGCACTGCCCTTCTTGTTGACTATTGATTATGTTTTTGTATACTAGGGAATGTATATTGTGAGAAAGCGTAGAAGCAGTGCATTGGTCAGCATTCGACAGCCGAAGGCTGGCGGATGCGTTCTCTGCTGATCTTGAGCAGGGTGCTGCGTTGGCTGTTTGCTAGCGGGCGAGCGAAGCAGCACATTGGCAAAGCAGTGCATTGGCGAAGCCAATGTGCTGCGATTCTTACAGTGTCCAGAACACTAACAATATTAGTAGCCTGGCAAAGCACGGGCGAGTGTATAAACTCGAACACTGGCGAGCGAAGCGAGACAGTGCTTATCGAGAGAGTTTTTTCGAAGATTTCGCAGCAGCGTCTTACACTAATGTGCGCCTTGCCAAACAGTCACCGCTTGCAAGACAGTGCTTTGAAGATTTTGCACTCGGCACTGCTTGACAATAGCTCAGGTAAAGTGTTTCTGCTGAACAGTAAAAAGCAGCAGAGCCACTGCTTTTCGAGAGAGTCTTTGTAGGCAGTGATAGCACTGGCGAGCGGAGCGAGACAGTGCTTGGAAGCAGTGCGAAGCAAGACAGTGCTTGAAGCAGTGCGCTGGCGAAACGAGACAGTGCTTGCAGCAGTGCGCTAGCGAAGCAAGACAGTGCTTGGAAGCAGTGCGAAGCAAGACAGTGCTTTGAAGCAGTGCGCTGAGAAAAATCTCTCGAGCACTGCCTCGCTTCGCTCGCCAGTGCTCGCCAGTGCTCGCCAGTGCTCGCCAGTGCTCACTTCATATCCTCCCTGATCTTCTCCAACAACCCGTTGATCCGCGGCGCCATCTTGGGCTGCCCCCCTCGCGTCTTCTTGCTCATCCGCTTGCGCTTCAACTCCCGCTTCTCCTTCAGCACTTTCTTCTCGTTGGCCACGCGCTCCCGGTTCTTTGCAACCAACTCAAGCTGCTCCTTCTTCTGCTCCTCCTTTCTCTTGCGAATCGCCTCGGCTCTTTCGCCATACGTCATCGGCTTTTCCCGCTTCTCCTCGTCCGCCTTCTCCGGCCGCGCCTCGCCTTGGCTCTCCAACAACTTGAAATACTTCTTCTTCAAGTTGGAGCGGTGCACCAACGACCGCTCGATCTCCTGCCGCTTCTTGTCGCGGGCGTTCTTGTAGTCGGGCATAAGGTTTGTAAAGAATTTGTTAAAAACTTGTTAAAGGCTTGTAAAAATTCGTTGAAATTTGCAGTAATTTGTTGTTTAATTTTTAGGCAGGGCGTTCGAGAGTTTAGAAATGACCCAGAGTATTCTGTCTCTTCTTGATGTCCTTTCAATTTTTTTTTCCTGCATGATGGCCTCTGGAAACCCCCTCGGTTTTCCAGCTCTGCCTTGGGTTTGAAGCCCCGCCGCTCTGCCTAATATTTTTCAACCGCATCGTACGTTTTGGGGACTGGCCTGAGACGCTGATGAGATAGCGATGTTCACAAAACAGCGGCGCCACGCCGCACTAATATACTGGAACTTGCGGTTCAGCGGGGTCGCGTGGGCCAACACCCTCCTCGAGCTGAGCGTGTTCCCGGTGGGCCGCGGGCCGCTTAGAACGAGGCATAGCCAGATCAAGGGCAAACCCCGGTGGACAGACCTATTGACTAGAGTGAGGACTTTTTCGAGAGCCGTGGTAGCCAGTGGGAATGACAGCAAGGTAGATGGAGGGCTCCGGAGCGAGAGCGGGCCCGAAAGGGGCACCCCGCTTGCGGGCAAAGTGAGGACGCGCGATATTGCACTTGCCCAGCAGCTACTCGTCGAGGGCAACTACCAGGCAGTCATCGAGCTCTACCAGCAGCCGGTGTCAATATTGAGCGACGACCAGATCAAGTTGCGATTCAAAGCCCTAATCCAGAAAAGAGACCTCAAAAGTTTGAAGGACTTGATCACAGACCTTGTCAGGACATTGGGTGAAGACAGGAGATCGCGGCTCTTCCTGGCAGTGCTTAACTATACCCTCAACAAAACCAAGTTGGACCTTGCGGTGTATATCTGGGCTGACTACTACACCAAGGTATTTGGCCAATTGAGCTTCCACGACTACAGACAGCACCGGGGCCCCATGGCGACGATGGGCCGAGTCGCCGGCAAGTTGAGCAAGTCACGTGACACGCTCGAATCCATTGCCGTGCTTCTTGACGACGACTACAAGTTCCTGAGCGTGCTCAGCACGCTTATGGCTGTCTCTGCAAAGTCTGGATATGACGAGCTCTGTGTCTCTTGCTGGAACACAAAATCCCCGCTCTACAGAACGAGCCACGACTTGACAGCGGTGCTCGAGATGTACGTCTCTACAGAGAAATACGCCGAAGCCGTCGAGCTCTACGACGCGAACCCGAGTCTCCAGGCGGACTACCAGTTTGATAAAATCTTGCAGGCATTGGGAAGTCTACGAAAGTGGGAGGATCTCAACATTCTCTTCAACGACTTGTTCACCCGCGAACAGCTCCCGTCGTTGACCCAATACGGAATCGTGATGTACCTCCTCGCTCAAAACGGATACCACCGGAAGGTGCGCACACTCTACGACCAGATCGTGCAGCGCAAGATGAAGCCCCTGGCGTTTATATATGTGACGATGATCAAGGCCGGGTTGCATCTCGGGACCGAGGAGGAGGTGTTCAAGTGGTTCATGGTTTTTAGCAGGGCCGAGAAGGAGACCGAGGCGTTTGGCGGGCGGCCGCTGGTGAGGCTCAGGAAGATTGCCTACAACTGCGTGTTTCAAGTGTTGGCCAAGCACAACAAGGTGGGGCAGCTGATCTCGATGTTGAGGAGCCTTGAGGGCCTTGTAGACTGTCACCACTATACCACAACCTTGTCGGGCTGTGCCACGTTGGGAGATACCAGGAGTGCCCAAGAGATACTCAGGCTTGCCAGGAAGAGTGACGTCTTGCTAGACGACCGCTTCGTGCACGCCTACTTGGAGGTCTTCCTTGCAGCCAAGCAGTATAGGCAAGTGTGCCGCATATTTGAGACGCTAGGAACGGATCCGCGGGTCACCGTTGGAATCGGCGCGCATGCCCAGCACCTAGAAGCGGTGCTTGGCATGAATGACACCAAGAAGGCCGACGCCATAATCAAAGACGTCTCGGCTTCTGCGCTAGTCCCGGATATCCAGTTCCTATCCTTAGTTGTCAAACACCTCTGTCAGACAGACGTTGAGGGCGCGCACCACGTGATCCGCAACATGGCCCTGGGCCCCGTCAAGCCGACCCAGTACGTCTACAACCACTTGATCGCGGGCCTCTTTGCAGCGCACCGGCTGCACGAGGCGTTTGCCGTGTACAATTACATGTTGGACAATAAGATACAGGTGGATAGAAGTACTGGATATCAGGTACTCCACTACCTCTTGGAACAAGGCTTTGACTTTGACAATGGGTACAAGATTCTCAGCGGGCTCATGCTGAGCAAGCGCAACTGCGACGGCAAGATGGTGCCCAGCGCGGTGCTTGTGCGGTTTCTCGAGGTGTTTGCCATGGAGCTTAGTCGGGAGCAGTTGAGGGAGATTTTCCAGTACTTGAAAAGAGACAACTTGAAGTTGGGGAAGGCCCTCAACATGACACGTGCTCGGATAGTGGTTGCGGGGCAGCAGCGGGATTGGCCGGTGGTTAGAAAACTGTTCTCCCTGCTTGTTGGCACGTTGCTCCAGACAAAATGCGTTGCTGGACGCCTTGGAAATGGCCAGGAGGGGCAAGTCTTGCTGGCCAAGTACCAACACTACTTGGACTCTGTGTTCCGGTACAAGCTCGAGCAAGTGTCTGAAGACGGCAGCGCTTCTCAGTTTGTGCTGCTTCTCGACAGACTTGTGCTCCACCAATTCCGGTTCTCCAGCGAGCTTGCCAACTCAATAGTGCTCTTGCTCTGTAGTGACAGTGCGACTTTCCTTGAGGGGCTCCGTTTTGCCAACGGCGAAATGGTGAGAAATTACATGTACATTCGGAAGCGGAGAAAGGTGTTGTCCGAGGTGAAGAAGGGGTCGGTTGAGATGCCCAAATTGGCTACTAGCAAGATCTACCTCACAAACGACACTCTTGAGGAGATGCAGCAGAAGTTGTCGAGATACCTTGGAAGCAACGTGGAGGGGAAGTTAGGTGTTGGCGAGCTAAAGCAAAGGTTCCCCGGTGTGATGAACTTGCTAATCAACGCTCGGGACTATTAGCCTGCGCCCCAGCATTGATGAGCAAGATAGTATTAGGCAAAAGCTAGACAGCACTGGTAGAAGTGACCCGATAGCACTAGCGACAGAGCACTTGTGGCTAGCGACATCACTATTGGAGCCAACTGACAAGGCAATGCGGAGTTGAAGACTACACACAAACTATACAAGTTTACAAGGTGACCCTGTCACACTAGCATGGCCAGCGGCACCGCCCTGGCAGACTGCATATAGCATATGAACTGTAAATAGTAATAATTACGCTGTTACGATCAGAGATGTAGGCCCAGCAAAATAATGATACATTGTACAAGTTACGACGGCAGGAAAAATTCCAGCAATGAGGAGTAACGATGAGGGCAGAGCACAGAGTCAGTGTTGAAGCAAATGGGCCTAGCAAGGCCTTACACATTGTTGAGGTTGAGCAACACTACTGTCAACAGCGTATAATTTATCCTTTATTTCTAATGTATATTTAATGAAGTCGTGGCACACGTTCTAGTTGAGCCACGGCACATGTGACGTGTGCCATATGTGGCGCATGCATAGTGCAACAGTAGAGCGAACAACAGCACAACTGCTAGTCGCAGAGCGCAAACTGACAAGGGAGCAATGACAACACTGCTCCACACAAAACAGTTCTAGTCAACACTGCTCTAGACAAAACTGCTCTAGACAAAACTGCTCTAGACAGAACTGCTCTAGACAAAACTGCTCTAGACAAAACTGCTCTAGACAAAACTGCTCTAGACAACAATGCTATAGGCTTGCCTGCTTCGCGGTCTGCTACTGGTCAGCCAACAAATGCTCGCCCTCGTCCACCCCCGCGCCATTCTCCTGCAAGATCCGCTTCAAGTTCTCAATCACCTGGTCATCATTGGTGAATTCCGAGTCCGTGCCAAACTGGTAGATCGTTCTGAGCCCGTACAACGCAGCCACGATACAAACGAGCATCGCAACGTAGCCCTTGAAGGTGAACCCCGGTGGCAACTCATTAGGCTGCACGTGCTCGCCGCTGAGGTCAAGGAAGTCGGTGTTACCAGCAGCATTCGCGGCGTACGGCACACCGGCCGCCTCACAGACCTGCTTGTAGTTGTCGTTCAACAGCTCCCTGGCCCGAAGCGAAGTAGGATCCTCAATGAGGGTGATGGCAAGGCCCTGCTCCAAGTGCCAGTCGACGTGGCAGTGAAAGAACCACACGCCCGGGTTCGACGCCTTGAACCGCAACACAAGGTGCCCGTTGCCCTCGAGGGTGACAGTGTCGCGCAACGTCGGGTGGTCTGGAAACTCGTATGGCACGGTTTCGTCATAGTCTTCTGCGTCTTCTTCGGATTTCTTGACCAACTGAAATACATGGCCGTGCAAGTGGAACGGGTGCTTGCCGTCATCATGGTTGTTGAGCACAATCTCGACGATCTCGTCTTTTTGCAAAATGTAGGAATGCGTGTTGGAGCCATACACCCGCTTGTCAAGGTACTGGTCCTCAGGCGCAGTCAAGACAGACGCAAGGGTCGGCACCTTTGGTGGGGTGTAGGTCACATTATTGAAAAACGCATAGTTGACGCCATCAGCAAGATTGTTCATCTCGACGTTGAGAACAATCTGGTAGTCGTAGTTGGCATAGAGCTCTTCTTTCGAGAACGGCTTGAGTGCCATGTCGTCAATGTCAAGAAGCTCTGGGACATACGCTTGTTTTGGCAAGGATTTCTTGCTGTTGTAGACCACGGCGTTGGTCAGATTGAGCTGCAACTCTGGGGGAATGACGTCCAACATCTCGTCGTCAAAGATCTGCATGAATGCGTAGTTCTTGGAGGTGTCCTTCTTGGTCTTGACCAACACAGAGTACCGCTGGCCCACCGCAATGTACAACTGCTTCACGGTGTACGGCTCGACCCAGACCCCGTCGACCTCCACAATGGTCAAGTCATGGTCCTCGATGAACAAGTACTGCGAGACAAACCCGCCCATGTTGACGATTCTCAAAAAATACGTGGTGTCGGGCAACACCTCCCAGGTGCCGTTTCTGGTGTCGTTGAACAACGAGTTCTGGGGCACCGGCTCGGCACCCGTCGGGTTGTACTTGTTGAGGAACTGTCTCATCGTCTTGTGGTGAGGCAAGTGGTACCAGTCAGACACCGTGAGCACCGTCTCGATATCGTAGTCAAACGGCGTCTTGTCGTGGACAATAAGAGCCCCCCGGAGCCCGTCGAGGTACTGGTTCCCACTGTGCGAGTGGTACCAGTATGTTCCGCTTTGGTGAACCGTGAACTTGTAGACATAGGTCTGGCCCGGGACGATAGGGCACTGGGTGACGTACTCCGGCCCGTCCATCGCATTGCTCTGGTTCATGAAAAGTCCATGGAAATGGAGCGACGTGGTCTCGTTCTTGAGCCCGTTGGTCAAGTGGAGCTCAATGGTGTCCTCCTTATCAATGTGGATCACGGGCAAGGGCCAGGTGCCGTTGAACCCTAGTACTGTTTTGGTCTTCACGCCGTCGGGGTTTGCCGTGACGGGAGTGACCTCGTAGTAGAAGACGTGTGTTTTCGCGGCCGCAAGGGCGGTCCAGAGGAGGAGGAGCGCCCACTGGGTCAAGGCCGAGCTCATCATGGTGTCTGGTGAGTGTAAAATTTTAGCCCGAAGAGCAAGTTGTGGGCGGTGTGGAGGCCGTGAGGTGCAGGAAAGTGCAGAGAGGTGCGTCTGACGGGGTGCATTTTGAGCAGTGCACGAGTAAGCAGTGCACGAGTCGAAGACGAGTGCGCTGCGTGTAGCTTATTGACCCCACGCAGTTAACTAGAATAATTCCAGGTCACATCGCAGCACCCTGAATTTGCCAGTGCACTGTCTAATATTGTTATAATAAGTTACATCGCAGCGCACTCGTCTTCGACTCGTACACTGCTACAGCATGTAACGAAAACCTGCATTAAGCTAATAATAAGAATCATCTAGGGCCGTGCCGCCTGGTGCCGACTGCATCAGGCAAGAGCGGCTCCTCAGCTATCAGCAGCGCACGAGTCGAAGACGAGTGTGCTGTGTGTAGCCTATGTACACACTGCCAGCAGCCAGCAACGAGCAGTGCACGAGCCGAAGACGAGTGTGCTGCGTGTAGACACTGCCAGCAGCCATCAACTACTACCGTCTGAGTAGCAACCGCCAACTGGAAGTTGCGCTCGCTAGAAGTGGGACCCCTCCCTGGAAATGTGGGACCCCTCCTTGGGAATGTGGGACGGCCGCTGCCAGAGGTGCTGGTGGGCAGCCTCGGGCTGCGTCAACGACGAGTTGGCCAGTGGCAAGTGCTTGCTATTTGACGAGGAAGAGTGCTTAGAGTGCTCAGAGTGCTTAGAGTGCTTAGACGAGCTCTCGGACAACTTGGAGTTCTTGGACAGCGTGGAGTACTTGGAGCTCTTGGACAATTTTGACCCGGCCGAGCCCTTGAACTCCGACGAGCCCTTGAACTCCGACGAGGTCTTGCTGTTGGCCGGCGGGGAGCGGGTGTCAGGCAACGGGGTGCGGTTCTTGATGCTCGTGAGGGGCGAGCTTCTGATGCTGTACACGGGAGGGCTTATCAAGGGAGACGGCTTGTTGTGTGCCAAAGGTGGGCTTGCCGCTGGCAATGGCTTCTCGCTCAGCAATGATGACTGCTCATACCCATCGATAAGTGACTCCTCCATCCCACTCAAGAACCCAGGACTGCCACTCAACGGGGACGACTTTGCACACAGCAGGGGCGACGGCTTGCCGCTCGACAACGGCGAGATCGCCTCGATTTTGGCCAGCGGCGATGGCGGCTTGGAGGTGGCCAATGGGTAGATCGCAGTGCCGCTCAATGGCGAGAGAGTAGTGTTGGTCGGAGAGGAGGTGGCCGATGGTGCGTTTTTAAAGCTGGCGGATGGCTGCTGAAACAGACCTCTTCCAATTGTTGTCGCTGGGTAGCGGGAAGTGAAGTCCGGCTTATGCATTGGCAACGCAGAGTGCGGCTCGGGCCAGTCCTCGACGGGGTCCAAGTTCTGGAGCTCGATGGGGGACTTCTCGTCCAATTTCAACTCCGAGACAGATGCAGAGCCGGCACTCGGAGCATGCTCTTCTTTGCTGTCGCCCTGCTCGATATCCTTGATGGCCTTGCCGAAAAGCCGCTCGATCTGCTCATTGGTCTTGGCATAGACTTCCGGGAAGAAGAAGAGAGCGACGGTGGAAACCAAGCAAGCCCCGCCGAAGATGACAAACGAGGCCCACTGGAGATGCTCCAACAGCAATGGGCCGACTAGAATCAAGACAGCAGTCAAGAACCACGACAGGGAGAGGCACAGGGAAACCCCCTTCTGCTTGGCAGCGGCAGGGAAGATCTCCTCGGTGTAGATCCAGCCCGTGCAGGCAACTGTAGAGGCAAAGATGGCTACGAACAAGTAGCAGAGAGCAAGCACCGCAGCCCCGGCAAAGCCCGTGACTTCCCACTTCACGTCGGGATTGCTTGGGAGGCCGTCGGTTGGCTGGCCGCAGAGCTTCATGAGAATGGCAATTGCCACAAGGCAGAGCCCCAAGGTGGAGAAGCCGAAGACAAGGACATCTTTGCGGCGCAACTTGCCGAGACATAGCATTGGCACCAAGGTAAACACGACATTTATGGAGTACTGAAACACGGTGCAATAGAATTTGGTAGACCCTTGCGCCCCGATCATCTCGCAGATGAACACAATGAAGTACATCAAGACGTTGATCCCCGTAAGCTGGACCATCGATTGCATGGCAAGGCCACACAACGTGTGACGGAGAAGGCTTTTCTTGAACAAGTCTCCAAACGAAACTCTCTTGTCGTTGCCATAAACTCTCTCAAAGATATCGATGACCTTCTCCTTGGCCGAGACGTCGAACTCCGCACGTTCTTTCTTGAACTGCTCTAGGACGTCGAGACACTGCTGGTACTGTTTCTTGCCAACCAAGAAACGGGGCGATTCCGGTAATAGAAAGCTTAAGACTAGCAACTTGACGGCTGGTAGCCCGGCAAGGCCCCAGGCGTAGCGATAGGAGTGGTCCAGGATCTGCAACCCGCAGCAGGCGAGGTACATGGTCAAGATGCCGAGCGTCAACGAGATCTGCACGAGGGTCATCATGAGAGTCTTGTGGGAGGCGGGGAAGGTCTCGGCAATGTACACGGGCAACACCGACGAAAATACCCCGCAGCAGGTGCCTCTGAGAAGACGGCCAATGGAGACCATGCCGAGGTTGAGCGAGAGGCAGGCGACGAGGGTGCCCGCGAGCCACAGGGAGGCTGCGAGCTGGAACGAGCCGCGGGCGCCCAACCGAGAGGCCAGCAAGAGGGCGATGATCGTACCGACTGTTGTTAGTAGAAGCAGCAGTGGACAGCAGTGGACAGCGATAGCTGGACGCTGCGTCAGTGGGCAAGGCAGAACTTAGCGGTGGACAAGGCAGAGCACAGCAGTGGGCAGTGATAGCTATAGACGCTGCGTCAGTAGACAACGCAGAGCACGGCATCAGGCCATTGCAACCACTAACTAGCAGTCTAGTTACGCTTTCTCGCACTGTTTTGCGCTGCTCGCCTGGCAAATAGTACTTACTCAAACCGCCGACCGGCGTGGCAGCAGCAACAACACCTTGCTCGGTACTGCTAGGCACCCCGTAAGTGGCCTGGAACTGCGCATTGTCTAAGAACACCGCGAACGACGAAACGTCGAGCCCGCCAAGGTACCCGGCAAGGCACACGGTGTAGGCAGCAAGAACCGCGTTGTATGTCATGTTGGCAGAGGCGGGAGGTGGTTAGTGGGTGGTTAGTTGGTGGTTAGTAGGTGGTTAGTAAGAGTTAGTGGTGGGACACAGAAAAGCGGGCATATGCATGGTGGAAGCAGCGGCGGACGCACAGCATTGCAGTGCGCTTCGCACTGGCGAGCGTCAGCGAGACAGTAAGAGTCAACCACTAACGAGCGTCAGAGAGAGTAATCTGTTGGGGGTACTGCGAGTGTAGTAAGTTTGATTTGTCCTGTGGCCTCCGCCCTGGAAAGCACTGTTTCTGCCTGGCGACTGCCAGCTGCCAGACATCCAGCCATCCAGCCATTACCAGGTACTACTAGTCACTACTAGCAACTACTAGCCGGTAGCCACTCTGCTGCTAAGCGCCGCCATATACATCGAAGGTGGACATTGACTGGAGCTACTAAAGCAATGTAGAAGTTTGGCGCGTAGCAAAACGTGCCAGAAGTCACCTGTTACATTGTAAATAAGTAGACACTGCCACTGCCAAGTGGACACCACTGCCAGGTAGACACCACTGCTAGATGGACACCACTGCCAAGTGGACACCATTAGCTACTAGATAGCAGCTAGTTATTCGGGCACTGCTTCAAAGCAAAAGTGGTGGTTTGCCATGCAGCTAGATGTGATACACTATGCACCTGGCTGGCAAGCACAATATATTTACTCACAAGTCTTGATCCGAGTGGAGCGAGACAGAGACGTGTGGTGAGTAGTGTGTAATTACGCATCGCTGCCGAGCGGAGCGAGGGCGAACAACTAGGCAATGCACTGCAATGGTAATGCAATGCAATGGCAATGCTACAGAGCATTACACCCAATAGTATTCAGTAGTAGCCATAATCCAAAAATTATATAATTTTTATATATTTATATTTTTACTTATCTATAGTTTTTTGCAGCATCTCGCTTCGCTCGCTGCTGCTGCCGGGTAACACGCTCTTTCCTACATCGTGTCAACTCAAACAACCACAACCCCTGCTGCTCAACATGTTCTCAATAGTGCAGCGCTTCCAGCTGATCTCGAACGCGGCCCTCACATATGCCGTCTACATCCTGATTGCCGTGGTGGCGTCGTTTTTTATGCAGTTGCATTTCGACGGGGCCTGGAACACCAAAGCGGACATCTCGGGGCTCAAGGTGAAGCTGACGTTCAAAACGAGCCGGCTGTTCGGGAGCCAGAACCGCAAGCCCAAGGAGAACACCAGGCTCACCTTTGACTTGGATGCGGACTTGCGGCCGCTTTTCAACTGGAACACAAAACAGGTGTTTGTCTACTTGACCTCCGAGTACGAGGGAAGCAAGGGCGCCGCGAACGTGGTGACCTACTGGGACAAGATCATCACCAGCAAGGAGGATGCCCTCATCAGTTTGGCGAATGTCCGCTCCAAGTACCACGTGTGGGATGTCGAGAAGTCGTTCCGGAACCGGACGGCGGAGATCAAGTTGGAGTATAACATCCAGCCGAGAATCGGGCCCTTGGTGTTTGGGTCGGCCAGTAGTGAGGCGAAGCTTCAGTACACTAGCGACAAATAACCGAGCACCGAGCGAAGGCGAGGTGTGAACAGTGTGAACAGTGTGAATTTGAGCGAAGGCGAGGTGGGAGCAGTGTGAAGCAGTAAGAAACCGAGCGAAGGCGAGGTGTGAACAGTGTGAACAGTGTGAACAGTGTGAACAGTGTGAAGCAATGCAAAACAGTGTGAAGCAGTGCAAAACAGTGTGGAGCAGTGAAAAACAGTGTGAACAGTGTGAACAGTGCAAAACAGTGTGAAGCAGTGCAAAACAGTGCAAAACAGTGTGAAGCAGTGCAAAACAGTGCAAAACAGTG
>JNFV01000001.1:374108-420678 GCA_002564235.1 Saccharomycopsis fodiens
TACCGGCTGGGTGCTAGCGGCATGGCCTCAACATTTTAATCCCGGCTGGGTGCTAGTGGCATGGCCTCAACATTTTAATACCGGCTGGGTGCTAGTGGCATGGCCTCGCGATTCAACTGTCGCAAGTACTCATGAGTACTAGGCATTCTGATAAAAAAGAAGCATTCTGATGAGTACTGGTGCAGCACCCTGGCTTCGCCAGGCCACTGCTGTACACTCTCCAAGTATATCGTGAAAATTATGAAGTTATAAAAACATGGTCGGAAAAGCACTGCCCAGGCCTTGAGCAGCCGCAGCCGCAGTGCTATGATACTAGCTGATTGCGATTGAGTAGCGCAACGCAAGCGAAGCGAGCGGTGCGCTACCTGCTTACTTTTGACAGCTATTAAAAAAAGTGGAGCAGGAAATGTGGCAAGGGCAGAGCAAGTATTTAGAGTATTAGTCCGGTACGGGACGCAGGAAAGTGACAAGGGCAGTAAAAAGTGACAAGGGCAGAAAAAGTGGGGCAGACAAAGCGCCACTCGGTTTGCTCGTGTCGCTTTGAACAGAGCTCTCACCACTAAAATGACGCCTGAAAAAGTAAAGCAATCAGGTGAGTAGCGCTTGAGCACTAACTGACGCTTCAAAAAGTGGAGCCGACACCACTCGCTTCGCTTTAAGCACTAACTGACGCTTAAAAAAGGGAAGCAATCAGCGCGACAAATCGCCACTCGCTTCGCTTTGAACACAGAACTGACGCTTGAAAAAAGTGGAGCAGACAAAGCACCACTCGCTTCGCTCGTGTCGCTCTGACTGCTCACTTTTTCAAGCTGTTCAATCTCGCCTGCAAGTCGTCCTCCTCATCTCCCCCCGCTCCACCCACCCCCATCGCAACCTTTTCTCTCCGGTCCCCCACAAGCTCCCCCGTCGCAGCACTCCCCACCTGTTGATTCAAGTCCACGCCAATCTCGTCCAAGACCCGGTCCACGATCTCGTCGACCTCCTCGTCTTCGCCCTCGCTCTCTCCCATCGCGTCGTCAATCGCGTCGTCCATCACCTCCTGCCGCTGGTCCATGATGTCGTTCTGCTTCTCAAACTCCATGGCGATCTTCAGCAACTGCGGCAAGTTCATCAGCCGGTTCATCCCGCCAAGCAACTTCGTCGCCTCCTTCATCGACAGCGTCATCGCCTCGTTGCTGCGCACCGTCTGGATCCGCAACAGGATCGCCTGCAACTGGGTCAGCATCGCGCTGAACTTCTCAATGTGCTTTTTCGTCCGGATGAGGTCCTTCGCCTGGATCTTGGCCGCGCTGACTTGCCCCGCCTTCGCCAGCTTCTTGATCTCCGCCACCAACGTCTTCTCTTGCCGCTCCAACTTCACTTTTTCTCGTTTTAATTCGCGCTGCGTTCTTTCGAGCGCCCGCTGGTTCTTCCGCAACCGCTCCTGGGGCGTGAGCCGCTTCCCAAAGACCCATTCCAACATGGTTAAGGGCTAGTTGGTTGGTTGGTTGTTGGGGCACTGTCTTCTGCGATTGAAGATTGTAGAAGGCGCCCCTATCGCAGTATCTTGGTTGTGAGCACCGGTGAGCACTGGCGAGCGCCAGCGAGACGGTGCGATGGCTACAAACAGGGAGGATTAGTTCATGACTGAGTTGTGAAAACTGACTTGAAAAAACTGACTTTAGAAAACTGAGTTGTGAAAACTGAGCTGCTGCAAAAACAGTGCTAGAACAGTGTAGAAAACTCTGTTGTCGCACTGTCTCGCTAACGCTCGCCAGTACCAACGCTCGCCAGTGCTCAGTGGTTACGTGCCCCGCTTCATGAAAAACTCTCAGGAACCTGGAAATCTGGAAATCACCTAGCCCTTTTCCAACAACCTCCCTCCAACATGCTCTACGAACTTGTGGCCATTGCGAGAACCCAGGCGGCCATGACGGACCGCGCGGTGCACAACGACGCCAAGGCCATTGCCAGCACCATTGGGAAACTCGTGATCAACAACAGAGGCATTGTGCGCCGGGTGATAAGCTTGGGGCCGCGGTACTTGCCGCGGTTGATCAGAAAGGACCAGCAGACGCATTTCCAGGGGAGCTACTTCACGATGTTGTTTGATTCGTCGACGAAAGTCCAGAACGAGTTGTTGCGGATCTTGAACAGCGACCCGCGCGTCATCCGGGCCACGATCTTCAAGGTGGACACTAGCAAGCGGTTGGACGCCAAGTTGTCCATCGACAGTGTTGCCAAGAATTAGCACTGGCGAGCGTTAGCGAGACAGTGCGGTGTAGCTCACATTGAAGCACCGGCCCGCTTCGCGGGACGCTGCGTAAATCCTGGTGCATTTGCCAAAAGCTGAGCCGAGCACTAGCAGTGAGCAGTGTTGGAGGTGTCTCCGCCAGCCACTGCGTTTGAGGTGTCTCCGCTGGGGCACCGGAGGGCTCTCAAAGTCTAGAGCTGCTCATACGGAGCAGCAGCAAGAACATGGCCAACGAGGTTCCAGGTTTCAGGTCGCAGGCTGACGCACTGTTGTGCGTTGTGCTTCCAGGCTACTGCCCTCTCCGTTGGCTTGCATGCGGCAATCTACCATTTGTTAAGAAAAGGTGCTGCCCGGACGGTAAGTGTACCTAAGGTTGCATTCTTACATTTTTTTGCAGGGGCGACGTGCTTACATTTTTTTGCAGGGGCGACGTTACGTGTATATATAATGCTGTCGCGGGCTGCGAAGAAAAGATTACAAGCATTGGGAGGGGCAGACTAGAGTGCAGGCATTGCGAGTGGGTAGATGCTGGCCCTGGCCTTGCCAGTTGCCTTGCCGGTGCATTCGGATTTGCCAGTGCATTCGCCCTGGCAAATCGCCCTGGCAAATCGCCCTGGCAAATGGTCACCGTTGCACCACCCGGTACTTCCAAAACCCCCGCATCACGTGCTCCGCCTCCCGCTTGCTCACCCCAAACACTGTACATATATGGTCAAAGTGCCGCGACTTGTCGAGGTACTCCTTTTTCAACACCAAGATGCTTTGCAACGAGTAGAGCTCGCCCGTGTCGCCGCGGATGAGTTTGATATACCCCGGGCTCTTGAACTTCTGTAGGCTAAGTTTGTTGCCACTGACCCGAGAGGTGCCCGGCTTGGGAAAGGTGGCGGTGGAGTAGGGCTCCATGGGGACATCGTCCAAAAAAGGCTTGAGACAGTGTTTTCCGGCAAAGCTCTCGTACTTGTCGTCGTGGTCAATGTAGTATACTTTGCACTGGGTCAACCACTTGGAGTTGTACTCCTGCAACATCGGGTAGGTGTAGATGCGGTAGAGGATGCCCTGGAGCACGCCATAGACGATGAAGCGGCGGATGTCGATTTCAAGGTCGCGCAACAAGTCTTCGTTCTCCAAATACCACTTCTCGACCGTGACTCCCGGCTTGAACTTGAGGTAGAGCTGGAAGATCTGGATCGTGGAGAGCGGATACTGCGCCTTGTCGTAGTAGTTGTTGGTCTTGTTGTAGCTGCTGTCGAAGCTGCCCAGCAACTTTTCGCTGGCAACGCTGACGTTGTCGAGCAGTCGGCTGCTGTGATTCTTGAGCTTGTACGGCATGCTCCGGAGGGGGTTCGTCGAGCTGTAGATGTACCGCTTGCACTCTTCTCCGAGGAGCTTGTGTTCCAAGAAGATGGAAATCTTGCTCAGGGTCGCGTAGATGTTGGAAAACGTGAAGGTGTCGAGTAGGATGACGCACTTGTACGTCATAAGATGCTTGATGACCTCCACGGTGTACTGGTAGTCGCTGTTGCACAACTCGGCAATCTTGTAGACGCTGTTGATCCCGTTCATGTGCTGCGCCGACCGCAGCATGTTGTCGTCCCAGTAGAAGTCCGAGAGCTTGCTCAACTCCACCGTGGAAATCGGCACGTCGCACGGCGCGATCTGGACGTCGGGCACCCGTAGTCGGGGGAAGAGCTTGATGTCAATGGCGTTGCCCGGGTTGATCTTGATGGAGCACTCGCTGTAGTTGTTGAGGTCCTGGTAGAGTTGCTGGATGAGATTGTTGATGCTCAACTCCTGGTGGGTGTTTCGCAGGCCCGGGCCGGGGCCCTGCGCGGACCCTTCTCGGAACTGGTCGAGGGTGCCGTAGTATTTCTGGTAGAGATCTCGTTTCGAAATGTACTCGCTGATGCCCTCGAACTTGAAGTTGAAGTAGATGAGATCCTTGGAGATCTTCGACAAGATCTGCGACTGCTCCTCGAGCACCTTGAACATGCGGCCGAGCCGCTTCACCACGGGCTCGTACACCGTGGTGTCTTTGCTGTAGTCAAAGACAAAACAGAAGTTGAAGTTGAACGAGTTGCGGGCGTAGAACTCGCCCTGGCACTGCACGGGGTAGCCGATGAGCCGGTACTGGCCAGACTTGACCGACAACAACTGGTTGCAGAACTCTGGCTTCGGGATGACGTGGTTGCGGATGTCGTCGAAGTTCAAGAGCGACGCAGGCGAGTCGCCGGCCTTTTCGCGCAGCTCCAGCTCGTCGTTTTCCGAGGTTTCGTCACTGCCCGCGTCTCTCTGGCCATTGAGCGTGGAGAATGACTTGTCGACATGGCAGAGGTTCTCGGGGACCTGGTGCTGGATCTTGGTGCCCTCGTGGGGATGGAAGACGGCGTAGAAGAGGCCGACGATGGGGGTGAAGCCGTCGAGAGTGGACATTCAGCACTGCACTCTCGCTTCGCTCGAGTGCGGTGCTGCTGCTCAAGAATAAGGATCAACCACTGTACTCGAGCTGGGCGAGAGTGCAGTGAATCGTCTCAAGGGCAACGATGGAGGAGAGTAACTAGTGTACTTGAGCAAAACAGTGATTCTGCTCAAATATGGGAATTGAGCGGAGTGAGTAGGGTACTTTGTTGGCTGCTCAAGGGCAACGATTGAGCAGAGTAACCAGCGTACTGTGTGTACTCGGGCGTATCAAGAGTGCGGTGATGCTGCTCAAGGACAAGGACTTTGGGCGTTGGACTTGTGTGATCAAGAACACAGATTGAGGTAGTGCTGCGCGGCTCAATCAGGGCCTAGGACCGGCGGAATAAGTGGTGCTGTGCGAGTTGCGAGTCGGTCTTAAAGGCTGTGTTTGATAGTAGTGGTAGCGATGGAGATGTGACTGCTACGCGGACTACAAGATGAGCAGACTACACAGCATTGGCGAGCGAAAGCGAGACAATGCGACAGAATCAAGTTGTAAGCCAAGCTGTAAACCAAGTTTCAAATCAATTTTAAACCAAGTTGTACACCAAGTTGTACACCAAGTTGTACACCAAGTTGTACACCAAGTTGTAAGGCAGGTGCTACAACCAAGCTGCCGCACCGTCTCAGTACTCATTATTTAGACAGGACCCACCTCCACCTTGCACCTAGACTCAACAGCAGCATTGGCGAGCGGTCGCGAGAAGCTGTGGGTATTAAGCATTGGCTCGCTTTCGCTCGCCAATGCTGGTCAACATACGCACCACTTAGCACCACTTCGCTGCGCTCGTGCTGCTAGTTGCTTCGCGCACTACCTAATAGCCTGTGGCTAACAGGATCTTGGAATATATACTACGAGCTACGAGCTACTGACAAAGTGATGATATGCAAGGAATCACGCAAAGCAGCTAGCAAGCGCGCAAGGTTTGAATGAGCCAAGCTGCTTGGTCTAATACCGATGTTTAGAATGTGGCAAGAGCGTCTTCACAGACTGTAGACAGACTTTTCACAGGGCACTGTGAGCACTGTGAGCACTGGCTAAGCACATTCGCAAACTTCCAACACCAACCCAAAACAACGCCACTCTCATTCTCTGATCCTGCTTGCTTGCTTCTCAGCTCACTGTGCTGCGCAGCCACTGGAGTTCTACTGTCTTCGCCAGTAATATTCCATTGGTTGTACAACCATCGCCTTAACATTCCGGCAACACCTCGCTGCTGTTTTGTGACAACCGACATCAGATCAAAAGACCCACAGGGTCCCTACGAGTTTTCCATTGGCAAGTAAAATCAAGACAACCACCGCATTGACTCGCTTTCGCTCGCCAATGCTTCACTCACCAATGCCCCTACACTTTCCTCGTGGTAGCATATATTATCAGCCATTAATTACGCCTTGACGGCCTTCTTGGCAGCCAACTTTCTCTCCTTCTTCAACACAGACACCTTGAATCTCTGGAAGTCAGAGAGCCCGGCACGGGTGTTCTTCTGGGCAATCTTCTTGGCCCACGAGGACGCAGCCCACTTCTTCTCGATCTCCTGCTCGGACAACTTCTTGGCAATGACACCGGATCTGGCGCCTCTTGGGAACTTGGCAATGGTCAATGGAGTGAGCACGAGGTTCTTCAAGGAGAAAGCCTGTCTGGTCACGCCGGTGGTTGGGCCGTCGATGAGGACTCTCTTCTGGTCGATGATCTCGACAATGACAGCGAGCTTGTTGGCAAACTTGCCGTTGTTCACGTAGACGAGACGGCCGGCCTCGACGAGTCTCCACTTGCTGGCTTTGATAGAGGTTTCGGTGGACATAGCTTCGTTGTGTGATGTGGTAGAACGGTTGGCAGTGTGTTAGTTTTCGATATTGCAGAGGGATGAAAAAATTGTGTTAGAAGCCTGGGGGCGTGACCAACTGTAGACCTGGGCGAGTGCACGTGAGACCAAAGCCTAGGGCAAAAGTTTGGTTGAAAAACTAAAAAACTTGGGGCTGCATAACCCACCCTGGCGGGCTCAAAGCCGCCCAGGGCCGCCCAGAGCCGTCCCCTGGGCGGTACCTGGTTAGACCAGAGCTGCCTAGAGCCGGGCCGACTCTCACCCACCGTTCATCTACTCTGACAGTGCCATTTGTTGCAGCCCCTAGGATGCGTTTGGTGCCCTGCCTCCACCGTATTGAATACGCATCAAAGTTTTTTACGAATAGAATGTCAACCGAATGACGACCGCGGAAGCGAGACTGCGTGGTGTTCGTTAACTGTCAGTTGTGTCTGCCGTTGATGCTATTGCTGATACTACGCACGAATTTTTCATTAGTTTTTGACGACCACCGCATTGGCGAGTGAAATTGAGACCACCACCACATTGTCTCGCCTTCGCTCGCCAATGCTTTCTTGCAATGCTTTGTTTGCTGGTAAGTACTGCTCTTCTTTTTTGTTACCTGATGATATAATTTGCGATTGAGAGCTCATTTCCTGGGGCTCGCCGGCCCCGCTATACTGGACTTGTGCGGCATGCGATCAACTACTCGACTGAAAACAAGAAAGAAAAGCAGTACTTACCAACAAACAAAGCATTGCAACAAAGCATTGCAACAAAGCATTGACGAGCGAAAGCGAGTCAATGCGGTGGTGGTCTCGATTTCACGCGGCAATACGGTGGTGGTCTCGATTTCACGCGGCAATACGGTAGTCGTCTCGATTTCACTCGCCATGCGATGGTTGTCAACAACCAATGGAAACCTCGTAGAGTATGGACGCTGTGATCTAATGTCGTAGGCTCAGCACGCCAGCACTGGCCAGCGCACTGATTCGCGCACTGAGTAGCATTGTCTCGCTTCCGCTCGCCAATGGTAATCGAACTAAGACATAGCTGACTCGCCGGGGATCGACAGTGCGGTGCGCAACGGGCCAGCATCACTAATCCCATTAGTCATCCCCTGCTGGTCGCTGGTCTCAACTTGCCAACGAGGACATTCTGAGTCACTTGTGAAACACAAGGTTGGGAGATTATCGCACTGTCCGCGACCCACATACTCACATGCAGTGGGCGACCCTCCCACCAATTCCGCACTAATTGTGCCAGCTCTGCCTGTGCACTAGCGATGCACCGCCTCACCGGGCTCGCTTGGGGCGGGGTACCATTGGCTACCATAGAGTTTGCCCGCCCCAATCCATCTGTCCAGGGAGCAGTTTCGGCAAGTCTACTGCGGGGCGTGCAGCCGGGCATGCACGACGTGCATAATTCAAGGGAAAGCCGTATAGAGGGGGCTATAGAGGGTGCCCGCAACTGCTACGTACTGACTAATATATATGAGCACTGATATGGCACAACCTGCTCGCGCCTATCCTGCCAAGATCGAGGAACCCTTGCGGTGAATCCCTGACACTGTGGCGACTCCCTGGACTTAAACACCCCCGCTAGCACTGCTGGGAGCTAAACTCAATATGTCAAACAGCAGCATGCTGGGAGGGCAAAACCGCATTCTGGCACCCACAACCTGACAGCCATGGAAGAAAATCGCAGATCGCCAGTAAACAATGCGGGCGGGCGAAAACCTTGTTTCCCGGCACATATAATTCTGCACTTCCCTATTGTTTTCACTCTACGATCCCCCAGATGAACCGCGCACCAGAGGACCCTGAGTCCAGGGTCGTGTCGTTGAGCAAGGAGTCGGAGATCTATGCCAGCTCCTCCATCCAGGACGAGTACGTCCTGGAGGAGCTGAAACAGGTGCAAGTGTTGGGCCTCGCTGACGAATACGGCATCAACCACCTGAGATTCATGCGCAAAATCGACGGGTTCGTGATGCCTGCCTTCTCACTTCTTTCGTTCATCTCGTTTATCAACAAGGGAAGCATTGGGTTCTGCCTCTATGACGGCATCAATGAGAGTTTGAACACCGACTTGTCCGGGTTCGGCATGGCCTACGCCGGATTCTTTGCGTCCTACATGTTCTTCCAGTTTTTCAGTAACAGTGTGATGAAGCGCGTGCGGCCGCATTTCTGGATATCGATCACCGTGCTACTCTATGGCATTCTTGGCGTCGGCACCGCCTTCAGCAAGACCCTCCACACGTTTATTGCCCTTGAGTTTATCCACGGCATACTACAGTCGGGGACGGAAACGGGGATGTACTACATTATGGCTCACTACTACGACAAGCAGCAGTCTGCCAAGCGTTTCAATTTTCTCTATGGGATGGCCGCCCTTGGCGGTCTTGTGCTGACCTGGATAAACTACGGCTGCAACACCCACTTGCGTGGCGCACATGGGCTCGAGAGCTGGCGGTGGCTTCTTGTGATTCAGGGTTTGATGACCGTGCTCTGTGGTATTGTTTTGTTTTTTACGGTGCCCGACTTTCCAGAAGGTGCGCGATTTTTCAACGACACTGAAACAATGTTTCTTGTCAAGAAGCTCGAGATCATGTCCGGAGATTCTGGCTACGATGTGAGTGGCACGCTCAAGGAAGTGTTCCACACTGTCATCGACCCCCTTGTGTTTGTGCCCGCGATCATGAGTGTCGGTATTTCGTTCGTCACATACGGGGTGTTGTTCTTGGAGCCTGTTTCCTGGACAATCCTTGGCTGGAAGGGAGTACACAATGCCTCGATTGTGGCCGCGAGTTGGGCAGTGGCCATGGTCTGGACCATAGCAGTGGGCTACATCCTGGATCTTCTCCAGATGCGGGGGCCTGTGTTTATTCTCAATTTAACAATTACTCTTGCCACCGCAGGCTACACCCTCGACCACATCCAGCTCTACGTCCACGACATCCGCAAGCCAGGGCTTGTCATCGCGATGCTTGCTGCCAGTTTTGCCAACACCCCGCTTCTCATCTGCTGGAGCAGTTCCAATCTCTGCGGGCATCTCCGAAAAAGTGTAGGGATCTCAATGGAAATAGCCTTTGGCTCCATCGGGGGACTCTTTGCCTACTCGGCCTTTGTGGACTTGGACAGCTCGTACGAGCACGGGTTCCGCATCGGAATCTCGGTGGGCATGGCAGTGGTGACGTTGTCCTTTGCCGCGTGCATCGTGTACTTGATGCTTCTCTACTTTGCTAACAAAGCGAAGCGGTCGAGACTGTACAAAGAGAAATGGATGGGGCGCACCGACCGGTCGAAAATTCTCTTTGGCGATAAGAATCCCAACTTCGATTATAACTACTGAGTGCTGGACTGGCGAAAAAGGGACTCTGCGGACCTGCAAAATCAGAAAGGTGTCCGCCTTGGGATAATAGTTTAGTTTAGTTTATAATGAATAATGATACCTAGAAAGTGTAAAAGCCATCGAGCGAAGGCGAGCTGGGGCAGAAAAGAAAATACGTTGTGGAGTTTAGAGAGAGTGCAATACATTCAGAGTGCATCTTAGAGAGTGCTTCTTAGGGTGTAGCTCTGAACTGCAGTTTACGTCGCTCTCAAGCGTACTTCTACGCAATCGATAAGAAACAAGATAGACAGTTTCACGTTATTCCTGGAATGCGGTGGCTGTTGTAACGCGCACTGCGAAATGGGACAGCTGCGGTCTGTGCCTGACAAGATTTTCATGGCATGTGGAATGCTGTGTCGCAGTAAAAAGCTCAGCAAACGCATAGTAAATGCAAAAGCTCAGCAAAAGCTAAGCAAAGGCACAGCAAAGCACATCAACAGCAATAGGCGGACATCCCCTGCTGATTACGATACCCGACCGTGGAACCTGCCAACTGCTTTATTCTCCATACTTTGCCAAGAACATATTTTTGATCCCCATTTTTCGTTCTCCACTTTTCAATTTAGATTCCAATTAAATTTCCAATTTAGGCGGGCAAAGGCACTGCGCGGGCGGCCGCCGCGGGGCGGTGCCGGCGACCAATGGGGCAATTTCCAGGCGGGCGGGCGGGCGGTGACTGATCTGCCGGATCTGGGTTCCAGTCACGCCGTGAGATCGGCGGAATCAGCTGATACAAGAGCATTGTGGGGAAGCAACAGCGGAATAGAATATCTATTTATTGTGGGGAAGCACCAATAGAATAGGATTTCTATTTTCGGTCATTGTAAGCGCAGAGGATTCATGAGCAGTGCAGTGGCCAAGCACTCTGCGGGGCAACAGCGGAAGTTCTGGGCGGTGCTACGGCCGACGCACCAGCAAAGCTAGACAAACGTATCGCCTGGCAATTATGCGACAGGCTCGCATTTTGGCCAGGCCCGTTATTGTTTTATCGCTACTATTATGATGCACATTTTTGGGACATTCCCCCGTGACATCTCGGACATTCTCCCGTGACATACCTCGCTGCATGGCCTATGGCTGACCACCGCTCCAACAGAGATTCAACAGAGCTTTAGAGTTTTACAAACAGGGATCAGACCGGGGAGTTATTTTTGCAGGTATGGGGTCAGCGGGTGGAGATTCGGGATCACGCCCGCGGTCCCCCGCTGCAGATCTCGCATGGGCAGCGGTTTACGACCACGACTGGCGGCAAGTGTCTCAGTTGCAGGGCGAGCCTCTGCGAAATGTCTTAGAAGTGCCGCCGGAACAACCCAGGAGCCGACGCAGACACATCGTCAAACGAGTGTCGACGAATCAAGGGCTTTTCTCATTTATTGCGGCTAAGCCCTGGCCCCAGCCCGCATGGAAGGCACCCCTAATTACCAGTTCTGGACGGTCTTCCAACATATTTCTGACTGGGATAAGACAGTAGCTGTGCAGTGGCACTGCAGTGGCACTGTGCAGCGGCAGTAATCGGGAGATCGCACTATGCAGTACCTCTTATAACAAGGCGGCAGCTCATAAAATAAGCCGGCCAATAAAACACAGCAGCCAATAAAACAAAGCAACTGCCAACAAAACAAAGCAACAAACAAAGCCATTCGCCAGGCGCCCATTCATTCTTGCAATCTACACCCTGGCACTATTTTTTCGCCCATGATTCTTGACAAACCCTCCGACATGTACGTCTTGGAAGACCACTCCTCGGAGTTGCTGGCCGAGTACCTCACCGAGGAGCTGAAGAGCGCCCGGGTGGGCGCGCTCGCCGACGAGTTTGGCATCCACAACGCGCAGTTTGTGCGGAAAATTGATCTCTTTGTGATGCCCGCGTTCTGCCTCTTGAGCTTTGTCTCGTTCGTGAATAAAAGCAGCTTTGGGTTTTTGATCGTCGATTCCGTGCAGTTGCACCTCCGCACGGACTTTGGCGGTTTGGGTGCCGCCTACGCCGCGTTCTTTGCGCCCTACATGTTTTTCCAGTTCTTCTCTAACTACTTTTTGAAGCGTGTCCGCCCCCATTTCTGGATCAGCATCACGGTGTTGATTTACGGCGTGATAGGAGTCGCCACTGCATACGTGAAAAACCTCGGCGCCTTCATCGGGTGCCTGTTTCTCCACGGCCTTTTCCAGTCGGGCACCGAGACCGGCGTCTACTACATTTTAGCACACTACTACGACATCCACCAGGCCGGAAAACGCTTTGCTCTTATCTACTCGATGAGCGGGTTTGCAGGCATCGTTGGGGCTCTCTTGAACCATGCATGCAAGAGGCACTTGGACATGGTTCACGGGCTCTCCAGCTGGAGCTGGCTACTTGTACTTGAAGGCGCGATGACCGTGGCTCTTTCTTTTTTTCTTTTCTTCATGATTCCAGACTTTCCCGAGGGGGCGCGCTTCTTTGACGACTATGAGGCGATTTTCTTAGTTAAAAAGTTGGAAATTCTCGGAGGAAAATCCGGCTACAACCTTGACGCCACCATCAGAGAGATCTGGACCACGATAAAGGACCCACTAGTGTTCTTGCCAGCAATCATGAGCATGGGACTTGCCTTCGTCACATATGGTCTCACTTTGTTGCAACCCTTGGCGTTTACACTTCTTGGGTACAACCAGGAAGAGTTCCTCCAGATCTTCTGCACAGGCTGGGCGTTGTCGTTGGTCTATGTCTGTGCAATAGGTTACCTCTCTGACTATCTTAGAGTACGAACCCCCTTTGTTTTGTTCAATCTGTTTGCCGTGCTAGCCGCTGCCGCCTATACTTACTTGCATCTCCACATGGCGTGGCACGAGTTCACCGGGTGTGCTCTCTCGATTGTGGGACTCGCGGCCACGGCGTGCAACATCCCGCTCATTCTCTACTGGACCAGCATGAACCTCTGTGGGCATCTCCGGCGGTCGTTGGGCATTTCGTTGCAAGTCGCCATTGGCTCTGTGGGCGGGCTTTTGGCCTATTGGTCCTTTGTCGACTTGCAGGACTCGTACGTCAAGGGGTTCCATGTGGGCTACTCCATTGGAATCGCATTGCTCTGCGTGTCCATTGCCGCAACGATAGTGTACATCTACTTGTTGGCCAGCCACAACAAGAACAAACGGAGCTCGGAGTATAAGGACATGTGGGCGACGTTGGGGGACAGACAGCGGGTGCTTCTCGGAGATAAAAATCCGTACCACGATTACGTTTTCTAGCTTTGGAAACAGTAACTTCGTTGTACCTCTGAACCCTCAGCTGAGCTACACACACACACAACTACGCACCGGCGAAGAAGCAGAAAAGTGAGACATTACTTCTGATTACACCGCAGTCACTGGCGAAGCCAGGAATTGCTTCTTCTGTTTACATACAGCGTTTGCTACACACTTTGGGTCATGCAGTGATTCAAAGCGACAAGTGCCGTCCTCGTTGGCGTCCGCCTCTCAGTGTCAGCCACTGCGCCGGCCCCATGCAGACTCCTTTGCCTCCTTTCGGGTTTTCTGCTTCCAATTAGGACCTGGAGTTCGGACGTGGGTTGCCCGGTTGCTAGTGCTAGTGCCAAGCTGCTAGTGCTTTGCTGCGAGTTTCCGGCCACCAATGTCCGCTTCTGTGCCGGTCGCCAGTAGCCCGCGCATGCCTACGGCCCATTAGGTGCCCGTAATTAGCTGCGGACTTAAGCCCCGATGCAGCCATTTGGTCGCTTGCCCTCTGGCGTACTTATATTGTTTCATGTATTTTAATTAAGCTGCCGCTCGTACAATTTATGATGCGCCGTCCCAAAAAGGACTGAAGATTGTCTCCCCATGTAGCGTGAGCTAAATCACGAGGACCGCCATGCAGCGGCCAAACCCAAAATGCGCTGGCCCCAGGCGCCGGCAACAACACGCCTCCGGCGCCATCTGAGACCCAAGATCTGTGTCAGACATTGCGAGTGTCTCCCAACATTCCCTCTTGCGGCATGGCCACAAACATTTTTCCGGGAACCTGGGGCAAACCGGGAAAGTGGGAAACCCTAAACGAGGTGCTCCGCCGGTTGCCACGCCTGTTGCCACGGCCCATATTCTTTACCCACTAAGCACATGGGAAATCCCCACTATTAGCCCTCGTACTTCACCGACCCGATCGTCTGATCAACATCTGATCGGTCAAGGATTAACGGAGAATACGTCAGCGGGGGATCATCAGAAGTGGCATTTCGCAGGGCCTGGCCAGCAGGCCGCCCCCAGTGGTGCATTGGTGTCCTGCGGCAACACTCACGCCCCCGTATATCGACGTCTCCATGCGAGGCCCCAAGCAAAGCTACGCAGTCACAACACACACTAGCCAAGAAATTCTAGCCAAAACTCCCCTCCGTTCTCCACAAAGTTCCGGGGGCTTGGTCAGTCGCTATTACAGTTAGCCTGCCGAACTCTCGGCTAGAGAGACTCGCAAGGCGCTAGGGGATCGGCCACCTAAATCTGCAATGGCCCAAGACTGGTAAAAAAGGAGGTGCAGTAAACAGAGGAGGCCCATGCAGCAAACAGCGATCCGCGGAGGGCCCCCGTCCAAGCCCACTAGTGCCGGCCGACCAGGAACATATAGGGTTTTGACGGTGGGAAAAAAACCTAGGAAAATCACTTAGGTTGAAGGGGGGAGCAGCAGTGGTGTGACGCCAAAAGCGGAGAATGTTAGTTCGCGGTGGGGAGTCCTCCCCAGTATGCTGGGCCAATCCTTTGCCCAGTACACATTGTGTACATTTGACAATGCTTGCGCGACCCAAAAACCTTTTTTCCAGCCAAAGTTAAATTTTCAAGGAGGGCGTTCAATAGGGTTTCCCCTGAGCATTGTCCTCCAGCAAATTCGACAGCCGCGCTGCGCGCAGTGCTGCACCGGCGTGCATGGGTTTCTGGAACCGGCCACAGGAAGAATAGTCTCGTCCGGTGGAAATGTATAGGCAGGCGTGACGAATTTTTGCGGTCCCTAAATTAAGGTTCTGCAGTAGCGCTTGGGATCAGAAGCTGGCTCCGCAGCAGATGCAGCCGTATAATAGACCCGACAGCGCAGCGTTTGCTCTTCCACTCATGTCAAAATGTCGCATGCCTTCGAGACCGCTTCGAACTCCAACAAAAGCTATGAGATGCTAGTGGTGGACGAGCTGAGCATGCTCAAGGAGGAGTTGTTGACCGCCACCGCGAAGCACGCTAAGGTTGAGACACTCGCGGTGGAGTTCGGCATCGACCACGCACGGTTCCTCAAGAAGATCGACCTCTTCGTGGTACCTGCCTTCTGCCTCTTGGGGTTTGTGTCCTTCATGGACAAGAGCAGTTTTGGATTCACGCTTCTCGACGGCATTGCGGGCTCGCTACACACCGACATGAAGGGCCTCGGCATGGCGTACGCGGCGTTCTTTGCCCCGTACGTGTTCTTCCAGTTCTTTTCCAACTTCTTTCTCAAGAGAGTTCGCCCACACTTCTGGATGAGTCTCACGGTGTTGTTCTATGGCGCGGCGACGTTTGGAAGTGCATACGTCAAGAACCTCCATGAGTTTATCGGCTGCCAGTTCATCCACGGACTTTTTCAGTCCGGCACGGAAACGGGAGTGTACTACATTTTGGCCCACTACTACGACAAAGAGCAGGCCGGAAAACGATTTGCATTGATATACTCGATGAGCGGCGTCGGTGGCATTGTCGGCACGATGATCAACTACGCGTGCCAGATCCACTTGGACGGCCGCAACGGGTACGAGGACTGGCGCTGGTTGATGCTCATTGAGGGTGCCATCACGATGTTTATTGCCATTGGCTTGTTCTTTTTGATCCCAGATTTCCCTGAAGGAGCACGCTTCTTCAGCGACAATGAGGCAGTTTTCTTGGTCAAAAAGTTGGAAATCCTTTCTGGAAAGTCGGGCTACAACATACACCCCCGAGTCAAGGAGGTTGTTCAGATGGTGATGGACCCGCTCATCTTCCTTCCGGCGCTCATGAGCATTGGACTCACCTACGCAACGTTTGCACTTACGCTTCTTGAGCCTATGGCGTTTACTTTCCTTGGGTTCAACAAAAAGGAAATCGCCACCATGGTGAGTGTGGGCTGGGCGATTGCTTTTGTCGTCTGCTGCGCGGTTGGTTTCATATCCGACGTCATAAAAATGCGCTCGCCGATTATTGGATTTGCTCTTTTATTGATGATCTCCTGTTTCGGCTACAAATGCAGCGACATTGACTTGACGTATCACTATTTTGGCGGCTGTGCCATCGCCATATTGGGCCTTGTTGTCCTGACAGCGTGCATTCCACTCGTCATCTGCTGGAGCAGCATGAATCTTTGTGGACATCTTCGCAAGAGTATTGGAATATCCACAGAAATTGCTTTTGGCTCGCTTGGTGGACTATTTGCTTATTACGCGTTTGTGCACATCGACAGCGACAACCATAAGGGTTTGAAAATCGGGTACACCCTTGGCGAGGCGCTTCTCTGTCTCTCTGGCGCCACGGGGATCATCTACTTTTTTGTGCTAAAGAGGGCGAATTCTATCAAGAAGACGGCGGCTTACAAGGAGCAGTGGCAGAACTTATCCGACAGAGAGAAGACTCTCTTTGGAGACAAGAGTCCATACTACACCTACTCTTTTTGAGCCAGAGCAGTGAGGCAGTATCGGACAAATTTTGCAAACTGCCGCTTTACGACGTACTTGTTTTTGTTTACAGCCTGTGGGAGCAGGCGCGGTTTGATTATATAATATAGGAGTGTCCATTGAAAAATAGAGACAATGCGCTACGACCACATCGGATTACCTGTAAGGTGCACGACTATAGAAATTTTTCTAAGGTCTCAGGATACGAGGGTTGCTGTCTGGTGGTGCGCTCCGTGAGTGGCTGGTCCAAGAATAAGACTGCGTTCCAATGCAGGGGCCTGCGATCCAATGATATGTTACAAGAATTGTTGAGACAACGGGTATGTAGTACTTATCTTGAAGTGTGGAAAATGCCCGAGTTGAAAGGTCCTTCTTCAAATTGATTATTGTTCTGAATTTGTCGAAGCACTGGGTACATGCCAAATTCCCTGATTTGGTAAGGCAGATCATTCCAGCATGCATGAGTCTCGCCAACTGTAGAATATTGAGACCTACGCCAACTTTATTCAAGCAAGATGACAGCAATATGAAATCTGGTTTCACTTGGGGCACTTGATAAGCTGCCTACAACCCAAGATAATTCAATTTTCATCATAAGTCAAATTTCAATGCCCTCGCTAAAGTCGCGCGACACCTTCGTCACGGACTTCGGGCTCGCCGATGAATACTTGACAGAAGAGTCCAAAAAAGCAAGGGTCTACTCACTAGCAGAGGATTATGGGATCCAAAGAAGAGCCTTTTTACAGCGTGTCGACTACTATGTGTTGCCTGCGTTCTGTCTCTTGACGTTCATATCGTTTTTGAACAAAAGCAATTTTGGGTTTTTGATTTTAGACGGCATCCAGGGATCACTCCACACTGACTACAGGGGGCTTGGCGGAGCCTACAGCGCGTTCTTTGCCCCCTACATGATCTTTCAGTTCTTTTCAAACTCCTTTTTGAAAAGAGTCAGACCCCATTTCTGGATCAGCATCACGGTGCTTTCCTATGGGTTGATAGGAATCGGCTCCGCATATGTGAAGAGTCGTGCCGCCCTCATTGGGTGCCAATTTATCCACGGTCTCTTTCAGTCTGGAACGGAGACTGGCGTTTATTACATACTAGCTCACTACTATCTGAGAAAACAGGCCGCAAAAAGGTTCGGCTTGGTGTATTCAATGTGCGGGCTCGGCGGAATTGCAACAACTGTGGTCAACTACGGGTGTCAAATGCACCTCGACAGAAGACATGGCTTAGAAGACTGGAGGTGGCTTCTCATAATTGAAGGTAGTGTCACGGTTTTCATTGCATTTCTCTTGTTTTTTATTATCCCAGACTTTCCAGAGGGTGCTCGCTTTCTAGACGATGAGGAGTCTGCCTATTTGGTTAAACTGTTGGAGGTGCTTTCTGGCAAAAGTGGATACAATATCCAAGCAACCTTGAAAGAAGCTTTGGCAACAATTCTAGATCCTTTAGTGTTCCTTCCCGCAATTGCAAGCATTGGCTTGTCGTACATCACATATGCCCTTGCTGTTTTTGAGCCAATTGCTTATACTATGAACGGGTATAAGATGAAGGACGTTTCTACAATCATAGCTTCCGGCTGGGCAGTTACTCTAGTCTATTGCTGCATAGCTGGATACATTTCGGACCGGCTTAATTTGAGGCTCCCATTTCTAGTGGCCCACTCAATTATTGCCATTGGCACCAGCACCTACGTGCTTTACCATGTGCATATGCCTATTCATTTCGTGAAAGGCATCGCGCTAACCATTCTGGGACTCGTGTGCATCACAGCTAGTGCTCCTCTATTGATCAGTCTTGCCTGTATGAACCTCTGCGGGCATCTCAGAAAATCAGTGGGCATTTCTATGATGATTGGGTTTGGCTCCAGTGGAGGGCTCATAGCGTACACGTCTTTTGTGCGCATGGACAAGGATTTTGCAGAGACGTTCCGGCTTGGCTACGGGTTATGCGTGGCGCTCCAGAGCTTGTCATTGGTTGCCATGTTGTTGTACTTTTTAGTGCTTTATCGGAGAAATAAGGCGAAGCGGACTTCCGCGTACAAGACGCAGTGGGCGAGAATGACCGAGAGGGAGCAAGTCATGTTTGGAGATGAGAATCCCTACTTTGACTACTCGTATTGATTGCCTGGCAACCCAGTGTAAAGCGCACAATGATTTGCTACTGTACAAGCTACGCTTGCGGACTTGCGAGCTTCAAGTACGTTCCCAAGTGCTCTTGCTCTATTGTTAGCGCTGGCGCCCCCACAACTTCTCTATTACTAATGCTGATTTCCCCACTACTTCTCTATTACCAATGCTGACTTCCCCCACTGCCTGTGTGTGTCTCAGCCAGCCCCACCCCCCACCATCTCGCATTGTCGGCGTTTGCGGCGATGTGGGGCGTGTCTAGCCGCTGCCCGTTTCCAGCTGCTGTGTGTTGATTAGCCCCTGCAACGCCGCATTGTCAAAGCCGCACAGGAATCACAACACTCCAAAAAAAAACGGTTCCCACCTTCAGTTTTCAGTGCACTTCTCAAAGCTTTCAGTTCTCAGACTTTACATTTCACGTAGCTCGACTACAAGCAAATTATCTTTCGTTAAGTATTCAATCGTTACCCATCATCTAATAGTCGGGGAGTCGTAAGCAATATCAGTGGTCCAGCTAATTCTCACTCGTCGCAAAGTCCCACTCCAACATCTGTTGCTTAGGTAGTCAGTTACTCACTTAGTGGTGTCCACCACGTATCTCCCCAAAATCTTTCCCTCCTCCATCAACTTGAACACATCCCCCACCTGGCTCAATCCCACCACCTTGATTGGCGACTTCACCAACCCTCTGTTGAAGAACTCGATCGCTTCCCTAGTGTCTGCTCTGTTGCCCACGGCAGATCCAATGATCTTAATTGCCTTCACCACATGGGAAAACACATCGGTCTTGAGCACGGCGCCGGCCGGAGCGCCCACCAACACGATCTTACCGGTTGGTCTGATGTAGTCCACCGACGCCTGCATGGCCTTTGGGGACACAGAGACGTTGATGACACCGTGTGGCCCGCCGTTGGTGGCCTCTAAGACAGCCTCCTTCAAGTCCAGGACCTGGGTGAAGTCAATGAACTTGTCGCAGCCCAACTCCTCGGCCATCTTGGCTTTGTCGGCACCGCCGTCGATTCCGACGACTCTGAACCCCATGGCCTTGGCATACTGGATCGCCAAAGATCCCAACCCGCCACCGGCGCCGGAGATCACCACCCACTGGCCCTGGAGTAATTCGGCGCTCTTCAACGCTTTGTAGACAGTGACTCCGGCACACAAGATCGGAGCGATTCCGGCAAGGTCGGTGCCCTGTGGGATCTTGGCCGCCTGAATCGCGTCCGCGGTAGCGTACTGCGCAAACGTGCCGTCAACCGTGTACCCAGAGATCTGGCCGTGGGGACACTGCGCCTCGTAGCCCTGCTCACAGAACTCGCAACTCTGGCACGAGCTGTTCAACCATTTCACTCCCGCCAAGTCTCCAACCTTGAAGTTAGTGACACCCTCGCCAACAGCAACAACGGTACCGGCACCCTCGTGTCCGGCAATCAACGGGAGCTTGGCAGGTAACGCCCAGTCGCCTTTCCAGGCGTGGAGGTCGGTGTGGCAGACGCCAGAGTACTGGACATTGACAAGGATCTCGTTGGGCTTGATCTTAGGTACTGGTACGTCCTTGTACTCAAGTTCTCCGCCGTGGTTTTGGAAAATAATCGCCTTTTGCGAAGTTGGCACCGCCATGGATGCCCAGCGCGAAGTAGCGAACGCTCTTTTGGTGACAAATTTTGAGGCTTGAAGATTTCTTGAAAGCATTTTTGAGTGTGTGTATGTTTGTCAACGAATATAGTGCCACGGGGGGACCCCTCCTACTTATACTTGTCTTGTGATTTCAATTTACGGGGGACTGTGTGGGGAAATTAAGAAGGGTCTTTTGCGATTACGTAGGGGAATGCATGCTGAAGTGAAATGTCGGCGAAAGTGTACAAGGCCGTTGAAAGGACCTCTCAAAAGTACGGGGTGGGGTCTGTTGCTCGACCCCTCTCCGCAATATTTGTCTCACTTGGGCGGGGCCGGGATCTATTACACTTTGCTTTTGACTCGATCGGTGACCAGTCATGTATGGCGGCTGTGATTTCATGGTGAGGCTGCGTCGCGGTGAGGCGCTATCAGGGTCGCCGATGCCTGGACCTGCATGGCGAGAAATACCCCATATGAAATGGAGGCTGCTGTTTCGAAAACCATTTTTCGTCGGACGTTGCCAGCTTTGGCCGACGTGACACGTGACACGACGGATGGCCAGGTTCCGTTGTAGGTGAACAGTGGCCAGAGGGACGAGTCAAGCGGAGCCTGAAAGAATATTAGTGAACTGATTACAACATGTCACGACAGGGCGACGGATATGCGGGTAGCAGGGAGTTGGAAGTAAGTAACCCCCGAGTTTTTTGGAGGCGCCGTGAAGTGGTGCTTCGTTGTAAAATTGCGAGGACCTTGTATCATGCATGGAGTGTATTCTGTCACATGAATAAGGCACAGTGTCACACGCTTATTGCCGCGCCCAATGACGCCTTGACTAACAACACAGAACGATGAACGGTTCCACATGCTTGCGAACAAAATCTCGACCCTCCGCCAGGTGGGCCAGGACATCAACGCCGAGGCGCAGAACAACGAGTTCATCAGCGGGTTGCTGAACAACTTTTCGCAGTTGGCGAGCGATATCAAGATGCTGAGCCAGCGGTTGACGCGCAGCATGCTGATGGGGAACGGCGTGTGGCGGAACGTGGGCATTGCGTTGGCGTTGTTTTTTGTGGTCTGGTTGGTGACACGGTTGTGGTAGAGCAGTGCTGAGCAGTGCCGAGCGAAGCGAGGCACGAAGCGAGGCACGAAGCGAGGCACGAAGCGAGGCGCTGCGTTACTGTGTCACTGGCTGTTGACAGTGTCACTGGCTGTTGACTGTGTCACTGGCTGTTGACAGTGTCACTGGCTGTTGACAGTGTCACTGGCTGTTGACAGTGTCACTGGCTGTTGACAGTGTCACTGGCTGTTGACAGTGTCACTGGCTGTTGACAGTGTCACTGGCTGTTGACAGTGTCACTGGCTGTTGACAGTGTTACTGGTTGTGGTCCCTGGCTGTTGACAGTGGTCACTGCTTGTGGTCCCTGGCTGCGATATAGAAGTGAGCTCAGCTATATGCTTCTAATGAAGGTCTTCTCTTTTCATGAATGCTGGCGGATCTCACTACGACTACTACACAGTCTGTGGTCTGTACTACACAGTCTGTGATATTTGACTGGTGCTGCAACGACATAGTCTGGAGGTCTCAAAATCGTGGGCGCTGGCCCCTACTACACCGCAGTGTCTCTCACTGGGCTCACTACGCCGCAGCGCATAGCTTTCGCTCGGCGCTGCGTAGTGTGTGGTGACTGACTGGGCTGCTACGATATAGGCTTTTCGGGTAGACTGTATGATTGCTTGCTGTGCTTGGAGCCTGTGGTCAACGTGAGACTTGACCTAATGCTGGTGCACCCCACTCCAGGTGGCTACTCTC
This sequence comes from Saccharomycopsis fodiens, assembly GCA_002564235.1. Taxonomy (NCBI): domain Eukaryota; kingdom Fungi; phylum Ascomycota; class Saccharomycetes; order Ascoideales; family Saccharomycopsidaceae; genus Saccharomycopsis; species Saccharomycopsis fodiens. Next base: position 396,176 of record JNFV01000001.1, read on the forward strand.
TACAGCTATTGTATGCTATTTTCGTGTTGCTGTATAGTAGAGCCGAGCGGAAGCGAGGCACTGCGGTGTAGTAGTGAAAAGATGTTTAGATACCTAGAGAACACATTACTCAATTGTAGTGCATTCAACGGTTGAAGACTTGTTTGTATAGTGCATTCGACGGTCGAAGACTAAATAACACATAACTAAATTGTATAGTGCATCGACGGTCGAAGACTCAATTGTATAGTGCATCCGCCGGTCTTCGACCATCGTATGCCGCTCAACACTGCCTATGGTTCACACCGCAACATCCCACTCTGTGGTCTGTTGCTATAGTAACTAATTCCCCTCACTGGCATCCCGCCCCAACCGGTAATTCCCAATGGCCCGCCCCCAGTTGATCTTGCTCCGCGTCACGGGCAACTGCCGTCTCAACCCCTTGAAATCTTTCTCATTGAGCTGGTAGAACTTCTGGGAAAGCCCGCTCTGAAACGATTGCTCGTGCTCCTTGATGCTGGCAACAAGCCCGTCCACAGCACTCTCCCCGCTCACGGCCCGCTTCGTCTTCAATCTCACATTGCCGTCCTCGTAGTAGTGCACGTCCACAGCGACTTCCCCCGCGTACTCCCCGGTGCCGCAATTGTACTTGTACCACGACGTCCAGCGCCCGTTCACAAAGTTGCCCGAGTTGTACTTGTTGCTCACAATCACAAGGAGCAACTCGCTCTCAGACCGCGAAAACACATTGTAGGCAGTCCCGCTGGGATAGTGGTCTGCGACATACTGCCCCAACGCCTCGGCAAGCCTCTGGGACTCGTCCAGGCCCGCCTCGAGCCCCGCCTCTACGTCTACGACTTGCAACCCGCCAAGCTTCACATTGAACGCCTTTCCCAACTGCGGGTCCACATACTTGGACCCCTGCTTGTTGTGCTTCGAGATGACACTTGCCTTTGTCTCATTTGGCAACTGCACCGCCTCAAACCACCCGTCTGTCTCCGCCTGCTGCTCCTGGGCCGCTTTCACAGCACCTGTGTTGCCGGAGATAGTGGCCAAGTCCTCCGCAACCTGGCTCTGTTCGCCGGGAGGGGTGTCCGCAAGAAACTCGCTCAATATCTGATCCATGGTGTTAGACACTGTCAGACACCGCATCTAAACCCGCTGAGCTGCTCCTATTTTGGGGTTACCCGTCCCCGGGGCCCGTCCGGATCGCGGGCGAAATTCCGGTTTTTCTTTTTCGCTAGAATTCAGGGAGGCATAACAAGAGAGCAAGCAAGAGAATACCATCAGCACCATCATTCAACACTCTCTTAGATTCAACACATTCCATTCAACAATCTTCTAAGTTCCAACCCTCTTCCCATTCAACACGCTTCTCACTCAACACTCTGAAGGTTTCACACACTTCTCACTCAACACTCTGAAGGTTCAACACACTCCTCATTCACCACTTTTTTTAGAAGCAAAATGGCCAACCCGGTGACCTTGTTCCGCCGCTACTTGCTCTCGGAGAAGCCCCTCGGTGCGACGGTGGCAGACCTCGATCTCCTGCTCGACCCAAAGCTCTCGATTGAGCGGGCCAAGAACTACGAGTTCACCAAGGCGGAGATTGCGCACTACGGGTTCATCAGTGCGATCTTCATGTTTGCGTTTTTCATTGCCCCCGCGCACTTCCTCGTCAAGCTTGCGATCTTTGGTCTTTTCGCCGGCGCGATTCTCGTGCCGTTCACCTCGCAGTTTGTGGTGAACGCGTTGCCGATCTTCGCCTGGCTCGCGCTCTTTTTTGTCACGGGCAAGATCCCCGCCGACGTGCGCCCGCCGATCTCGGTGCAGGTGTTGCCTGCGATCGAGACGATTTTCTACGGCGACAACTTGTCCGACGTGTTGGCCTCCTCCACCCTGTCGTTTCTCGATATCTTGGCCTGGCTCCCCTACGGCATCTTGCACTTTGCGGTGCCCTTTGTGTTGGCCGCGCTCCTCTTCTTGTTCGGGCCTCCCACCTGCCTCCGCGCCTACGGCTTTGCGTTTGGCTACATGAATCTCTTTGGGGTGCTCACCCAGATCCTCTTTCCGGCGGCACCGCCTTGGTACAAGATCTTGCACGGGCTCGACCCGGCCAACTACTCGATGGGCGGGTCCCCGGGCGGGCTTGGCCGCATCGACGCGGTGTTTGGCTTCGACATGTACACGTCGACGTTCACCAACGCGCCCGTGCCCTTTGGCGCGTTTCCCTCGTTGCACTCGGGCTGCGCCACCATGGAGGCGATGTTCTTCAGCTATCTCTTCCCGCGGTTTGCGCCACTCTGGTGGGGATACGTGTTCTGGCTCTGGTGGTGCACGATGTACCTCACCCACCACTACTTCATCGACCTCATGGCCGGGGCGGCGCTCACGTTTGCCATCTACACCTACACCAAGTACAACCACTTGCCGGTGGTGAATCCGGCCAACTTCTGCCGCTGGTCGTACTTGGAGATTGAAAAGCCCTCGATGGAGATCTTGGACCCTCTCAACAGCATGCGCTACGAGTTCGTCGAGGATGCCGAGAGCTTGCGCTTCCACGAGGACTTTGAGATGAATCTGCTTGTGAGCCGGTCGCTGATGTCGTCGGTGCTGATCTCGTCGCCGCGGTTCCAGCACGCGCCGCCGTTGTTTGATGGCGAGCGGTCGCCGACGGGCAGTTTGTTCGACGAGGCGGGGAGTGTCAGCAGCTCGAAGACTTCGGTTGATATGGAGCGGCAGAATCAGCTGAACTCGAAGAAAGACTAAGCGCTAAGCCCGGCGAGCGCAGCGAGGCGGCGCTTAGTGCGTAGCAGTGGCGAGCGTTAGCGAGACGCTGCCGTGTTATCAAGTGCCGTGTTATCAAGTGTTGTGTTATCAAGTGTTGTGTTTTCAAGTGTTGCCCAACTGCTGCTTCGCCACTGTGCTGCGCTTCTTAGTAGCTTATTTGGTCCACTTTTACTCAAGCGATTAAGCACTTGGCCTTCGCTACTGCCTCTTCGCTGCTACCTCTCCGCTGAGCTGCTACACGTCACTGTCACTCCACCTCCCTCCTGCTACAACGGCTCGTTGGTACGGTATAGCCCCAAACTTTCGCGCAGCGTCAGTGAGGCACTCGCCCCACGCTACAGTTGCCTCCACGCTACTGCGCAGCACATCAGCTTCTCTGATGCACTGCTTTATGAATTACGCATCCCACGCATGTTTGTTTCTTTTGCTCCCACCCTTAATAATATAGTTTAATCGGAACCGTGTAGCCGTCAGCAATATAGCAGTGGCGAGCGTTAGCGAGACCCTGCTGTATTATCAAATGTTGCCCAAATGTAATCAAGTGTTGCCTAACTTTTATTAAGTGTTGTCTAACTAATAGTAGTAGTGACATCTAAACAATTGAACACAGTATCTAAGTAGTGGCTAAACAATCGAGCACAGTGGCTGAGTAGAGACTAATCCATCGCAGGACACTGGCTGCGCCAGGCGACGCGCGACGCACGACGCGCGACGCGCGTCGCGCTACCCCGTGGCAGGTGTATGGCATCTTTCTCTCCATTCTCAAAGAGTTGTCGAACTTACGAAGCAGGCGTATCTACTAGATGGGTGCATTTATCTATCTATTATGAATAATCAGGGAGCAGCTGAATCAGGAGATTAGGTGTGTCTAGCACCTCTCTCCAGTTCACAGAGTAATAAATCAGGAGGCTTAACGTCTCCAACACCTCTCTCTCTATTTGAGCAGGTGCATCTACCTCGAATCAACGAGAGACCATCACAGGTAGCTATGCAATGTCAGTGGTACCTACCGGCTTCGATTTTTTAACTGCCTGTTTGTTAGCAAGCGGGAGCTGGCGGTAGCAAGTGCGAAGGAACAACGCTTACCTCTAGTGGGGCGACCTCAAACGATTGCTAATATGTCAAAGACCTAACGAAATACTGCAACAAAAAAAGAACAAAAAAGAACAAAAAGAATAATAAAATAGTAAGCTAAGTTTTTGGAACGAATCCCCTTCTTAACTCTTTCTGTCTTGCATTTAGTTTTTACCACGCAGCAGAACAAAGAATGCAACTAATTACCACTACTCAATTCCGATCAAAACCACTAAACAAGATCCAATAAGAACACTGAAAGAATAACTTTTCTAATTAATTTTGTTATTAAAAATCTAATCAGCCCACCGCAACTGGGGTACCTCAAATTGGTCAGGGTCCTTGTTTGAATTAGGGGGCATACGCACCCCATATCACCCACACATTTTTTATTCATGCCCTGTCTCAGTCTCCACCAACCGACTCCCATCTACCACCATGTCCTCCGACCATCTCACCGTCCGACCCCAGACTCGCAGCCGCGGCCTGCTGGTGGGAAACATGAACGGCGTTGGCCAGCCCAGTCTTGGGCTCCGCCTGTCGTTTTCCGACAAGAAGGAGCACCGTCGGCGGCTCAAGAAGTTGAACAGCGGGCGTGTGACGAGCGACACCGACCTTGTGATGAAGCTCTACTACAGCTTTGCCGAGCTTGCGTTCCGCATGACCTGGTTGGTACCGGCTCTCATTGTGGGGAGTACCTGGTTGGCTTACTTGTTGAGCAACAACTACACGGACTCCAATCCGTTGCACAAGTTTGTCACCATCTCGTATGCCACTGACGAGAAGAATGCCGCCGGCTACTCGATGTACGGCAAGGGTCCCAAGGACTTTGCGTTTGTGCTCTTCTACATGATTTTCTTCACGTTCTTCCGGGAGTTTGTCATGCTCATGGTGGTCAAGCCGTTGGCAGAGCACATTGGCTTCCCAAAGGGGAAGGTCCAGCGGTTCATGGAGCAGTTCTACAGCGCGATTTACTACGGCATCAGCGGGCCCTGCGGCATCTGGGTGATGATGCAGCTTCCCATCGGGTGGTTCCAGACATACCACTTCTATGCCGAATATCCTCACAAGACGATGTTCTTCTGGCTCAAGGTGTTCTATCTTGGCCAGGCGGCGTTCTGGACCCAGCAGGCGACGGTCCTTGTGTTGCAGTTGGAAAAGCCCCGCAAGGACTACTATGAACTCGTGTTCCACCACATCATCACCATGGCGTTGATCTACAGTTCCTACACGTTTGACTTCACCTGGATCGGGCTTGCCATCTACATCACGATGGACGTGAGCGACTTCTTCTTGAGTGTCAGCAAGATCTTGAACTACTTGGACTCTGTGTTGGTCGCGCCCTTCTTCTTTGTCTTTGTTTACATGTGGATATACATGCGGCACTACATCAACCTCAAGATTCTCTACTCGTTGCTCAACGAGTTCAAGACGGTGGGGCCATACACGTTGAACTTCAAGACGGGCCAGTACAAGTGTTTTATTAGTCAACCCATTGTGTTTGTCCTTTTGGGCGCGTTGCAGTTGGTCAATGCCTACTGGTTGTTTTTGATCTTGCGAATTGCGTACCGGTTTGTTGTGGGCGGAGAGGCGAAGGATGACAGAAGCGACGACGAGGACGAGAGCGAGGACGAGGACCAGGGGTACAGTACGGACAGCAGTGGGGAGAAGAAGGAGAAGTAGAAAAGTAGCACAGAGGCGAAGCCTCTGTGCTACTTCGATAGCCTTACTTCATGGTCTGCTGCTCATTGTGTGGCCTCGCCTCGGGACTGTGGCGGAGCCCGGTGATCTCCGAAATGCCTACTTCGATAGTCTTTGTGCTGCTCAATGCCTACTTCGATAGTCTTTGTGCTGCTCAATGCCTACTTCGATAGTCTTCGTGCTGCTCAATGCCTACTTCGATAGTCTTCGTGCTGCTCAATGCCTAGCAGTGACTAGTAGCCTGGCGACAGGCAGTGTTAGCCGGAGGTGGCTGTTCCGCAAGATTGTCAAACTCCTTGCATTGCGCAGAATGGTTAATCGATGCGGAAATATCAAGTGCGTAGCGGAGAGTAGCCAAACTACAAAATCCTCAGTTCAAGAGTAAGAGAGTGAGAGTAAGAGAGTGAGAGCAAGAGAGTGAGAGCAAGAGAGTGAGAGCATGAGAGTGAGAGCAAGAGAGTGAGAGTAAGAGCAAGAGCAACTGTTTTACGGCCCGCCCCTAGTGCTACTCACATTGTGGTTGTATCAGAGCTACAAATGTTTCACTTGTGTCGCAGTGGTGAGCGTTGCTGCAGTGTTTACTGGAATGCGGTGTCCCAGTTTGCACCCTGGCGCAGCACCCTGGCAAAGCCTCTATCGCCACTAATTTTGGCACCGTCGAGCGAAGCAATATCTGGAGCTCTGATTCAAGTACAACTGTTCTCAAGCTACTACTGCCTTCTGTCGCAGCACATTGGCGAAGCAGCTCTTGCCAGTGCTATCGCCAATGTACTGCTACTACTACTACTTCTACTACTTCTACTGCTAATACTACTCACTTCTGTCGTAGCACATTGGCTTCGCCAATGCATTGCTAATACTACTCACTTCGCAGCACATTGGCTTCGCCAATGCACTGCTTCGCCAATGCACTGCTGGAATACACTACTTTCTCGCACCGCCTCGCTTCGCTTGGCGGTGCTCGGTGCAACCAAACGGTGGGTGGCCCCCTCCCATCGCTCACAACCGGCGATGCACTGCATCATCATCGCCTTCTCTTCCACGTCTTCCTTTCAACCACCACTACTCTACCATGTTCTCCCTGGACCCCAGCAACCCCCTCGAGCCTGCGGTGCTCAAGGCCACCGACGAGCTGCTTGTCAGCGACAACTGGGAGTACATCATCGACGTGTGCGACGCGGTGAACGACGACCCCGAAAAGGGGGCCGGCCGTGCGACCGCAGCGTTGAGCAAACGCCTCCAGCTCACTTCGGCCAACGTCTTGCTCCGCCTGTTGTCGCTCACGCTCTCGCTCTCGGAGAACTGCGGCTCGCGCATGAAGCAGGAGATCAGCTCGACGCAGTTTACCAATCTTTTGTACCAGTTGGTGGCGAGCCCGGGCGTGCACCACCTGATCAAGGTCAAGACCGTCGAGCTCATGAAGCAGTTGGCCAAGCTGTTTGAGTCGGACCCGCTGTTGCGGGCCATGGACGCCGCGTACAAGCGGGCTATTCTGAACTTCCCGCAGTTGGGCGTGGACGGGCCGCAGGTCCCCAACAAGGACCGGCTCAGCGAGCAGGAGCGGCGCAAGGAGGAGGCCGACTTGGAGGCGGTGTTGAAGCTCTCGTTGGAGGAGTACAATCACACGAGCGGGGTGAACAACCCATTTACGAACGCCGTGGTGCAGCAAGAGCAAGCCGAGGCCGAAGCGGCGAAGCAGAATAGTCTTGGCCAGGGGCACAGCACTGTGGGTGGGAGCACTGTGGGTGGGAGCACTGGAAACACAGTGGGTGGCTTCCAACAAGTGTCTACTCCACAGGCCAATCCGCAGGCCAATTCACAGGTTCTTTCACAGTCTAATCCCGTGTCTAATTTACATGCTACTGCCTCGTCTAATTCAGAGACCACTCTACAAGTGTCACAACCCACCATCCAGGAGGCCAAGAACAGCACTGCGCAGACGTCCGCCTCGGTGAACAAAGTCATTGCGATGTACGACTTGCAGAGCCAGGAGCCCGACGAGCTCTCGTTCAACAAAGGTGACGTCATCATCGTCTTGGAAAGCGTCTACAAGGACTGGTGGCGCGGCAGCTTGAAGGGCAAGGTGGGCATCTTCCCGTTGAACTACGTGACGGCGATCAAGGACCCCACCAAGGAGGAGTTGCTCAAGGACATCGAGACCGAGTTCAACATCACCCAGCAGACAAAAAACATCGAGCGTCTCTTGGTCAAGTTGCAGAGCTTGAACGCCCTGGAGGACCCCGCCGAGGTCTTGAGTGCGCTGAACGACGAGTACATCCAGCTGTTGTACAACAACATCACGCCGTTGCGCCCGCAGGTGGCCAAGTTGATTGAGAAGTACTCCAAGAAGAAGGAGGAGCTTATCACCTTGGACACGAAGCTCACCGACGCCGAGAAAAAGTACAACTCGTTGATGGACGCCGCGATTTTCAAGTACAAGCAGCCGCAGCAAATTACTGGTTTTCCACAGCACTCCACTGGGTTTCCGCAGCAGACTGGTTTTCCACAGCAAACCACTGGCTTTCCTCACCAGACTACTGGCTTTCCACAGCAGACCACTGGATTTCCCCACCAGACCACTGGATTTCCCAACCAAACCACTGGCTTCCCACAGCAGAGCTCTGGCTTCCCGCCATATCCTTCCTCAGCGGCGCAGCACACTGGCGTGCCGCAGCAGGGATCTGGCCCTAGCCACTTGCCCCAGCAGGGCTCTGGGCCAAACAACCCGGGCACGTCCGCGACCCTGCCCCAGCTCTCGGGCCCACTTGGCCAGTTGCCTAGTGTGACGTTGACCAAGCCCGTGGAGCCTGTGACCACGGGGGCCGGTTTTGGCAACCAGGCGCAGCCGAACAAGGTGGCGCCGCCGTACCCGAGAAACTCGGGGATTTTTTTGCCACGCGGGATTGAGCCGCAGAATGAGGAGTAGCAATGTCGAGCAATGTCGAGCGACAGCGAGACACTGCGTGCTTTACTGACTGGTTGAAGTGCATGCTTCACCGACTGGTTGAAGTGCATGCTTCACTGACTGGTTGAAGTGCATGCTTCACTGACAGTGTCGAGCGACAGCGAGACACTAAGTGCTTTACTTAGTGGCTAAAGTGCTTTAGGCATTCGCTGTCGCTCGATACTACGTGCTTCACTAAGTGCTTTATGGAGAAGCTGCTTGTTACAACAATGCTAATGGAAGGATTCAATATAGTTATGTTTCTGTAAGCAGCGAAACGTTTGAAAGCAGTAGAAAGGACGAGCACTGGTAACTCACAGAGTAATAGCTTACCTACAACCATGATTTGAGATGTCATATTGAACTATGACAACGTGTGGAGTTTTCCTGTAAATCAAGATCTCAATATCAGTAGCCAGGCTTTCCATATTGGTAGCTATGCCAATGTATGTCCAGTGCTTTTGGCTCTCAACATCGATATGCAACTGAGTTGACATGCGTTATGCATGCTCGTATCAACGTAAAGTCAAAACCTCAAGAGGGTAGCCGCTTTTCATTACCACCAAGTCACGGGTACTACTGTTTTTGGTTTGCTGAATTTACAATTGATACTGAGTAGGTGAATGCGCTTGACAGCCGAAGGCCGAACATTAGTCGTTAGCAACTGACAGCTCTGTCACAATAAACAGCTACTATGTATCCATACTTCTAACGGTCAAGATTGTTTGCCATCACGGCGTTTTCCTTGCCAATGTTTACCTATCTTCCCCGCTCCCTCAGCTTGCTTTGTGGCGTGCCACAAAACCAGGACCCGTTGCACGTGATTTTAGTCACGTGAAAACATGATTCATCCGGACACCAATGTTTTCTGGTGTCCGGATGTGCTTTGGTTTCTGTTGTGCAGATCCCCGCATGGATCCTGCACGGCAGTGAGAGCCCGGCCACCAGTAGCACCAAGGAGAATACAAGCAAACTACTGTTGTTATGGATCATGCAATTACTATGTAATCGCGGTATTTAGTGTATCATTAGGAAAGGAGGAAAGCGCCGGAACCCTCATTAATGGCCTGCAACAACCGCTGCTTCATCTTCTCCTTCGATGAGTAGTTCGGCAACTTCAAGTAGTTGGCACACGTCATGACACTCGGCAAGTAGTCATCCGGTTTCAACTTGCCTTCGCTCGGCTTGCAAACCACAGTGAACTCCGGCTTCAACGCCTTGAAGCCGCCGATTGGCAACTTCGGCGAGCCGGTCAAGAACTGCAAGAACTTGCGCCGCTCTTCCACTGTGAGCTCCGCCAAGATCTCCAAGACGCGCCCGACTGCCAAGCTGTCTAGAGAGTATCCATGGAGCGCTTGAACAGACTGATAGAGGGTGGTGTAGCTCCAGTCTTCTTGCGAGTTGCCAAAGATGTTGGTCAACTCAAGAGGTGTGAAGATCGTGAGTGCGCTATAAGGAAACACTTCAGAGAATCCTTCGGTGAACGCATTGATCTGAGCCGAAACACCCTTCTCAATGGTCTGCTCGCAAACAAACACGACATACTCTTCAACGTTCTGCTTAGTCACCAAAACATCACTGTGCCCAATCTCAGTCCCAGGCACCGTGAAGCCCATGTCAAGGCTGTCGACGTCGTCCATGATGAGCAAGTTTTCAAGCGACTTGGACAACGCTGGGTCGACGGAGGCGAGTTTGTGGAGCAACACGGACAATGGTAAGCCGTCACATCTGAAAGCCCCCTCGGCATTGGCGAGCTCAAAAAACAACGGGCTGAACTCGAAGTCCACGAGACGACTGTCGAGTAACGAGCGGGCCATCAACTTGCCCACAACGCGGAATAGCATCAAAATCTTTTGCCCCTCCTCACTGGCCAACTGGCCACTGCTCATTGGAGACGGGAACAAGCCACGTGTGTTGAAGACATACTCGCTGTTTGTCTCATCCTCGTTGCGCCACATCTGAAGACTTTTTTTGTGGAACTCTCTTGACAACAGCGAGAAAAACTCAAGGGTCGGGCCCAACCCACTCCCCTCCTCGTCAAAATATTCAATTTCTAACACGCTCGGATGCGTCCCGTAGAGGTCTAGTAACTTGATCCCGCTCTGGAGAAGGTGCGTCCGCGAAATACGGATCTTATGGCGGTTCGGGCGGCCCAACTCCTCAACCTGGCTCGGCACGGCGCCGCCGTCCTCGCTCGCCTTCAGTTTCCATTTAGAAATGAGCCGCAGGTAGCCAAAGGAGGTCAGCTGGAGGAAGAAGAGGCGAGAACTAAGCGGGAAGATGAAGGGGAACTCGCGGGTCACGTGCACGCTCCATCCGGGAAGGGTGCCGCTGACGATGATCAAAGGCTCTTCCAATTGGCGATTCAACTTGGCAGTGAGCTTCCAGTTGAGAAACAACGGAGCCGTTTCAGGGTACTCACTGAATGTAGTAAACAACAACTTGAGCAAAGCCAAAATTTGCACGCTACTTCTGTCCTCCAAGAGGTCAAGATCACGCGCGCTGGTTTTTTGAGCATAGTTCTCCTGTGCCGCCGGCTCCTGTGCGTCCACCGTCTGCTTGCGGAAGTGCACCGTGTGCGGAGTCGTCCAGACGTCATTGACATTCACGGGACCACCGGTCTTTGCTTGTAGAGACTTGTAGATGGCGCCAAAAATCGTGGTCTCGACTGGGATTTTCTCGTCATCAATGAAGAATTCAAACTCCTGCTTCTCGGAAGAAGCACCATCGTCTTGCGGCCCCTCCTCCTCAACATCCTCGACGATATCCTCCTCTTCGTTGTCGCTGCCATCCTCCCTGATTTGTAAGCCCTGACCTAAACGGGCAAAGAGAGTTTCTCTGTTCAGCAAAAACGCCCGAATGGACTTGAAAGTGGCCACCGCCTGTGCCGACATCATCATCAGGCGATAGGAGTCCGGGAGCCGGGTGTCGTTGGTCACGAGCCGGAGCTTGATCTGGCGGGCCATCGCCACCGCGTTGTTCGCAGTTCCAGAGCCCGACGACAGGTACACCGCGCGGTCCAGCCCCCCAGAGACTCTGATTTCGAACAGCTCCGAGCGGCCAAGACTTTCCTGGAGCTTGCCGATGAGCAACGCAAGGGAAGAGGTGTCAGAAGAAACATTGTCTGGTTCAGAGCTTACGGGCAACACACTCCCGGCCAAAAACACCTGGACGAATGTCGCAGAACAGTCCGAACCCGGCCCGCCAAACTCCCGAAACACCTTGGTCAATGCCTCCACAACTCCTGACGACGTCAACTCATAGCTGGAAATTGTGGTTTTACCATCACTGAAGGAAGAGGCAAGCTTTTTCCAGAGCGCCGTCCAATCAGCAGCGCCGAAGCCCTTTAACAGGCCATCGTCTTGCAACTGTTCAATAACCTCCGAATGCCGCTGAATGTGTGGGAGTACACCCACAGACTCCACGGGAGTGCTCAGATGACGGAGCTGCAAGGCGTCCTGAAGCAACGCCACAATATCCAGGACAAACCGCGCGCTGTCGAACAAGTTGAAGTTGAAATTGCCGTGCAACGCGTAGTCACCGAGCGCAGTGTGCGACGGGTGGCCGTAGACGTGGCGGGCGTGGGAGCGAGGGTACTGCGCAGGCTCCTCGGCAGAGCTTCCGTCACTCTCCGAGTCTTCCTCGGAGGAGTTCTCCTCTGAATCCGCATCGGAACCGTGTCCACTCCCTTCATGCTCCTCGTTGAGCTCCTCGTTGAGCTCCTCGTCACTGAGGTCCTCCCGATCAAGCTCTGCAGGATCGTCCTCGGCAGCATGCGCCACATCATCGTCGACGTTGCTCGCCTCGCTCTCACTGTGGCCGTGCTCGTAGTCCTTGAAAGCACCCACCTCTTTTTGCAACTCCCGAGCAGCATCCAACAACCCGCCGAGCATCGCCAACAACCCCTCGCGTTCAAAGTGCTTGACAAACTGCTCGCTGGTTTTCCCCACCTGCTGAACGCAGAGCAAGGTGCCGCAAAGCAACACGTATGTCTGGCCGTGCAGCCGAACACTGACGGCAGCACTCCCATTGCAGTCCCCACGCAACACGGTGTTCGCCTGGATAACGACCGAGGTCAAGAGGCTGGCCAATTGGCCAACAAGATCGCCGTCGATGCCGGCAAAGACAGGAAGCTGCGTCACCCGGGAGAGGGCAATGAGCACACGCCGGCGGACCTCAAAGTCGACGGTGGCAGAATAGATGGAAATAAGCAACGGGAAGATCTCATTGACAAACTGCAAAAGACACCCCTTATTGGACTCGTCCTCGTAGAGCCTGATTCTCTCGTTGTTGACCGCGACTTTCTTTGGATTGAGTTCCAGACTGTACGAGGTGTACAGGTATGTTTCGTCCACGACGACTGGCAACAACGTGCAGGCCAAATTGAGGAGCTTGAGCAACAACGGTTTGGGCGCCTTCATGAGACACTCGATCAGCACGGGCCCCTCCTGATGGTCCTTGTTCAACGCGTTGCTGAAAAAATTGGAACTGAGGCAGTGCCGAATGATCGCCATCGAGACTCGTGGCAGCGCAGAGGCAATGCTGGAAAGCGCCGCGAGAAGCTTGGAGCTCGGCGACGCGCCAATGGCCACCGCCAGCCCGAGGCCGCCGCCACTCGATCCCGCCACCGTGTCACAGATTCGCGCGACCAAGGGCTCCTCCACAAGCTCCTCGAGCTGTTCCGGGCTGTTCTTGAAACCGCTCACCACACCGCACACCGCCATGTACGCGTTCTCGACAACAGTGGCGTCGCTGCTCTCGGCGGCAAAGCGGGCAATCGTGGGGAAGATCTCTTTGACTGTGGCGAACGACTCGCCCTGGATCTCGGCGCACGAGTTGGCGGCAATCACCATGGCCTTTCGCTGGGCATGGACCGTGAAAAAGTCCAAGTACTGAAGACAGGCCGCAAGCACGCCCTTGCGAAGGATGCGGCGGCCCCGCATCTTGCTCAACCCCTCCAATGTCTGCAAGCACTGCTCGGCCAAGTCAATGGAGCTGATGGACAACAAGTACGGCTGCATGGCCTCGATGGCCCCGTCCCCCGCGAGAATGTGCCCGTAGTCGCTGTTCATCTCAAGAAAGTTGTACATGCAGCGGCACGCCACAAGCTGCAACTCCAACTCCTCCTGCCACTCTGGGTTGGTGAGCACTCTGACGAGCGCCTTGCTCACTCGGCCGGCTGGAAACCCGCGCTCGCGGTACCCGTCCATCATCAACAAGCTGTTCGAGATCTCCAGCAACGTCTCCATCACGAGATAGCTGTCGTCCTGGGCCTCGAGCCCGTCGAGCAACGCAGTGATCTCCAGGTGTCCGCCGGGTGCGAGCCCAAAGCTGAACCCGCCGGGGAGGCCAAACCCAGGGAGACCCCCGGCTCCGCCCGCCGCCTGGCCCGCCGCCTGGCTGCTGCCCAACGCTCTAAAAAAGTTGACCGCTTCGGGAAACATCTCTGCCATGGCCGGGTCCAACCCGTCGACGGCAGGATGTAGCCGCAGGTCGCTCATCTCATGGTCCGAGTCGTCCCCCGGGTGCGGCTTGTCTATGTCCAGGATATTCTGGCTCCCCGGGTTGCTCGAGCCGTCCGAGAGGTCACGGGAATGTCCATGGGTGTGTCCAGCTTCCTCCCCGTCACTGACAGTGTAGTTCTCTTTTGACATAAGCAGTGGCGAGCGATAGCGAGACGCTGCGACTTATTCAACTGCGGTGTATTCAGCTGCGGTGTATTCAAATGACCTCAGAGCTGTGGGCTTTCTCTGGGCCTGTGCACCTATATAATATGCCCCGTTTCCCTTCTTCTGATACCGATCGATCACTGCAGGAAACCAACTGCAAAGGTGACGTGGGCTCTTGGCTTTGAAACTCCGGCACAAAACTTTTTCAAAGAGCTGTGTAGCAATAGTACTTTGAGTAGCCTGTAATCAAATAGTGAAAAATCACAGACTTTCTCAAAAGCTAATCTCTTTCTTGATTCCGACGATCGTCCCTCAGTCCGTTTCCTTCTATCTCAGAGCTCCGACGGCAAATCCCAGAGATCACGTGGGAACCAACGGGGTGGATAATACCAAGCGGCAAGCGCCGAGAAAGGTGCTGACCAGGGATCAGTTGGGAATCATTGAAAGTGGGGCTAGGTCGTTAATAGTAGGTCATAAGTAACCGTTGAATAAATATATTTAGAGGCTACCCCCCAACTGGCAATGGTCCTGGGACCCTGCTTGTCCAGGCTGAATATACCGATCCGGCGGGTCTTTCAATTTTGGGAATCAGCACGCAGCAGAAAACGACGTCAAAAGCAGAGCAGAGCGTTTTCGCAAAAAGCGACAAAAACGATGCCTGGATCTTTTCATTTTGTGTCTTTCGTCATATTTCCGAAGCTTTATTTCTTGATTTGGGATGCCCTTCTCCACAGCTCTAAAACATATACCAGTGCCATGGGTCAATGCAATGCGTCAGGACCAAGGGGAGCAACAACACAGTGGAAGAAGCAGAAATACTAGCAAAAAAAATCAAAACTCTATTGAAATCAGTACTCGAAGCTGAATTTTGAAAAAACCAATTCAAGATCAGTCGAATGCGCAGAGATCTGGGTCCTATTGCGAGCCCCTCCTCATCACGTGGGAAGACCTAAAAATTTTTCAGAGATGCCTGCATAAAAATTGTAGCCCATCTACTGTAGAACAGCACGAATCGCTATCAGATCTTACAATGCCTAAGTCCAAGAGAAACAGAGTGGTGAGCTTGACGCAGACCGAGAAGAAGGGAAGAGACAACAAGGAGCGGATCTTTGACGAGGTGCGCGCCAACCTAGACAACTTCCGCTTTGTCTGGGTGTTAGACCTCGAGATGATCAGAAACAATATCCTCCAGCAGATCCGCACCGACTGGGCCGGGCTGAAATTGTTGATGGGCAAGCAGAAGGTGTTGCAGAAGGCGCTTGGCGAGAAGGTCGAGGAGGAGTACAAGGACAATCTCTCGAAATTGACCAAGGTTTTTGCCGGGGTGGTGGGCCTCTTGTTCACCGACGAGGAGCCAAAGGTTGTGAGAGAGTACTTTGACAGCTTTACCAAAAACGACTTTGCGCGCGCCAACACCAAATCGCCAATTGACTTCACGATTCCCCAGGGGATTGTCTACAGCAGAGGCGGTCAGGTGCCGGAGGAGCACGACGTGGTGATGCAGCACACGGTGGAGCCGCAGATGCGCACCCAGTTGAAGATTCCTACCAAGATGAAGGCCGGCAAGGTTTTCCTTGAGCAGGCGTACCCTGTTTGCGTCAAGGGGGAGGTGTTGGACGTGAGAAAGGCGCAGATCTTGCGCCACTTTGGCGTGGCTTGTGCCGAGTTCAGAGTGAAGGTGTTGGGCTACTACGACAACGAGGCGAGTGAGGTCCACAAGTTGACTTAGGGGGCCCGTCAAATAATCTGGCAAAGCAAACGCCTTGACAGAATATTGATCCTGTTGAGATTGGTATTCTGTCAAGGCGTTTGCTTTTGAACTGACATTGAAATTTATTGAGAAGAGGGGACAGCCCGGCGAGGCAGAGACCCGCCTCGTCTAGGGCAAGGCATGAGTATATGGCATTTAGTGAGCGGTTGCTCGTAGAGTAATACATTTATTGAGGCAGATTCAGTAGGCAGCGGTCCAGTGTAGCAGGCCCTAGCGGAAACCACATTAGTTGAACTAGTTGAACTACGGTCGATGTTTCAAATATTATTTTGTCGATGATTCCAATTGTTTTGGAGTCAATCGTAGGCAGTGCCGCGCTTGGAATATCTTGTATGCAATGAGCGTGTCGTAAGGAATGTGTTGTGATTAGTTTGATCGTTATGAGTGGGATCGTAATGAGTGAGATCGTAATGAGTGGGATCGTAATGAGTGGGATCGTGAAAAATGTCTCATCGCAATGAGCGGATTTGTGAGAAGGGTCATTGTAAAAAGTGTCATTGTAAGAAGTGTCGTCGTGCAAAGTGTCGTTGTGCGAAGTTGCATTATAAGAAATGCCATTGTAAGAATGTGTCGCGTTGGCGCTGCGCCATGGGCCATTGGTTTTCACAGACATGGGTCGCAGCTGTCAGCCACTGGGGGCAGCTATCAACCAATTACATTTTCCCACGGAATCGTGACGGCCAGACCGCTATTTCCCCCGCTTGTGACCTCTCCCGTCACCACCAGGCTCTCCTCGTCGATCTCGGTGATCCGGATGGTCGCAACTTCGGGCCCCGACAGCGCGGAATTATCGGACTTGGCCGGCAAATTTTCCACCGTCACTAGGGCGCCAACGGAAACCGGCAAGGCATTATCCAGGTAGCGCCCTTCTTGGCAATTCGCAAGGCCGGTGCCTAACAAGGCGGCCCCCTGGTCTTCTCCCTTGAAATTCCGACCCCCATCTCGGCTCTCGTTTAGCGGTCTCGCCCGTATCACTAAACGAGCAGGGCTCTTCTGCCGACAATTGTACCGGGCCCAGCACACGGCACACAGGCAGAGCAAAAGAAGAGTGCACACCACGCTGGCCAACACCGCGACCATCACCACGGTGTTCGTAATGTCTCTTTTGCTGAACTGCTCTGGCGAGTGGCGGGACTGGACACCGTAGAAGTAGATGAGGGTGGAGTTGAGCGCACGGTCGATCGGCCGTTCCATCATTGTTCGAAAAATGATACCTTTGATAGTAATTGATAGTTTTTTTTGAAGCAAATTGTATCGCAATGGCACAAATTTGACACCACTGCTCAGGGCGTTTTTTTGTAGGGTCCTCGAAACGTCCTAGGGCAGAGGTATAAATGGAATCTCGGATGCGTGGGATGTTGGTTGACGTGGGCGGGCAATAAGGTTTGGCCGAGGGCCCAGAACCAGGGAGAGTGGCGAGCTTTTTTTGGGCGGCTCTTTGGCGGCGCTCCGGGGCGCCTACTTTTTCCTGGACGGCTCTTTAGCGGCTTTTCAGCGGCTTTTCGGCCGTCCCTTTCGCCGCCCTGTTTTTTTGCTTGCTTTCCTGCATTGCTGCTGCGATATGCACGCATCTGCCGCGCGGCAAGTCCAACGAAGGGTCCAGCAGACACTCCAAAGTGGATATATTGTCGCGAGACTCGTCAATTACAACTATGAGCAATTTGGACGCCGAATGAATACATAGGGCCTGTTTGCAGACTTCCCAGGTTGGAAGCGATCACTCTTCGGCTGAGCACTTTCTGCTCACTTCCGCGGATTCCGAGGACATGCATGGCGACGGAACGGAACAAATATCGGTAACAATTTGTCAGCCGAGGGTATATGCCTTGAGCAAGAATCGGATCTTGCAAATGCTAGGGAGCAGTGCATTGGCGAAGTCATGCGCTGCGACTTGCGAAGCCATGGGCTCAGACATGCTGATTAACTATCTCGCTCGGTAGATGTATAAAGTCAGAGTTCCACTCCGGCTTAGAACATGTGAACTGATAAAAAAAGCTCTACGAGCAAGAGTAGGCCTGAGTTGACTAGTCTGACAGGGTTCTGTGCTTTGCTTCATTCAGAGACGTTCAAATTGATCTCATGACCTTGCGCGGCATGCGCAGGACTCACCAGGAATGACTCTGACGGACCGTTTCGGTTCCGAAACAGACACCAGCGGCGCCTTTTCCTGTAAACGCACTTCTTCTTTGTACTTTCTGGGTATTCCGTAACCATTGCCTAGTCACATTTCTGTATCATGGTTGCTGTCGTCTCTGACATGAACAAGAATTGCAAGTTGATAAATCGGGTTTGCAAAGAGAGGGCCCTGCAACAAATTCGCTCCGACAGTTTTTACACCCAAAGAAGCCAGATGATCTCGAGTTGAATGCTGCTGTTGTATACCTCACTCTGTACTAGCCTCTACGTTCTACTTTGATGTCTTGTTAGCCCAGCATGAGTGGATGCAGCTTGCAAGGCTGTTCAACGGGCCCCTTTTAATTGCAAATTAGCTAGAAGTGCACTGGTGCAGCCGGTGTGCTGCGGTAGCTTATCAGTAACAGTCTGAGCAGCAAACATGATACCCAAAATAATGAGCTGTTGGTTTGTCAAGCCTTTCAAAAAGGAGCCCAAGTTTGGGGTAACACAGAACATTAAGCAGGAATCCACTGAGAGTATTAAGCAGGAGTCACTGAGAATTTCAAGCCAGAGGAACCACTGCCTTAAGTAGGTTCAAAATCAGAGGTTTTGGGAAAAACTACCAATTTTCTCTTCGACGCCTCGAGTGTTTCCATTTTGAGGACATATCATTTCATTTGCGTCAATTCTCAATAAGCAAATAGTAGTCCACTTTCTTTGGCGTTTACATATTCTCGAGTGCATTTACTTTATGAGACCAAGATTTGCTAGAATTGAAGCTGCTGGTACTTATAGGGCTCGCGGGCTTGCTTCATGCTTTGTTGAGGGGTTTCCTTCGGTTCATCTAGCATGAGGTCGGTAGTGCACACTCAATAGCCACAATCATTGTGCGTCACAGCACAGCACACCGGCTTTGCCAGTGCACTACTTGTGTTTTCCTTCCAACCAAGCTGTGAACAAGTTTTTCAAGAACGTTTTCCTTTTCATTTGGCGAAAAGTCTCTTCCACTATCACAACTTTGCAAATGCAGGACGAGGACAGCACCAATTCTGACGGCTCTCCAACTGTTATCGACATGTACGAAACCCGACATCTTGATGAACAGTTGCAGAAAGGCACACAGGAGAAGTTTGTGGAGTGTGTGATGTACCCGTCAAAAAACATTCGAACCTCGCTTTTCAACACTATAAAGCGAAAGTTGGACGAGGTCAAAGCAACCCAAATATATTCGTTTGCATGGTCCTTCGACTGGCTCGAAATCCAATACATGGTGGGAGACTTCAAAGTCATTGCCCAGGTGTACTTGGCTGACAACGGAACCTACAGACACACTTTATTCCCAGACGTTGCCGCCAAGCTACGTACTGTTGACAGACCGCCTTTTGTGAAAGCAGGCGTTTATGCAGAGAGAAACGTATTCCAGGGCACTTACTGGTTTGCAATGGTGCAGGTGTTGGTGGGGCTTTGCATCGTGCTTGCTTACAGATTGCTTCCGTCCAGCCTCTCTGACTACTATCACAGCCTCTCAGACTACTATTGCAAGATCGCACTTGCCATCTCTGCCGTGGCATTGCTTTATTGTTCTAGAAAAGCAGTTGCCCAGAGACGTCAGAAAAAAGTTTACCGGATGCAGTGGACTGTTTGCTTCACGGTGAACAGAGAGTGGAAGCTTATTGAGTTCCAGACACCAACCGGGCCAACAGACGAGCTTGACTGACAGTGTTTCACAAATTAGCCTGGCAAGCGGAGCGAGGCAGGCTAATCAAAGAGCAGTTGCTGTACAGTACTCGCCTGGCGAGCAAAGCAAGGCAGTGCTGCTACAAGTACAAGCGCAGTGGGTACTCTTTTGAAGATTCAATATACACAATACGATGTTGCCAAGCATTTGTAGACTATGTTCTGTGGCAACAGCCTGACGAATAAAGCGGGGCAGTGTTAATCGAAGCACGGAGGTCATGACTGTGAACGGCAAGTGCAGTAGCGAGGCAGGCTGTTGCTTAGATACAGAAATTAGAGCAACAAAAGCAAGCGAAGCGAGGCATGGTATATACAAGTCAGAACCACAAGCAAAGCGAGGGATGATATATACAAGTCAGAACAGCAAGCGAAGCGAGGCATGATTTATACAAGTCAGAACAGCAAGCAAAGCGAGGGATGATGTGTACAAGTCAGAACAGCAAGCGCAGGAGTCTGGCAATTTGAACGTCTAAGTAGGTAGGCGGAACGTCCGAGTAAGTAACAAGCACAAGCGAGGCAGGGTATGATACATACAAGTCAGAACAGCAGGCGGCCAAGTAACAAGCACAAGCGAAGCAAGGCACATACAAGTCAGAACAGCAGGCGCAGCAATTCTGCCTCGCTTCGCTCACCAGGCTGCTGCTATATTGATCTCTAAGTCTGCCTCGCTTCGCTCACCAGGCTGCTGGTAAACTACTATTTTCAGAATATTCATGTGCATTATTGTACCTAGTGGTGCTCTGGCTTGACGTCCTCGACCACAAACCAGTCCTCGCTGAAGGCCTCCTGGGCGCCCTCGGCGGCGGTCTCGGTCTCGACGTCGGCAGCCTCGTAGGCAGAGATGTCGGTGGTGATGTCGCCCTCGGTCTCTGGGGCCTTTGGCGCGACTGGGAGCTTCCAGGCCTTGGTGGAGGCCTCGGCCTCGGCGGCGCTGGCGGCAGTAGGCTTGAACGCCTTCAACTCGGACACGTACAAGTCGGAGATGAGGTTTCTTCTGGCCGGCACGCTGCTGAAGGTTCTCACAGACACTCTGGCAACCGACTGGGGTTAGTAAATGGTAAAGGAGTGTGACCAAGAAATGGCAAGAAATATGGCAAGAAATATGGCAAAAAAACATGACAAAGGTAAGGTCGTGTGTCATCGAAAACGTGTGGACTGCAGTGGTGGCTTTCTGTTATGTAATGGGTGTCTTGATCTCGGATGCCATGATCCTCGGTGAGGGCAAACATGTGATTGATCAACGTCTAATCGAACATGGTTGATCAACGCCTAACCAAACACGCTCCGCTGCGGCAGGCTCCTAGGCTCTTGGGCGTGTCCTTGCCCTGTAACCACATATGGCGAGACCTCGCTTCGCGCACCAGCTGCTTAAATGCGTGGAAACTTCCAGATAGCTCGCAGCAGTTTAAATTGCATTTGACAGTCGAGAACTGGCTGTTTGGAATTGCATTTGACAGTCGAACACTTGCAGTTTGAAATTGCATTTCACAGTCGGAGACTTGTAGTTTAAAATTGCATTTGGCAGTCAAAGACTTGCAGTTTACAATCGCACCCGCCAGTCTTCAACTTGACAATACTGCACACTCTCTTCCACAATTAATCAAGTCTTTAAATCGGAAACCCCCTTATATTTTCAACTCTTCCCCCAACAATTGCCAAATAGCTGGCAGCAGTTTTAAACAGGCCACCGCATGCTGTGAAACAGGCTATCGCATTCGCCAGTCTTCGACTGTCGAACGCTGATTTAATTGTGACCCCCTCTGAAATATCGCCAAACACACCTGCCAGCCTCACACAGAAACACACGACAAACTCTTCTTCGACAACAAATGCCCCACCTTTAGCTTCTACTTACAGTCGATCTTCTCACAGCTTGGAACAACATTATGACAGTCTATATGGCGTGTGTTTCTTGTCCAGTGATTTTTTACCACCAGCGTTCACGCGCATTACCCGGCGCCCGGCCGCCTGCACATTTCCCGCTCCGTGATTCGTCCCTGGGCCGGGGCAATAGGGGGGCTCTAGGGGGTGCAAAACCTAGCAAAACACCCCCTAATACGAGGCAAGAGCCAACGCCAGGTGCTACCAATGGTGGCCAAAACTGACCGGAACTGACTAAAAACTAATTAACAAGACTTACAACCCGTTCTCAGAACATTGTAATTTGAAACAGCCTGGGGCACTAAAGGCAGCACTGCATTGGGGGATTGGGGGAAATGGGTTGAGGATCAAGTTTTTGATCAAGTTTTTGATCCACAACTCATTCGACAGTCGAAAAATAGCCTGTTTCTAACTGATGTCTTCGAATCAGAAACCCCCTTATATTTGTAACTTCTGCCCTGGAGATTGCCAAATAGCTGGCAGCAGTTTAGAAGAGGCAGTCACATTCGACAGTCGAGTGCTGTAAAACAGGCAATCAGATTTGCCAGTCGATTGCTGGAAAACATGCTATTGCATCCGCCAGTCTTCGACTGTCGAATGCTGTCGAATGCTACAAGGCTAAAATAATATTTATTAATCTAACTAATTACTGATTCCCCTCTCGCTACAACCCGGCATTACTCATTATACATTGAATAGTCCGAGTAGCAGGACACGAGACTAGCTAGTGACGGGCGGGGCAGCAGTCGCCCACCAGCATGCTCCATATATCAGCACAGTTGCTCCATATATACTAGGCTCTTGTAATCAGCTCTTGTCAGCAGCTCGCTCGCCGCTTACAAGTCCTCGTCCTCATCTGGCAATGGCAACGCAGCGGCACTCTCCATCTCCTTCTTGTACTGCTCCATCAAGCCCGAGTCCACCTGGACCTCTGGTGGCGCCAACGCTGGCGCGGCAACAAACTCCAACTGCGAGTTGCCGGCAAGCTTGCGGGCCAACCACAAGAACGGCTTCTCAAAGTTGTAGTTGGACTTGGCCGAGATGTCGTAGTATTGTAAGTTCTTCTTTCTGTGGAAGGTGATGGTCTTGGCCTTGACCTTTCTCTCCTTCACGTCGACCTTGTTGCCGCAGAGCACCACTGGGATGTTCTCGCAGACGCGCACGAGGTCTCTGTGCCAGTTTGGCACGTTCTTGTAGGTGATTCTCGAGGTCACGTCGAACATGATGATTCCGCACTGGCCGTTGATGTAGTAGCCGTCGCGGAGTCCGCCGAGCTTCTCCTGCCCGGCAGTGTCCCAGACGTTGAATCTGAGCTCGCCGAAATTGGTGGTGAACGACAATGGGTGGACCTCGACTCCGAGGGTCGCAATGTACTTCTTCTCGAACTCACCAGTGAGGTGGCGCTTGACGAAGGTGGTCTGATGTTAGTAAAGAATTGAGGGGGTGCTAAGTAGTAATGAGTTGCTAAACACTAAGGAGTTGCTAAGTACTAGGAGGTGCTAAGTGCTGAGGAGTTGCTGTGCACAAGCGCCTGAGCACTTTGGAATTTCCGCACTCCACTCCTATACTATTACACTCCACTCCTATACTCCTATCTTTCAGCAACACACAATGCCTTTTTTTCTCCTCCACGCCTGTGCCTGCCAATGCCGAAAGCTGCCCTCTTCAGTGCTGCAAATAAATTCAACATACCTTTCCGGTACCGCCGTCGCCGACTAAAACCAATTTGAACGTAGGAACCTCTGCAGCCATGTTGCTCTGTAGTGTAAACAAGAGCTCTCCGCCAAATCGCAAGAAAAATTTTAAACAGGCAATTGAGGTTACCCGGCGGTGAGAGGGAGGAAACCCACTTGCTACGCGCGCGCAGGAGAGCAGCCCCCTGGCAGTTTGCACCGCAAGGGGGGGCCAGGGGGGTCAGGGTGGCCGCAGCAAGTTGTTGCCTGCAAGTTGGCTGCAAATTGCCTGCAAGTGACGTAGGTGAACAGCATGAGTGAAGCACAGATTCTTGACACATGCCGGTGGATCGCTGCTAGTTAATAGACTTTTCCACTGTCCTTGCTGGCGTTTGCCAGTGCGATTGAGAATGGTGAATGCCGATTGAGTATTAAGCTTCGATCGGCAGCTGCCAATCGTTGACGTGGCAATGAAGGGGCCAGGGCGCAAGGACAAAATTGGTCCACGCGAAAGGCGTAAAAGGCGTGAAGGCGTGGCTAAAAAGGCGTGGCTAAAAAGGCGGGGCTGTATATGAGTACCAACAAAAAATTTGCTATTTTTGTGATTAAGGGCTCTCTCACTTCTGTTTTTTTTCTTAGATTTATTTGAATTTTGCGTTGCAAGGCGCCTCACCTGCTACAGACTCATTTAGCACCACCTTCCATGCACACAGCGTAGGCGAGGCGCAAACTCTGTGCCACAACTGTGCGGAAGCAGAGGCGCCCAAAACCGTGGGAGCCAGTGGGAAGCAGTGGGGAGCATGGCTTTGAAAAATTGGAGGTTGGTCAATGGCCAGTGGCTAGCAACACAGTTGCCAGGGATGATGTCTGGAGGTTTGGCGTTGGCAGGATGTGGAATACCTCTGCAATCGGGAGACGTCAGTTGCCGGGCTGCATGCACTGGGGAGCACTGGCGAGCGCCAGCGAGACAGTGCGATTGAAAAATATTATGATAAGTATGATAAACAGTACTTTTTGTTTTTGTAACTTGTGTGGTGACAAATGTGGCAATCAGAATAGTAGTTAGTATGACAATTAGTACGGCGACGGTAATTCGGTAGGGCAGGGCCTTCTGCTGGGCTCTAGCTCAGCGGCCTGCAGGCCTGGCCTTCGTCCCGCGTCCGAAATTT
>JNFV01000001.1:428566-548339 GCA_002564235.1 Saccharomycopsis fodiens
TAGTGCTCAGTGTTAGTGCTCAGTGTTAGTGCTCAGTGTTAGTGCTCAGTGTTAGTGCTCAGTGTTAGTGCTCGGGTTGGTGACCACTGTGTAGTGCTCCGCACTACTTACACACTACTGATTACTGCACTAGTTTAGATACTATTGCACTAGCTTAGACACTACTGAACTACGTTAGACACCATCGCACTATAATAAAACTTCGGGCTTCTTATTAATCAAATATATCGGGGTTGTCTGTTTCAAAAATTCTCAATAAATATCTGCTTCTACTTTCATTAGAGACTTCTCTCGCACGGTGTCGCCAGGCGGCTCGCCAGGCGGCTCGACAGGCGGCTCGACAGGCGACTCGACAGGCAGCTCGGCCGCTCGCCCGCTCACATGACCACACCTTCAATGCTTGAATTCTGCCCGGCAAGAAAGCAAGGCACATCCACCGGCCAGAGCTCCATACCCTTCGTCCTCGAGCTTTTGATTTCTGCAAACACTTTCCACCAAACATGAGCAAGCAGTCGAACCACTTGAAAAAATACAAGCTTGTGTTTCTCGGCGAGCAGGGCGTCGGCAAGACCTCGTTGATCACGCGGTTCATGTACGACACGTTCAGCTCCAAGTACGCCGCGACCATCGGCATTGATTTCCTATCCAAGACGATGTATCTTGACGACAAGACAATACGGTTGCAGCTCTGGGACACCGCGGGGCAGGAGCGGTTCCGGCTGTTGATTCCCCTGTACATGCGCGACAGCAACGTCGCGGTGGTGGTGTATGACATTTCGCTGAAGAAGAGCTTTGAGCTGATCGACAAGTGGATCGAGGACGTGACGCTCGAGCGCGGCCCCAACGTGATCATTGTGGTTGTGGGCAACAAGAACGATCTCAACGATAAGCGGGAGGTCACGACGGACGAGGCCGAGTTGAAGGCCAAGAAGTTGGGCGCGCTGATCTTTTTTGAGACCTCGACCAAGACGGGGCACAACGTCAAGTTGTTGTTCCGGAAGATTGCGCAGTTGTTGCCCGAGTTTGAGGAGCAGCGGGATGTGCCGGAGCAGGCCGAGGTGATTGACGTTGAAGATGTGCCGGAGGAGAGCAGTTGTCAGTGTTAGCCCGAGCACTGGCGAGAGCACTGGCGAGCGAAGCGAGACAGTGCGAAAGACAGTGCGAAGCGGGCCAGTGCGAGATAAAGGCGAGACAGTGGGAAGCAAGACAGTGGGAAGCAAGCAGCACTGGTGAGTGTGTGTCTCGCTTCGCTTGCAAAGCATTTCTAGCAGTAACGAGAATGCCACATAACCTCTCGTCGAAGACTGCTCACCACATCTCAACGCCGCTAGCCACAGCCGAAAGCCGCTAGCCACAGCCGAAAGCCGCTAGCCACAACAGAAAGTCGCAGCACACTGGCGGAGCCAGTGCACTGCTACCCCCTTTTGCAGTGCCTTTGCTCATGCCCAATTCTCTGGTGCTTGGTTTCTGCATAGCACCGCGCTGTACTGCGCTAGATAGAGGATGGACAGGTTCCGGTGTGGCTGTCGTAATATAGTCGTTCTTAGCAAATTGTAGGCAGTGCACTGGCGAAGCCGTGGCTAGCGGACAAAGCTTGGTATCCCAACCTGGGCTTGTCAAAACACTGTACGCTCTGCCTCTGACAGTTTGTTGTCTGCACAGTATACTGGTGCCTAATCTACAACATTCTATGCAAATTGTACGAATAGCCGTAGCAGTGCACTGAGGAAGCCAGTGTGCTGCGACTGCCCGCTGTGGCGAGCAGTCATGGTAATAATACGAAAACAAAGGAGAGTCTCCTCTAGAATAGAGAGTTTCCTCAAGAGTAGAGAGTCTCGTCTGGAATAAAATGTCTCCTGTAGAGTAGAGAGTCTCCTGTAGAGCAGAGAGTAGAGACTCCTCAAGAATAGAAAGCCTCCTCTCCATTCTGTACGTTGTAGGTATGGCAAATCAGATACTCCCTGGCTGCGCAGACTTCAAGAACTGGCACAGACTGGCGAGCACAGTGCAGCTGGTACAACACAGCTGGAACAGTGAGAGTGTATCTTCAAGAGCTGGCCCATGCTCTGGTTGCGCAGACTCTTTAAGAACTGGCTCACGCTCTGTTTCGCTGCGCTCGCCAGGCTGGGCCAGGCACTAGCAAGCATTGCCAGCACCCAACGCAGCAATGGCCGCCCCGTGGACACTGCTCTCATCGATCCACACTAATCCATATCTCACCTCGGGATCAAACTCCCTTAGATAGTGCTCTGTCCTCTGCTTGTACCACACGTTATGCTGCAACACCGAGCCGCCAAACCCAACGTCCACCTTCGCTCCCCTGCTGGATTCGTCAAGTTTGCTGAGACTAATTATGGACATTGCGAGCACCGCAGAGGCTCTATCAGTGACGCCAAGAACCACCTCCCGGATGCCTTTCCTTTCCCACTGGAAAACATCCACACCAAACACCGAGCGGTACTCCTCAAGTCCACCCTCCATTAAACCCACCAACTTCTCGCCAGTGAGAAAATCGTAGGCAGTGTCGAACTCCTGGCGCACTGCTCTTCCATGAAAAAGAACACCCCTACGCTCGAGACCAATCAACACCAACCTCACAAGCTCACTGATGTACCGACCCGACGTCAAAAACTCTAGCGGCTGAAATAGCCGGGAAGAGTCATTATCCAAGTGGGCTTTCCGTGATGTCTGCCACCCCTCGTGCACGGCTAGGTCGTACTCCGTAATGTACGGCCGAAAACACTCTCCAAAAAAGGAGGCCTCGGTGTTGGCCAAGAACTCAGACGTCCGTAGGACATCGGCAAAAACCGCTCTCTTACTGCTATTTATCATCTCCGTCTTTAGAGATAGGCAAATGTTTGTCCCAGTGCCGAGGACCAACCCCAACTGGGTGTGCTTGTGCAGGAACATGCTACTGACGTACACCGCGACGGAGTCATTGAGCAACGCTCGAATATCTAAGGCAACGCCCTTATTGAGACAGCTTGTTTCAAAGAGAGACTTGATGGATGTGTTCATTATTTTGGGATCCAACTGGTACCCCTTCCCACACTCGTGGATCACCCCGTCGTTCTGCAGGGTCTGTATTATCGGAAAGCTCCAGGTTAGAGCAGTGGGGATTTTCGATATATTGAGAGGCCTTAGCACGTCTTCCACCTTCCCTGCTATCCAGTCAAAAAAGCAATGGTTGATCAACTTGTGCTGGTCGCTGATCTTGTGTGTCTCTTCAACAAGCGTCTTAATTGTACCGCCGCTGATCCTTGTCACAGCCACTCTTAACGTCAGGCCGCCAAGATCAAGCACCAACACCTGGCCAGCGGCATCGCTGCCGGGTATCTCGTACTGGTAGGTTGGCAACATGGATATTTCCAGCTCGGCAACCGCTTCCTTATACTGCGAATCAAGCTCTTTCATGCATTGAACAACCACTGACTTGTCTTTGTAGAACGATGTGAAGAGCAAAACCACATCTCTGACCGCCCCATTCAAAACGCTTTCTGCGTCTTGGGTCATATCAAAGCACAGGTTTTTTTTTTTCAAAACTTCCAACCTCTTCTCTCAACGTTCCAGATCAAGGTCTCACCTCGAGTTACCAAAAAAAGAATAGACCCGCCGCACTGGCGCCAAACAAGTGGGAAGAACTCATCGTTAGGAGCCCTGGCCCGCTACCCCGAGGCAATTTGGGGGTCACGAAAGGGCCGCCTTTTCGTCAAAGAAAGAGATATCAAGCTGAAAAAATATTCAAATTGACGTTGTTGCTTTAATAGCTGCTGTACCAACTTTGCATTCAAAACTTCAACCCCCACAATGACAGGACACGAACCCCAACTTTCAGTTCAGAAGTCACGTGCCTCTTTGAGACCCGCCCTGCTGGCTCCTATTTACGCGTTTCGCGTTCTTCATCTTTTGGCGTTCACCTTTGAAGACGATGTCGACGATGCCGCCGTCCCAGCCTGGCGAGATGCCGCGATTCAGCATGAAGGACTCTATTTTTGGCTCAAGGAGGGGCCAAGGCCAAGAGAGTGGTGAAAAGAACAAAACGAATGACGAACACACTGCTTCAGAGTGGTTGGTGGACAGTGATTTGGCAGGGCCACTGCAAGAGTCAAACCCACCGCCGTTGCCGGTCTTCTCACTGGCCAATAGCAAGGAGGCCCGGCTTTCGAACGGGAAGACGATCCAGATCAAGTTGAAAAAGAAGAGCGTCTTGAACAGAAAAGACCAACCGCCAAGTTCCATTGGCATCGACATCCAGCAGTTGTACGAGCAGATGGAGCGCACTGAAAGAGAGCACAAGACAAAGCCCAAGGCCAAGCGGACCAAGCACCAGGGGTTGTGGGTCGAGAAGTGGCGGCCGCAGAACTTCTTGGACTTGGCGGGGAACGAGAGGGCCAACAGACTAGCTCTCCGGTGGTTGCGGCACTGGCTGACCGCAGTCTACGGCGAGGACATATCCAAGGAATTGGAGGAGCTCAAGCCACGGTACCAGCAAAACGGCAACAGCAGTGCTCCCGGCGATGCCAACGAGCCAAAGCCGGACCCGTACAACAGACCCTACAAGCGGATTCTCTTACTCCATGGCCCGCCGGGAGTCGGCAAGACTTCTGCGGCACACCTCATTGCGAAACTCCTCAAGTACGACGCACTTGAAATCAATGCCAGCGACGAGCGTGCCGGGGAGCACGTGCGCAACAAGATCCACAGTGCGTTGGATAACCACACGTTCACGGGGCGGCCGACGTGTGTCATTGCCGACGAAGTAGACGGGGGGCTGGAGCAAGGCTTCATCAAGACATTGGTCGACTTGTGCTTCAAGGATGCCCGGGCCACGCGGAACTTGGAAGGCGGCGGCCTTGCCAAGGGCGACAAGCTCCTTCTCCGCCCCATCATTGCGGTGTGCAACGACCTCTACTCTCCGGTGTTGGAGAAGTTGCGCCCCCACTGTGAAATCGTGGGGTTCAAGCCCGCGCCGGCCGTGACGGTGAAGAAGCGGTTGGAGCACGTGTGTAGCAAGGAGGGGCTCGACATCAACGCGAAGGGACTTGCGCAGGTGATTGCGTTGGGCAACTCCGACATCCGGAGCTGCTTGAACTTGTTGCAGTTCAGCGGAGACGAGTTGCTGGGCGACCTCGAGCTGCTGCGGCTGAAGGACATCAATCTCAACTGGTACCAGCTCGTACAGCAGCTGTTTCGGTTAAACTTGAAAGAGAAAAAACAGCAGTCATTCAAGAGTTTGCAAAGCGCCTTGGCCTCCACTGGGTCCATCGAAAAAGTCGTCAACGGCTGCTTCCAGCACTATCCCGAAACTGTCTGCGAAGACCCAAACCTCTTGAAAAAAGCAGCAAACGTCTCGGACTGGCTCTACTTCTACGACACCATGCTCAACAGCAAGTACCAGCAGAACCTGGACCTTGTGTTCTACTGCAACATGGTGCCTCTCAAGTTTTACTCGTTGTTTGCCGAGCCGAACCGACCGCGCGCCAAGCTCAGCAACACCTCGTGGGAGCAGCACGAGCTTCAACGGGCGAACGCTCACATCTGTCACAGAGCGATCTCGGGAAATGCCCAAATCAAACCAAGCACTTTTGCTGCACTCAACAAGACAGGTTACGTGGCCAGCGAGATCTTGCCGATCTTGAACAACTACATCTTCAGTCCCTCTTTTGTGCTGCTGAGTAAAGTTGTTCTCAGCAGTGGCGGGGATAGAAAGAAAGTGGAGCATCTTGTTGAGGTGATGGCCGATTTGAACTTCAAGATTGAGCAGGCTCCGGCCTCTGGCGTTGACAGCCTCACGTTAGTCCCTGTGATGGACTCCGTGACGTTGTTCACTGCAAACGGGAACTTCAATTCCATTGATATGAAGCGGCAGCAGTTGTTGCTGTACTTGAGGCATGAGCTAGACAAGAGGCGCTCCGCCAAGGTGCTAAAGCGCAAGTTGCCGGAGCCGAAGGAGCAGCAGCCGGACGCCAAGGTGGCGAGGAACAACGGGTCGGTGGATTTTTTCAAGAGCTCTTATGCTACGTTGAATAATGGTGAGAGGGTGAGCCACGAGGACTTGAAGGTGTGGGTGAAATACCACGAGGGGTTCAGCAATGCCGTGAGGAAGAACGTGACCTGGAATGATTTGTGGACTCAGTGAGAGAGCACCGGCGAACGACGTGAGACGGTGCGAGCGAGCTGAGTGACATTGCAACACCGACGAACGAAGCGAGACGGTGCGAGGGCGTTGTCCTGAGTTCTGAGAAAGTACGTCACTTTGTTCGAACGAGCTGAGTGACATTGCAACTGCTTTGAAAAGTAGCGGTAGGATAGTTGTCCAAAGCGCGTGCGCTCACTTTGTTCGAGCAAGCTGAATGACACTGCAATTGTTTGAAATCCGATAAACAAACGACATTGCAATTCTTTCGAGAGGCAACGGCAGGAGCGTTGCCTTGAGTTAAGAGAAAGCGAATGAGCTCACTTTGTTCAGGTGTGTTGATGTAACTTTTTGAGTTTCGAAGAACACTGCTTTGTCAATGTGCTGCGGCAGTGAATGCATAAAAGTTAACATATAGCACTTAATATATCTCGATTGCTCAGGCTTCGTTTGTAAAAGGACACCACCAGCTACGGGGCAGTATTGCGAGCTGCCTGGATACTTCCTGATGCTGCGGAAACAACAGAGGATGGCATCCAGATCAAATAAATACTCTCTCATTTACAAGCTTGTGACTCTTTCTAGTATGGTAGAAGACAATTCGACAGCAATTACTACTGATGCTGTGCCTGAGAAACACTTGATGTGCTTGTGGTGCTTCTCGGCAGGATCCTGCATGCCCATGCAAGACCCCACGTGATATAAAAAACATCTAGACACCAAGAAGGAGGTGTATGTCCGGGTGTTTTGGCTTTGTGTAACCATCACAAATGCCGGTTGATGCACACAAAGAAGCTGAAACTAAGGAAAATCACCCAACATCCTAACACCGGCTTAAAAATGGTGTCCAGATGTTTTGTGGTTAGTCATTAATTGGTAATCGACACGTGACATATTCAGCCCGGCCGTATCCAGGTAAATAACATCTACGGTAGTCATTTCTATATTACGACATCAGGCCATTTGAGTACCGTAGTTACTGCTCACTTAGTCAATAGCAATCAACTTACGACGCTTGCTAGGAGGTGGCACATGTTATTGTCACAGAGCACCAAGTGGCGAGGCTATTTACTGGTAGAGATGCTGCGTGCTGTAAACTAGGTGATAGGCTATGAACAATCGCCTAAGAATTGGCTGCCGTTTTGTCTGAACTAGACGATGGCATAATATAATGCATTGAAGAAAAAAGAGCAAGTCAAGCCGCAAGTGGCTATAGTTGGTTGATGTATGTATCACGCACGCCACTACCAGTAGACTGTGAAAAGTTACTGCGTTCTACAATGATATATATCCCATTAGTTGATTGTATAGAATAGTTGCATTCAGAAAATTTTAAAAGTAGTCCGCAATTTTGGGCTTTAAGAGCAGGCTTTACTTCCGGGCAGTCGGATCATTATATTCCCGAAGCCACGAATGGTCAGGCTAAGCACTGGTCAGTTGAATGGTTTTACATAAGTGGGCGAAGTTTGGACCGAGGCTGGTTCATAGTTTTCTCACGTAGAAGACCATATGTATAACGCAGAAACATCTATAAGCTAGTAAATTGACAAGCAAAATCATGTTATGAAAAGTACGCATTAAAGTCGAGTGTTTAATGACATGTCTAGCTGTACCCCGTTCCAGTGCCTTCGCCTGCCAGACGCATGTTGAAAATACCACCATGCATGGCTAAATGAAGAGGTGGTTCCAGCATGACATATCCAACATAGGAAATTGGGAACACATGTAGATTAGAAACATTGCTTCTCCATAGATTTCAACGTTTCTTAACGGCTTCTACTCGCACAGGTTTCCACTCACTCAGGCTCCCACTCGATCAGTTTCTTTTGTGGCCCCGCCCACAACTGCACGCTGCAGGCCAATATAACGAAAGGAAAACTAAAAATCAAAGGAAACCTGCCGTCAATAAATATTGCTTGGGCTTTCCTAACCCACCTTTTTTCTCTACC
Source organism: Saccharomycopsis fodiens (assembly GCA_002564235.1). Classification (NCBI taxonomy): domain Eukaryota; kingdom Fungi; phylum Ascomycota; class Saccharomycetes; order Ascoideales; family Saccharomycopsidaceae; genus Saccharomycopsis; species Saccharomycopsis fodiens. The sequence goes on from JNFV01000001.1 coordinate 436,652, forward strand.
AATACTCCTTCCGGCTCCTTGCTAATATTGCTTTGCTCTAGCCTTCCAGCTCCTTGCTATCACCGCCGTCTTCCTTTAACGAGATCTTGTACCAGTAACTCGCAATTGAGCGACCCACATAGCTCCAACTGGGCTCTCCCTAATTAATAGCTTAGCCACATTTTGACGACACCAGCTTGTACATTGGCCACCTAACATGCAGAACCACTTGAATAAGGATCCAGAGTCTTACGAAGCCCCGCGCTTCGACGTCCAGTCGCTCAACCCTGAATCTGGCGTTGTGCCCGCGCCTGCCAACTACGATGTCGCCGCAAACCAGACCGGCACATTGAGTCTCGATTCGTCTACTACCTTTGACAATATCATGCACTGGGACCTTGACGGCATGACCGAGAGCCAGCTCCTGATGATGATGGACCAGCTCATCCAGTCGCAGAAGAACGACAACACTCAGCAGACGCCTCTTAGTGAAACCACCCAGCCTACCGAGTCCGACCTAGACTTGCCCCAGAATATCAGCCATAACTGGATTGGCAGCAGCAACATTAGAGCCACGGGATACGACAAGTTCACCGAGAGCATTGCCAAGGAACTTGCCCAGCTGTCAAGCCGCGACAGGTACGCAAGCAAAAAACTTAACAGTAACCTCTCAAGCACAAGCTACTCCCCGTCGGTGTCCCGCTTGCCAAGCACTGTCTCTACCATGGACCTATTATACGGAGGCCCCCAGTACACGCCTACCGGTATCAGTGCGCTTCCCACAGCGCCTCCCGCAAAGACGCTGTACATCAACCTCAACATCGAGCTCAACGAGCGGCTTGTCCCGACGTTTGAGAACTTGGGCCAGCCAAGACCTATCACCCCCGAGCTTCTTAGCTACTACGTTAACTACGACCCCTGGGACACCGCGCACTTGCTCAGAGACGACGACTTTGAGGCCATGGACATTGTCGACAAGTGCGTCGCCAACTTGCACCATCCTGTCTACGAGGACATTGCTCTCTGCAAGGCCAGAGGGTACACGCCCGAGCACGCCAACGCGTTGTTCACCAGAGTGACGTACCAGAAGCGCAACAGGAAGTCTGTTGGGGCCACGATCTACGACAACGTTGGCAGACAGGCGGTTGCGCAGCAGCTCAGAATCACCCCGAAGTTGCTCACCGAGATCGAGTACTTCATCGATATCATTGCCCACAATCTCAAGATCTTGCTCTACGGCGCAAGAGTCAAGCGCAATGGCACTGGCCAGGGAACGTGCTCGTCGTGGAACAAGCGGCCGCAGGAGCAGAAGACCCGGATGTATGCGTGCTTGAAGCGGATTCTCTGGTCGTCGTTGGGGTGGAAGTCCGACATCATTGAGTTTATCGTACGACGGCTCGCGTATCATTATGCGCAGAACGTCGACAAGTCGGCGCTGCACGACGGCCCGCAGGTGACCAACAAGAAGCACCGGAAGAATATCAACCGGAGTTACAACAAGGTCAGCCATTCAAGTCTCAGATAAGGAGACAAAGACCGGCGGACAAGACGGGCGAGCAAGACGGGCGAGCAAGACGGGCGGATTCAATAATCGAAGTCCCCGGGGCTTTCCATGGCAGGACTCTCAGTTGATTAATTTGCATTCTTGCTACGTTATCCTTTCGCTATAGACTTTCATAAAGTATCCATTCCCTATTTGTTCACAGGGACGCGGAGTGGTCAGCCCATTGTCATGCGTCGTTCCTTGTTATTTCTAATATATCAGATTATTCGTTGGCAGCGTAGAAAGCTGAGAGCAGGGAGCAAGATAAGCAGAATATCTGAGACAATAGCTTCCGTCACTTTGACAAGGGATAACATGTGACCGCCGTGGCGAGCGTTAGCGAGACGCTGCTGTGTAACCAACCGTGGTGGCTGTAAACCGTGGTGGCTGTAAACCGTGGTGGCTGTAAACCGTGGTGGCTGTAAACCGTGGTGGCTGTTAACCGTGGTGCCTGCTAGCATCTAGTCACCTTGACAAGGGAAAGCATTTGACAATAGCTTCAGTCACTTTGACAAGGAAAACCATTTGACTCGCCACGCTCGAAGAAGCCCACCTTTTTGCACAACTAATAGTCTAAGGATGGCAACTTATCCGTTGTCTGGTCATCTCTGAACTCTCCCCTTACTGGCACCACGCTCGAGCCCCGTGGTTTACAGATATTGAGCCAGAGGTTCCTGAGAATACTGCCTGAATTGTAAGGGTTGTTGGTCCACATTGCGTCGAACAACCCCTTGGGGTCATTCAACTTGGCCGCCAGCAAGCACTCTCTGGTTTTGACAGCCAGGAGGCTCAAAAAGAGGTGGAAGCCGAGCAACAAAAATGGATACGCCCCTGTCAAGTGAGAGAAGACGGCCAAAAAGAGGATGGCGGGGTGCCGAGCAGCCGCCTCTCTGAAACTGCCATGCGCGTGTGCTAAATAGTAGTAGGAGCACACTGCAACATAGGCTGAGCTTAAGACGCCTCCCAAAATGAAAAAGAAGAAGTAGCCGTAGTTGCGCAGCCCCACGCAGTTGTTGAGCCAAATACAGTGGTGGTCCAAGTCGACCACACAGGCGTCACACAACGTACAGTGCAGTGTCCTGGCTGGCCGCCAGATACGGCATGTGGTGCAGTACTTGACGATGGCGGGGGGCAGATCCCCGACTGCGTGCTTCTTCCGTAGTTTTGCGGGAAGCTGGATCCCGTTCTTGTACTCCTGGGGCAACGAAAACACAGTATCTGTGATATTGGTGTTTCTTGGAAGAATGCCCGGGTCTGTGGTGGCCGCCTTGTAACAGCTCATACAAGTGTGGGCCCAGCAGTAAGCAAAGAGGAGCGGCACAGCCGGAGAGACGTGATGCCAGAGCCATGGCGCAAGTAGAACAAGGAAAAGGACCCCCGGGCTGATCAAAAGAACAAGTGTTATGGCTATATACGGCTTGCGTGCGCCCTTTCTGTTGGTCCGCACTCGCCCGCCGCAGAAGAAGACGTAACTGTATATCGTGAGCTGCTGGTACACCAATGGCGGTTCTTTTGAGCGCTCTGTCTGTTTGACCGAGTCGGGGAAGGTGATGAGCCAGAGAGCAAGGCGGCGAGTCGGCAGAGCAAGGCGGGGGGTCCGCAGAACCAGGCTCTTTTGAGTTTGTGTAGGCTGTGGCAGTACCTTTGGCAGTGCCTTTCGAAGGGCCCTTTGCTGTGCGATATTCATGTCCACCAGTGGGTCAGTCTAAATCTATACCTCTCAGTAATGTAACCTTCTCAATCACAAATGCTCGGTTCAGTCTTTTTTTCTGTTTGAAATCTCATTTCTTGGAATATCCACAGCCCATGTTGCAACTGCCAACAACTCTCTGATAACAACTCACTGCCAACTTTCCAGGGCCCACGCAGGAACAGATTCCCGCCCGATCTCGATTGGGAGCCCCGCCTGGCACAGCCTGGCATAGCCGCCCAGCTGGAACTGCCCCGCATGCCAGATTCACACCAAGACGTGTCTCTCTCACACGTCTCTAGACTCCATCGAACCATTTATGGACAGCATCGAGAAGGCCCGGCATGCCCTCCAGGAGTACGGCAGTGTCAGCGACTTGAAGTCCGCAGTGATCACAGGAGTCTACGGCGACGAGAACCCCAGGTTCTCCCGCTGCTTTCTCTGGAAAACAGTGTTCTTGCTCGACAGCTTGGACACTGCGAGCTGGCTGGAGAGTCTCGAGGCGTCGCGCAAGACCTACCATTTTCTTGCCCAGCAGTATCCCCCGCCGTTCCAGCAGTTGCCGACAGACTCGCCCTACTACGAGGTGCCAGAAAACAGCAGTGAGAAGTATAAGCCGGGGAGAAAGACTCTGAAACACTCGGCTGCTAGTGACCCGTTGACTGGGAATCGACACGACCTAGAACTCGCGGAGTTGAACACCATTATCCTAGACATCGAGCGAATCTTCCCGGGGCTCGTCAAACTACAAGACATCGAGGTCAAGAAATCGCTTGTGCTGTTGTTGTATGTCTGGTACAACTTGAACCAGGACATCGGGTACCGCCAGGGCATGCACGAAATCATCTCGATGATCTACTTGTTCATTGCCGAGGAGAGTAGGAAGAAGCCCGAAAACTTAGAGGGGGAGGACGTGGTGATCTACGAAATATACAACAACAGGGAAATCCTCAGCGACACCTTCCACATCTTCACAATGTTCATGATCAACCCGCAGGCGCTGTTCTACATGGAGTCCAACTTGCTAGCCAACTGCGACACTTTCAACAACTTGCTCAAGGAGTTCGACTACGACCTCTACGTGTATCTTGTGGAAAAACTCGGCTTGGAATCGCAGATCTGGTTGATCCGGTGGTTCAGGTTGTTGCTTATTCGAGAGCTCAACATCCAGCTTGTACTCCCGATCTGGGACAAGTTGATCAGTTTCCAAAAGATCAAGAAATTCAGCAACTTGACCAGCAACGGGGAGTTCAACTCGATCATTCAGATATTGATCTTGATCATGTTGCTCAAAGTAAAAAAGACCTTGATCCTCGACTGCCAGGACTATGGCGATGTCCTCAAGCTCCTCTTGCACTATCCTATCAAGCAGGTCTTTGGCGATGCCACATTGAGCAAGAGAATCACAGACTCTTTCGAGCTCGGCGCACCGTTGGGCCCCGGGGTTCTGCAGCAGATCAACCAGATCTTCAACGAAGCGGTGCTTGTGTTCAACAGCCGGCGGAATATCAAGAACATTGGTCGTTTCTTGAACGAGAAGTACAACAAGGAGCTCATCAACTTGTACGAGACCGAGAACAGAAGCAAGGGGCTGTTTGTGTCGAATGATAATGTTCTTGACAAGTTGAGGTTTGAGAACCGGTTGAAGAGACGAGTGGAGAAAGCATTAAGGGAGAAGTCCTAGCACTGGCGAGATGTACTAGCACTGGCGAGCGTCAGCGAGACTGTGCGGTACTCCATAGATTGGGCTACAGCATTGAATGACTGCTTCTCAAACTAAGCCTCTCACACAGTGTCTCTTTACCGTGTAGCTTGACTGTGCCTCTCACACTGCCTCTTCCCTGTGCCTCTCGCACTGCCTCTCACACTGAGTGCTTCGTATAGCACCACCACTTATTAGAAAAACACACATTCATAGACCGGCGCATGCCATCGTCATTTCAACCATCATACATTATTTTTCATATCTCTTGTAGTAAGGCTCTGACCCTGGTGCAAAGGCTTTGCCATTTCCGAGTGTCAAGGCAGTATGCTATCCACCGAGCATTATGCAACTGAGTGTCTGAGTTTCAGTTGGATGCTACGCGTTAGTATAGAAAGGGAGCAAGCAAAGAAGAAAAAAAAAAAAACACCAGCAATTCAAAAACTAGTAGCAATTGTTTGATTAGAAATGGAAAATTCCGGATATTGAAAGAGAAATTGTACCTCTAGTCTATGACTTTGCTCAAGGCGGGCTTCCCGCCTCGCTTGCCGCCCAGCTTGCCGCCCAGCGTGCCGCCCAACTAACCCCCCCGCTTACGCGTCCGCCCAGGTTTTTCGCGTAACCTATTTACTAACAAAAATAGAGGTGTATCGGACAATTCACTCAGCAGGCCTTTGCAAAGTGGCAGCACCCGTTCTCACTTCACAACTCCTCCCATTCAATGAACAAGCGAAAGAACGACACGCGACGCCAGTCGACGCTCTCTGGTTTTTTTACTGCTGCCAAGAAGCCAAAACCCGCAGGATCAACTAGCTTGGGCAAGAGCTTCATCAGCAAGCCGCGCATCGATTTCGGACAAAGAACAAAACCCGTAAACGCTGTGGATCTAACAGACGACTTCAAAGACAGTGACGATGAAGACCTCCCGGAACCCGTGAGGGCCGTGGTTTCTCTGTTGCTGCTGGCAAACACAAAGTTGTCGACCTCCTTGCTGTTCTCCGAGAACATGCTGCTTGTCAGTAAGCCCCAGAAAGCAAGACCCAAGGCAATGCTGAGCTCGCAGCCAAGTTCCCAGGCCGACGTGAAAAATTTGGCGCCACTAATTGATCCCCTGAAGTTTTCCCGGCTGCTGGATCGGCTGAATGCTGCACTGCTTCCCGGGGTAAAGAAGAACGAAAGCCTTGCCTCGTTGAAGATGTTTGCAAACCTCAATGAAATAGCACAGACGCAGAGAAAGACAAAGAAGCCGCCGACGACGACGTCGAAAATGGTCAAGGACCTCAAGAAAACAGCCGTTGACCTGACGGGCCACACCGTCGTGTTCAGCGACGAGCAGTTGCGCACGCTCGACATGATTGTCGAGCACGGGAAGAGTCTTTTCTACACGGGCAGTGCGGGTACGGGCAAGTCTTTGCTCATGAAGGAGATCATTCTCAGACTAGAACGGAAGTATCCGGGAGACGACAGAGTAGCGGTGACGGCTTCCACCGGGTTGGCCGCCGTCAACATTGGCGGCCAGACGTTGCACCGGTTCTCGGGAATCGGGCTTGGCAAGGAGCCGGTGGAGAAGCTCATTGCGCGGATCGAGCGGTCGAGCCACAGCAAGCGGCGCTGGCGGAAGGCCAAAGTGCTCATCATTGACGAGGTTTCGATGGTCGATGGGCAATTGTTCACAAAGCTCTCGTTGATTGGCAAGGCCATCCGGAAGGACGACCGACCGTTTGGCGGGCTCCAGCTTGTGTTGACGGGTGACTTTTTTCAATTGCCGCCTGTTCCCGACAAGCAGTCCGGGAGGGTTCCACAGTATTGCTTCCAGAGTAGAGAATGGAGCCGCGCGGTGCCTCAGACGATCTTGCTCACCCAAGTGTTCAGACAGAAAGGTGACGTGGAGCTCATTGACATGCTTAATGCGGTGCGGATCGGACAGAGCACCCGCGAAATCAACCTCAAGTTTGCCGCGTTGGGTCGGGAGGTGCATTATCCAGATCACATATTTCCGACAGAGCTTTTTCCGACGCGAGACGAGGTGCAAACCGCGAACCTGACGCGGTTGGCTCGGTTGCCTGGCATGCAGGTGGTGTACCGTGCGTTTGACATGTTTACATCGGACGATAGAAGTGTTCGAGAACAAGAAAGTAAGTTGCTAGAGCAAGTAATGGCGCCGCCAGAAGTCACACTTAAAGAGGACGCCCAAGTACTTATGTTGAAGAACGTTGATCAAACATTGGTGAACGGCTCTGTTGGGATTGTGTTGTTCTTTATGACGCCGCGACTCTACGAGGAGGTCCTCGGGGAGTACAGAAAAGAGCACTTTCTCGGAGAACACACCCTTGGCCAGCTCCGCTTCTTGAGCAGATGTGTGGGCTCCGAGTTGCTCACTGCTGAACTCACCGAACGCTACAACCAGTTTCCTAAAAAGACCCAGGTCAAGATCACGCGGCTCATGCGGTTGTTCATGCGCTCGTCGAAGATGAACATGCGGCCTGTGGTGTCGTTCTCGATCCCTGGACAGTCACCGCGAGTCGAGATGGTGCAGAACGATGACTTTAGTGTCACTTACAATGGTAATAAGGAGGTGAAGCGGCATCAGGTGCCGTTGATTCTCTCGTGGGCGATGTCGATCCACAAGGCGCAGGGCCAGACTTTGGATCGCGTCAAGGTTGATTTGACAAAGATCTTTGAAAAGGGACAAGTTTATGTTGCGTTGTCGCGGGCGACGTCGAAGGACCGGTTGCAGATCATCAATTTTACCCCGAGTAAAATTCGAGCTGCGCCGCAGGTGATTGAGTTCTACAACAAGCTAGAAGAGAACGCTAAGGCCGACATTGCTGACTGGGAAGCGGAGAAAGTCAAGCGGAGACTACAGCAGGAAAAGATGGAAGCAGAGAAACGGGCTGCGGCAGAGGAATATGAGAGACAGCGACAGGCGTACTTGAAGGAGGAAAAAGAGAGGGTCAAGCAGAAAGCTGAAAAGAAGTTGAAGGAGATGGAGCAGAGGATGCTTGTCGAAAAGGAGAAAGAGAACGAGGCGCGGAGAAAGGTGAAGCAAGAGGATGCCGAGAAATTGCACTGGGGGAAGGACTCGGCAAAAGTGCAGGAGATCCAGAAGGCGGAGCATGAGCGGGAGGGTCAAATAAAAACTCAGCAGGACGCTCAAATAGAAGCTCAGCTGGGCGGTCAAATAAAGGTTCAGCAGGACGCTCAGGCTTCTGCCCTGGCTCCGGCTCAAGGTCTCTCCCTATCTCAAGCTCATGCTATGGCCTATAGTCAGGCCCAAGATCAGGCGAGGGCCCAACTCAGTCAAGAGCAGGCGATGGCGCAGCAGCAGCAGCAGGCGCTCCAGAACTGGCAGCAGCTGCCGCAACAGCAGTATGGGCCACAGTATGGGCCGCAAACGCAGCCATATCCAACAGTACAGCTGCAGCTGCTACAGTCATTACAGCCGCCATCTTTTCAGCAACAGCCATCACAGCAACAATTTGCGGGACATAGCTCGCTGCTGCAGAGTCCGCTGTTGCAGAGTCCGCTGTTGCAGAGAAACAGGTCACGGGTGTCGACCCCACTGCGCGACGACATCGCGCTGCGCTACACCAACATGAGCAATGCGGAGTTCTACAAGATCAGCTATGAGGCGGCGCAAAGAAGGGGATCCACTCCGACAAAACCAGTGGGGCCTGCTCAGCCACTGCCCCCAATAGCTCTGCCAGTGCTACTCCCCCGACCGCATCTACACTTTCAGAGCGATTCACGCCCACAGTGACAGTGGTCCCTGGCCCAGGAGCAGAAGGCGTGACTTGGCCCGTGAAAACCTCACTGGCACCTCTTGTGGCAGCATCTAAACCAACTCCTGTGGCATCATCTAAGACACCTCCTGTGGCAGCACTAGCTGCAACGCAGGTGCCCCCGCCAGTGGCTTCCCAATCGTCCCCGCCGGTCAGAGTGAAGCAGGAGCCGGCAATGGACATGCCTAGCATCTCGGACTTGGCCACCCAGATGGTGGAGGCTCTGAATAGTAGGAATTCGCTGCTCTATGGCTAAGCACCTCCGGGCTGAGCACCCCGAGCGAAGCGAGGTGGTGCAACTAGGTGTCTGACGGCAATAGTCCACGACACTAGTCTGCGGCAAAAATCTTAACAGCAAAAGTCTCAACGGCAAAAGTTTCAACGCCCATTGCCGTAGACAATTGCCAATGGTAGTTATGAGACGCACATCATGCTTGTGGTTGTTCGCTAAGAATTACTTCACTGTCTCTTTCATCAGCAGCGACCCTTTGATATCACTATTGAACGTACCTGAATACAAGAAGATTGCGTTTTGAGCTTAGTGTTTGTCAAAAATTGTATTATGATATGTAGTGTTTTTCCATGGCCGCGTCCATGTTGCACGCATCTAGCACACAACAACACCACCCTTGAATGGTTTACAATTGCAGCGGTTCAGTGTGTTCACAGAGAATGGTCAATTGGTCGAAACGTTTTCATGAGGCTCTTTGACAAGTCCGGCGCTGCTGACATGCCGCCATCTTTTATCGATCTACAGTTTATTGGATTGATAGCTACCTTGCAGCACACTGGCTTCGCGCTTCGCCAGTGCACTGCTTAGGATCAGACATTAAGATTTGCAGCATGAGACACTTCGAGGCAGTGACTGCCGCATTGTGCTCGTTTGGAGAGATACAAACCAAAAAGTCAAAAACGTGTTTTCTGGTAGTAGTTCAATAATACTGGGTTGACCAGGACCTAAATAACTAAACAAAACTCAATTAAAAAAAGTATCTTATTTAAATCTAGATCACAAGCGCAGCAGCGCTGCCTTCTTAGTACTCGCCCCACAATCCCACTTCCGCGGCTGCCCGCTTGGGAGCCGCCTAGCCCCCACCGTTTACCGCCCGCCGCGTTTACCGTTCCCGCGCACACCGCTGCACGCCGCCTAAACCGTCTTATCAGACGACACATGGGAAACAAGAGAGCAAGAGCTTTCTTGACAGTGTTCAAGATACGAAGTAACGAAGGCCATTCGAAAAGTAGAGATCACAAACGCTAGACCCGAATTGATAAAAAATGTTATTCAAGGCCCACCCCTCTCTGAAATTCCATACCCCACTGCCACGCGCCTCGGTCTCCGCGGACGATTACTAATTTACCTCATCTGCAGCCTCGAGAAATCTTTTCGGTGAGCAACACTCTCAACGATGATTTAGAGTCGAATAAAACTGTATTCATCAAGGACAACCGCGGAACACACTCTGCATTCAGATTTGCTATTTGCCATTTGCAGCTTACTATTTACCATCCACTGGTAACCTCTGCTTACCAGATCAGGTAAGATCTTTCCTCAGTCGAGAAGGACGAGTGGAACTTGCTTAGAGTCAGAGATCCGCGACGAGACAAGTAATCAGCCAGCGAACATACCGCCAGAAACTCTTGGAAAGGCACACAGGAGAAAATCCCGTCTCACAAAAACAGACACCTTCTATCAAACATGAGTGAAGAAATAATACCGTGGAGCAAAAAGGCGGACTTGCCGCAAGTCACACTCCGACTGATCGCCGCGGGGCTTGCCATCGGATCCCTTGTGCTCATCCTGAACTTCCAGTTTGGCTTGCAGACGGGCTGGGTGCTGATGATGTCGCTCCCGTCTGCGCTTCTAGGTTTTGCCATCTTTAAGTCCACGGCAGCACACCTCAAGTATCCGTTCACCGACGTCGAGAACGTGTTTGTGCAGAGCGTGGCCGTCAGCGTCGGCACGGGCCCACTTGCCTACGGGTTTGTGGGGATCATTCCGGCTATTGAGAAGTTTCTTACGGCCGAGGAAACGGGAATCGGACGAGTCATCAACTTCTCGCTCTATGACCTCATCATATGGTCCATTGGGCTTGGTTTCTTTGGCATCTTCTTTGCGATTCCGCTCCGCAAGCAGGTCATCGTGAAAGAGAAGTTGCCATTTCCTTCTGGCTCGGCCACCGCGACTCTCATTCTGGTTCTACACAACACAGAGCTCAAGAACGAGCACATCGTCACAGACTCCGGCCACATCCACTCGAAACTCCGCAAGAGAACTCGCATTGACGAGAGTAATATAGACGACGAAGTGGAAGAGTACCAGCCGTCGCCTAGTACTTCGCCCCGCCTCAATCCGGTGGAACGCACAAACTCAAACCTTCTAGAGTCCCAAAGTCTCATTGCGCTCCAGCAGCAGGCTCACTATCGCCGCAACCTAAAAACCCTCAGTGTCACGTTCTGTGTGCTGGCGGTCTACACCATTGTCAGCTACTTCATCCCGGGAATCCGCGCGGTGCCGGTGTTTGGCCTGCGCCTCTCCGAAACTCTATTGTGGAACTTCCAGCCCTCGCCCGCATACATTGGCCAGGGCATCATCATGGGGCTCCCCACTGTCTCGTACATGCTTTTTGGTGCGATTCTCGGGTGGGGCGTGCTCGCCCCCTTTGTGCAGCGCCGCGGCTGGGCAGAGGGGCCTGTGGACGACTGGAAGACCGGGGCCCAGGGCTGGATCTTGTGGATTGCCCTCAGTGTGATGGTCAGTGATAGCATTGTGAGTTTTTTTGCAATTGTTGCAAAGTCTGTGGCCAATTATCTTCGCTCTGAGCGGAGGGAGTCCAGAAACTCAAGCTCTGAGCTGGTCAACTTGCTTGGCGAAGGCGTCACGCAAGTTGATGACCCGGACGAAGTCAAGCCCGAGCACTTGGTGTCCACTAAAACCACGGTGATTGGCATTGTTGTTTCCACGCTTGTTTGCATCATAGCTATTGACCAGATCTTCCACGTGGTCGACTTGTACGCCGTGTTTTTCGCGGTGCTTCTTGCGTTTTTCTTGTCTGTTCTTGCCGTCAGGGCACTTGGCGAGACAGACTTGAATCCCGTGAGCGGGATCGGCAAGTTGTCGCAGCTCCTCATTGCGTTTGTCGTGCCCAGAGACCACCCTGCGGCGATTCTCATCAACTTGATTGCTGGTGGCATTGCTGAAGCAGGAGCGCAACAGGCTGGCGATTTGATGCAAGATTTGAAAACGGGTCAGCTTATTGGCGCGTCGCCTAAGGGGCAGTTCATTGCCCAAGTGATTGGCACCGTGTGGTCTGTGTTCTTATCTGCCATCATGTACAAACTCTACAACGTGGTGTACGACATTCCGAATCAGTTGTTTCGGATCCCCACCGCAATCATCTGGATCGACTGCGCTCGTTTGGTCACTGGCCAGGGCTTGCCGCCTCACGTCTACGAGTTTGCCATATTTTTTGCCATCGTATTTGGTATCATTGCGCTACTCAAAAATGTGATTCCGCCGACCCACAAGCATTATAGTAAGTTGGTGTGGTTACCCAGCGGAGTGCCTGTCGGCATCGGTTTGTACAACATCCCTTCGTTCACGCTTGCACGGTTTGTTGGAGGGTTGGTTGCGTTTTTCTGGTTGAAGTACGGCAAGGGCTTGACGCACGACAAGAAGGTGGACATGATTATCTTCAGTTCGGGGTTGGTGCTTGGCGAAGGGATGCTCAGTGTTGCGAATATGTTGATGGCGAATCTCAAGGTGCCGCATCTTTAAGCGTGCCCTGGCCAAGCAATCTTTTGATGAAGTAATGAGAAGCGTACTTACTTTGCTAGTGTGTCGCGATTTCTCAGTGAGCATCGAAGACTTACCGAATCGGCTGATGATCGGCTCTATAGGCAGCCAATGGTTTCCTTTTACTGTTCCATATAATTGCCACGCGTTGCCATTGACCAATATAGTTTCGTTGTTACAGATGTAGGGAAATCTCGAGGCATGTGCTCTCCATCTAGGGAGATGGCAGAAGACAAACATCTGCGCGGCATATCGTAAAAAATTCGTCAGTGTTGAACTAATATTGCCACCGGCATAATCTGGAGCTGGCACTCTATGTTGCTACTCATTGGGGCCCGCCCTTTGTCCTGTAGAACTCTGTAGCTGTCAATTAGTGTTCCTCAAGCCACTTGCAGAGCAGGAGTTCAAGTCCCTGACAAGAAAAGCAACTTGTGCATGTTATGGGTTCTGATTTGCTTTTTTTTTGGATGATTATGTGGAAGAGTGTAGTCATGCAAACGCAAGTGGAGTTTGATTTATGGCATTTGAGGTTGCACACAGATTTTGCGTCTCTTTCGCACACTTGAGTACCACTCTCTCGTGACTGAGTCGCACTGATTCTCATGTAAGATCATATCAAGAGGCCGTTATCTTCAGTAGGTTTCCAAACCAGGTACGGGCAGTGCGTGTACTTTAGTTTTAGCTACGAGAGGGTATGTGTTTATAAGTGTATTGAGGTATGTGTTTAATTTTATGTAACCAACACAACAGGTTTCGCGTTTTTTGGTCCCACAAACTTAACGAATGATGAGGGATTAAGGCTCGAGATCAAGTTTTTTTTTTTTTTATTAGATCGACCAGAAAGCTGAGGGGAGCGACTCTTTATGTAGTAAAAAGGTGACGCAGGGGGACATAATCACATGCACCGGAGATGTAGAGTTGCGGCCCTATACAGCGTCAAATTGATTACCCACCTTCTTGAAGGAAATCTATAACTTCTATAAAACATCTCGTGAACATTGCTTGACTATTAAAAACTTTCCGTTCAAGCGCAGTTTGCTCCTCGCAGGGCCCCGCTATTGCTTAGTACATAAGAGACTGAACTCCAACTGTCGATTGACTCGCTAGAATCGTAGTTATTCAAGCATTTATTAGTTTTGAGTCAAGTTGGAATATCTGCACCATTGTTTCGTTACTTGGCCGCTGGCACATGCCTCGGACAACGAGGACCGAGTCTAATCCCGGATATCAATGAAGGCGAGAAGATGTTCCTCAAGCTGAGAAAAGCCAATGAGTCTCGTCAAAGACCATTTACAAATCTTGTCTACTACTAAGATGAAGAGTTGGAGATTTTATTGGGAGGTCGAGCGCCAGGGTTGGGCTATACTCACCCAATCTGTAATATGAAGCAACTATACATAATGTCCTTAGTAGGTAGAATATCCAACATATCTAACAAACGAGGAATTTCTGAGCAGTGCAGTGGCAAAGGCACTTTGCTGTGAAAAGCACTATTAAGCAGTGCAAAGCTGCGTGAGACTCTTATTCTACCGCCGTCGTTCAAACGAAACCCACCTGCTTAGCTGTCTGCAGCTGCTACTCTCCCCATTGATCATACATTACTATCTAAGCACCTTTCATATTGACATACTGAGTCACTGTCTTCTTTAATTTTCCGAGCATTGCCCGAACCTGCGAGGGTTGGGCCCTCGCACTGTATTATTCACCGTGGATCGAAGGCCATTTCCGTGGGCCATGCCAAATTTGACAACCTTTGATCGTCAAATGCATTAGTGGACGTTTAAAAAGTAGCGCTTGGGGTCTCAACTTGGCCGCCAACCCCCCAAGTTAAGGCTACTTCTCATCAGCAAACAACAAATACTGCAAAATATCACTCAACGTCAACACACCCAACACCTTCGTCTCCTCGTCCACAATGAACAACCGGTGCAACTTCGACTTCTTGATCGTCCCCATGATCGTCGACAAAGAGTCGTCCAACGTGCAAGTGTAAACCCCCTCAAAGTCGTCCGACCGACGCATGAGCGCCTCGCCGAGCGTCAACGAAAGATCGTTGTACAACCCTGCCTTGATCAACCCCAAAACATCCACCGCCTCGTACACATTGATCAACTTCCCGTCATCGTCAATGATCGGCACCGAGGAGATCCCCTTGTGCGCAAGCAAGTGGATCACGTCCAAGATCGGAGTGTCGAGCCGCGCAGTCAGCAACGGCTCCTTGTTCTTGTCGCTCACAAACGAGATGTCGCGCAACGGCTTGAGCAACATCCGGATCTCCTTGCAGTTCAAAGACACAAACTTCAAGATCCGGTACTGGGTCAACACATTGACAATGATCTCGCGGTTCGTCAACTTGTCCTCGTCGATCAACGGAATACGACGCGCACAGCTCTCAAGCATCATCTCGCAGGCAAAGTACAACGACGTGAACGGCGGCGTCAGCACGGTCTCGATCTGGGCCACGCCAATCAGCTTCTCGACCTCCTTGAGCTCGTTGAGGGTCAACGAGTCAATCGCCTGCTGTTTCTCCGGGTTTTGCAAGTAGTACTGGATCACGTTGATGAAGTCGGCACTCGTCAACAAGCCGGCAAACTTGGAGGTTTTGTTGTTCCAAAGAGGCGCCGACACAATCAGGTTCTGGAGCAAGATGTTGAGCGACTTCTTGATCAGCAACGAGGTGTCAAGCACAATCAACCGAAACGAGACGGGCAACACGTCGTAGGACGACTTCAGCTTGAGAAACAAGCGGATGCCCTGGATCGCCTTGTGCTGTTCCTGGTTGATGTACGCCGCGCGGTCGGTCACTGGGTCGGCCATAGCAATGTGGTGTGGAGCTTCGGGGCATTCGTGTTTTCTAGAGGGTGGGTTAGATAACCGCTTATGTAACGGAGTGTCGGAGTGTCGTGGTTTTCCCGTTTTCGATGGCGATGCAGGTGGCCGGGGACGCTTAGGGGTCGGTTTTTTCCGATGGGGTTTGACAATTTTAATAAAACTTAGATTAGTTAGCTGCCAATAGACTTTTGAGCGCTTTTGCTTAGCTTATTTTCTGTTTAGCTCCCTTGATTGCATTTCAGAGCCTTCCCAATTTTTGAAAGCCACGGAATCGGTCCATTAGTTTGGGGAAAGGCGTGACTTGCCATTCAAGCAAGTCGTGAGCTGCCCAGCTCACGGCTAGAGCTCCACCTTTTTTTTTTTTTTGTATTGACACCTTCCAAGGCATTGCTAGAGCAGGTTATTATTATTTTTTTACAAATAAGTAGATTGCAAACTCCACTGCCAACCGTTCTTTTGTCACCCTCCACTCCCCAGCACCAGGCATCTGGTCACGTGCTGCTCTGCTGAAATTTTTCTGGCCTGGTCCTATTGATACACCATCTAAGCACCGATCCAACCACCGATGCTGAACAACAACGGCCGATTGGAGCTGTTGACGCGCAGCGGCAGCGGAGGAGCCCAGCGGGCCACCAAGGTGGGGCTTAAGTTCCGCCCGAAAGTCGTCGCGCGGCGCACCGAGAAAGAAAGAGCTGAGTCGGACGCCCCGACGGTGAAGCAGGAGGATCCCAACGCCCGTAAAAGTTACAAGACGCGGGGGAAGTCGCAGCGTGGGGGAAGGGGCGGCCAAAGGGGAGGCCGTGGCGTGGGCTTCGTGAAGCATGAGGTTGTTGTTTCGGGCCCCTTGTCGAACACTGTGGCCGGGCCTGCGGGGCAGCGGTTCCACCTGCCGTCGCCGGGCCCAGATTACTTCAGCCTGCTCAAAAGAAGCCTGCGGTCGCGGAGTGCGACGGCGAACTCGGACGACGAGGAGGACGACACCAAGATCGATATGAACCGCGATTTTGACGCCGCCCAGGACTACAACCTGACGCTCTTCCCCGTGAGGCCATTGCAGTTCAGCAAGCTTGAGCAGGATCTGCCCGAGGAGGCAGCCATTGATGTGCGGCTGGTGTCGCCGGAGGTGAAGAGCGAGGTTAAGCAGGAGGATGCGGATGTGACGATGGGAGATGATGCGAAGCCTTTGGCGGCGCCTGTTGTGGCGCCTCTTACTGCACACACTGAAGCCGAGGAGGACGAGCAGACGATTCTCAGAGACAACAAGAAAATTACCCAGCTTTTGGAATCCGGCGCCTCGCTGTCCAAGCGGGACGGCCAGAAGGAAATCATGATGCTCAAGTTGCCGCAGAACTTGCCGCAGCTCGCGCAGGCGGGGCTCATTGGCAGCGTGAAGGTGCACAAGTCCGGGAAGATTGTGTTGCACATTGGCGAGGCGCAGCTCGACATAGTCCGTAGTGCCAACACGGGCTTTTTGCAGGACATCGTGGTGCCTGCAGTGAAGGAGGAGTCGGAGTTGAGCGAGCAGGAGTTGGAGGAGGGGGTCAGTGGGAGTGTTGTCCAGTTGGGGCAGGTGAAGCACAAGTTTGTCGCCATACCTAAGTTTGACTAGCGAGCAGTGCATTGGCGAAGCCAGTGTGCTGCGATAAGCACTAAGCAGTGTGCTGCGACAAGTACCATCAAGCAGTGCAAGGCTGATCTACACCACGGCTGCCCACCACGGCTTCCCATCACTACCCACGACCCTCACAGTAGAACAGAAACATTTGGTTTAGTCCCACGGACGGTTTTTAATGCATTACATCATGAGATCAGAGTGTAGAGAGCAGCACTGCACTGCCGAGCACAGGCGAGCGAAGCGAGACAGTGCGATAAACTAAACTAAGAATTTAGTAAGCACCTAAGACGCTAAGAAGCCAGTAAGAAATTGTTGACATTGCAGCAGCTTGGCGTTACCTGGGCGAAATATGTGATATAGCAGTGCACCGGCCAGGAATTCGCGACGAGCATTGAAGGTCGAGCATTGAAGGTCGAGCATTGGAGGTCGAGCATTGAAGGTCGAGCATTGAAGGTCGCTCGAGTGCACTGATTGTCTACAATTGGTTAACTATTGATACACTTTGAAAGCTTCATGAGAACACCAATAGGCAAGGCTTTAGGCTTCCAGCACTGTCATATGAACGCTGTGCGGCTCATAAGGCAGTGCCTCCTTGATCAGCCCTGCCTCTCAGTTAGTCCTAAATCCCTGCGTAGCGCGCTTCACGCAGAGAGTTAGACACAGCAGTTAATTACACTACAGTGGCAAGCGTTAGCTTGCCACTGCTTGCTTCCTCCAAAACACAGGTTGTTGCTGCACGATCCCATATCAAGGCTTCGCCAGGGCACTTCGTTGCTTAGCAGTGTGATGCTTTGCCTATGCGCCGAGGCTTCGCCATATGAGTTACGCGTTTTCTACTTTCATGCTTCAAAAACCCAGTGAGCAATAACCTGTTCCTGGATTGAAAAGTAGAGTATTTTTTGAAAAGTTGGAGGATATCTAGAAAAATTGAAGGATAATTTGAAAAGTCAAAGTATAGTTTGCCCGTTGGTTTCCCACTGCGGGCCGTCCTATGCACTCTCCTGCATGCCACACGCGACAATTTCTCAATATTTTGGCGCATCTTCACCAGAGGTAAACAGCATGGACAGATCAATGGACCGGTCGCTCCGGCAGCAGACCCGAATCAGAGGGGCGGGGTATGTGTTGGATGTGGCTTTAATGGATTAGCTTTTTCTTTGATTTTTTTTTCTTTTTACTAACAATCGTCAGCCGCCGAACGACGTCGGTGAGTGACTTGGTGATTGGCGACGACCCGGACGGGCAGTGGGAGGAGTTGAGTTTTGTAACCAGCTCGCAGCCGCTTCTTGAGACCAAGGCAAAAGGGATCAAGGACCGCGTGAGGTCGCAGAACCTGAGCCCGACGCGATTGAGTGCTTCGCAGCCGCAGCCCGTGATACGGCTGCCGATCACGAGGGAGCCGCTCTACGAGGTCGAGACGATACCGGAGGTGGATGTCGAGTTCCCCTCGCCCCAAAGGGCGACGCCCAAAAGAAGGGGGAAGGGCAAGAAGGGGGCGCGGAGCAACGAGGAAAGAGGCAAGGGTGTCGGCAGTGACGGCCCGCCAACGCTCAAGGATATTCCTGCACTTCTCCCTCCGAAGAGAACCCCGGGCCGAAAGAAGAAGCCTGTAGAAAAAGCGACGGCAAATGAAGTCACAGAAGAACTGGCGGCGGAGGGAGCTCTGGCTGAGGGCACGCCCCGCTCCAGACGGACCCCGAGAACGGCGAAGAAGCCTATAAAGTATTATGTACCTTTTTCTGACGACGAAACAGTGCAGGCTGAGAAGCGAAGTGGGGCGCCAGGCGAAGCAAAGAATGTGCAGGAGGGGCCAATGAACACAAACACCCCGAAAATTGTTAAGAGAGGCAGGCCAAGAAAGAACAGTGTGCCCGAGGAAACGCCGAAGCGAGGACGTGGTCGACCAAGAAAGAATAGTGTGTCCGAGGAAACACCCAAGCGGGGACGCGTTCGCCCAAGAAAGGATTCATCAGATCCTGTCAGCGCAACCCCCAAGCGGACCCCAGGGCGGCCCCGGAAGCAGCCACTTGAGGATTCGACTCCGCGCTTATCATCTAGCAAAAAGTCACGGCGGTCGTTGACAAACTCGCTCGGAATGGCCAAGGGGTTATTGGCGCGAGAGTCGGAGGATACCCCTAGAAAACGAGGGAGACCGAAGAAGGTGCGGCCACAGGCGGATGAGCAAGAGGAAGAGGAACATGCGGCTCAGGCTCCGCCTGCTGCCGTGCCAGACGATGACAGTGACTACCAGCCAGAGGAGGAGGAAGAACCGCAACCTGCACGAAAGAGGGGGAGACCGAGCAAGGAGCCAGGGGTGAGATCTACTGCTGCCTCCGACGAACCCGCCCCAAAGAGAAAGAGGGGCCGCCCAAAGAAAATCGCGTATGTGAGTCAAACCACAACAGAGAAGGTCTTGGAAGTAGATGTGGAGCGGCTCATTGCTGAGGGTGAGGCAGAGAACATTCGGGTGAAGCTCAACGCGTTGGATGTTGTTGCGAACGCCATAGTGGAACAGCTTGAGACGTATGAGTTGCTTGACGGGCACAATCTGAAGCCGAACCAGCGGGTGCTTGCGTTGTTCAAGCGACGTATCTCTGAGAGTTTGGCGAGATTGGTTGACTTGAACCTTGTAAAGTCAGATTTGAAAACGAAGTTGCGCAAGCTGATTCTCCGCAAGCAGCAGTTGCGGCAGCAGATCTTTGAGACCCGTGAGCAGAACTCCAGAAACGTGGGGCAGCGGTTGGAAGTGATAAGAGAAAAGAGCGCCAAGGCCAAGTTACAGGCTATCGAGAGACAGGAACTCGCCAGAGACTTGCAGACCTTGAACGTTGTGGGAGGGAGGTTGAGGAGTGGCCAGCTGGTTCCTTCAAACGTTCCGACGGTGCCGTTTGACAACATCAATGATGTGAACCATCAATTGGTCGAACTAAGCCGGATCGTGAACCCGAGTTGGGGGTTGATCGATCAGCTCAGGAAGATGAACCTGGAGTTGCGAGATAGTCGCGTTGCCAGCAAGTAGGCCTTCATGGGCAGCACGCTGCTGGTTCATATCTGAGCACCCCATGGTTGATGGCTTACAGATTCCCGGCGTTTTTTTGGTTGGTTTGCTTTGCCTTTGGCACGCCTGTAGTTCAAAGTCACTCCTTCCGAATAATTGGAGCTAAGTTCGGCAGAGCTACTGCTTCTCAGTGTGTATACTACTTAATGTACAATAACGATGGTTGAAGTTGTCATCATGTACGAGCGCTGCATGCTTACAATTTTTCTTACACAGAACAGTTAAGATTATGTTATTTACCATTTATCCAAATGGTTAGGCAGCAATCCAGTAGATTAGGCACCATTAAAATTCACCTTTATAATTTGTAAGCGCACTGAGCAACACAATAGTCTCGGCCAACTTCTTGACATCCCGGACTTCGTCCCCTTCCTTCTTGTTGTCCTGCGCAATCTTGTCGCGCACGAGCACCCCCATGATAAGCTTGTTGTTTGCCCGCAACAAGTCCTTGACCGTGGCGATCAAGTCCTGGTTGCCCGAGCCCATGCTCACGACAATGGCACTGACGAGCTGGAACACCGGGATGAAAAGCTCAAACAAAGAGAAGCCCAGAGAGCCGGTTGGAAGCTGCGAGCGCGCGAGGTTCAACGATACCAGGATCGACAGGTCGCTCGACCGGTGCTGTTGCACCGCCACTTCCAAGCCAAGCTCGGGGTCAATCGCGAGCAACTTGACACCGGCCAACATCTTGAACACGCCGCATTCAACCAAGTGCCGTGCGCCATTAGGCGTCGAAGCAACGCGCACCAACAAGTAGAGCGTGGTCTTCACAGCAACCAACTCATAGAGCAACTGCTCGAGTGTGATCGGCAGCTCACCCTGAACGACTAAGAACGTGTCGACTCTCAGTACTTCTCTTACAAGGTTGACCAACACGTCGTGCTCCACCAAGTAATCGCTCACAAACTGCTCACGTAGGCCGTTGGTGAGGCGGCAAAGCGATTCCAATAAGACACGTGCCGCAACTCTTCCCTGGCTGTCACCGCCATATAGGTCGGCGCAGATCACTCTCAACAACTTCTCGTGGTTCCGCTTGACCAAAATCGTCGTCTTCTCTCTGACCTCCTTGCTCTCCGCACTCCAAAGAAGGAACCGGTTCATCAATGCATAAAGATCGTGGCGGAGCGGCTCGGGCAAGTTGTGCTGGAGCACTCCGCTGACACATGCCTTGAACAAGCTGTAGACGCGGTCGCATGTGTCTTGACCACTGGAACCAAGGCTCTTGGTTGTCTCGATGTACACGTCAAGAACAACAACACAGAGCGAAACCAATTCGGCGGCAATTGCTGAGTTGACGCCGTAGAAGACACTGATGCGGGGAACAACAGCGTCCAAGACCTGCAAAGAGAATCTCGCCTTGGTGGCGGCAGGGGTCTGGGCCGTCATGAGGATCACCTCACAAAGCTGAGACCAGGCGTGGAGACAACGGAGCTGCAAAGCGCTGTAATCGGCGGCGGCTCTAGCGTTGACCAATGCTTCCAGTAAGCGTTGTTTTGACTGCTGTGCTGCCATCTGGTTTGAAGGTCCGATCTCTTTAGGCGCTGCCAACCCCGGCACAAGCTGCTTCTCTTTCTTCGCCTCTGCCTCCTGGACTCTGAACGTTTCCCATTCCGTCTGGTTATCGAAAACAGCAGACTCGCTGATGTAGCGCCCCGCAGAGGCTTCAGCCTTGAGCTTCAAGTCGAGCACCTTGTCGAGCGTCTGCTCGCTGTAAACCTGCACATGCTTGTTTGGCACGTCGGTGCAGAGGTCCGACAATGCAAGGGTCTTGGTGAGCTGCTGAAAGTCGACGCCAGCAAACAACTCCTCTTTTTGAAGCTGCCCAATCTGTGGCGTCTGCTTCACATTAAAGTCCAACACGTCCAAGAAAGAAAAGAATTTCGGAAGCTGCAGCGCGAGCTGAGCGGTGTTGCCGCCAATGAGCTGAGACACGTGGGTGGTGGTCTTAACGACAGAGCCCTGCTGGGCGACTCTCGACAAGTCCATGGCGAGAAATTGGAGTAACTCGGCACGGTTTGCAAGGAACGACAAGGCGGCACCAATTCCGGTGGACTCATTGTTGAAGACAGTAGCACTCTCAAAGTCTGAGCTAAACAAGTGGCCAGAAAACTTGGTCTGGTCCACCTTGATGACCGGCTCCAACTCAACAATCTTATCGAACAAGCCGCAGTAGTCTTCGAGAAAGCCAAGCACCACCTCGGCGGTGTTCTTCTGCTTGCAAAGCTGCGTTAAGATCTGCATGATCATCGACGAGAGGCGCACCGCCGAGTAGTTGATGGCTGCGCCGGATTCGGAAAGACACACGTCCAAAGTGACAAGGAAGCTGCGCAACAAGGAGCGAGAAGAGGCAATGGTGCCCACACTGTCGGAGTCTCCCAAAGACAAATTGCCAAAGTTGGTATTTTCAAAGCCGAGCAACAAGTGCGAGAGCGAGTATGACTCGCCCAAGTTGTTGATTACAAACTGGAGAATTTCCACTTTGGTGGAGAGGTTTTTGGTGACCGAGCTCATAGGGTCGCTGTCCAGCAAGTCGGGAGTTATGACAGACTCAAATTGGTCGACAAAGGCAACAAGAATCCGCGTTGTCTCATCGATTGTCTCAAACACACTCAAGAGGCGGTTGCTATTGATCAATGGAAGCTGGGAAACCAACGACGCATTCAGCTTCGAAATTCTGGCAAGGATCTTGATGCCTAGCGAGGCGATATCACTATGGGCCGACCCCACGTAAAGCCCGAAGTGTCCCACCAACGGCAAGTCCCTCAGCAACGAGTCCAAAAAGGTCTTGAGCCCGTGGGTGCCAAAGTCCTTCGGCAAGTACAAGTCGTCCTGTTTGCGCAACAAAGGTAAGATGACGTCGGTGTAAGTGACCTCAAAATCGAGTACTTGGAGAAAGATACTGAGTGCAAGCGCAACGATTTGGACATCCAGATCGTCCTGTGGCTTGTCACAGATCTCATCGTTACCAATAGAGATGCAGCCAAAGATGACTTGTCTGACCTTTTTGGAGTAAAGAAAGTTCGTCACAAGGGTGGCTGGATTCTCCGCGGCAAACTTCTCAAACGGCCCGTCAACCACCAAGTCAAGCGAAGAAACACCCGCTGTTTGAAACAAGCGTGGGAGCGATGGGTCAAAGTAGGCAAACGACTGCTTGGCAATGCTAAGCAAGGTAATGGTCAACCGCTTGCGCTTCTCCTTGCTCAAGTTCTCTGCTGTCAAGTTGACAAGAATGTCGTTGAAGAAGTAGTCGACATATGGCCAAACACCCGCCTTTCTGTACGCGGAGCCAAGTGCAGCGGGGTAAGGCAACCGGTACTTGTCGCCAGAGTTATCTGCCAAAATGAGAGCTTCAAACAAAGTGGTGAAGCCAAGAACATCGTTAAACTCAAGGAAGATGTTGTTGAAAAACGTCTTGAACGAGGGATCCCTGTTGGTGCCATTCTTGACGCTGCTCAACTTGTTGTTGAACAACCAGTGGTCGAGCTTCGTCCAGATGACCGCGCGGGTGTCACGGCTGCCCTTCAGCAGGTCACGTGGAACGAGCGCCTGAAGTACGCTCAATACAAGCCCAACCAAAAACGACTCGCTCTTGGATTCCAGGGCTTGTCCCAACGTAGCACCAAAAGTGGTTTTGAGTGACATCACGTTGGTTAGCTGGTCAAGGAACTCAAACAAGACGGAGATAAGGTCTACCCCCGCCAAGCGGTAAAGCTGTTGCTGAGTAGCTGGACTGCCCGGGGCGCAGGCGTATATGATGCGCAAGTACGACGACAACTCGATGATCTCCTCTTCGGAAAACTCAAGATCCTCGATTTTGATGTCGTCGTCCTTCTTGAGCGGCTCTCCCTGTGGCTTGTCCACAATCCCGGCGCCCCCGGCACCCGCTGGGAGAAAGAGCTGGTTGTAGCTGTTTTGGAACTTCGCAACAAACCGCTGGTAGTCACGTGCAAACCGCGCGTTGTGGCGCTGCAACAAGCGGACGATCACCGCCCAGGATATTTTGTCGTCCTTGGCAATGAGCTCGCTACCACTGCTCGCAGCGGCCGCAGCAATCTTCTCGTCGTTGTCTAAAAACTCAAAAACCTGCGGGGCATGCTCGTTGGCCAAGCCGCTGAGCATCACTAAAAAGCACGACTTGATAAGGGTGTTTGTTGTCTTCGTGACACCCCAGTCGAGAAACTCCGCAAGACTCAGGTCGTCCTGGTCCTTGTTCCAGACGTCGATACTGCTGAGAGACAGCGAGAAGTTGTAGTACATCACGACATAGAACCGCTCCAAGTCGGCGTTTTCGGCAAGGTCGTCAATCGTCAACTCAGAGGCCTTGTCTTTGATGTTGGTGAGGTAGTAGTCCTCCTCGGAATCACAAATTCTAATGAGAATGTTGGAAAAGTTATTCAAAAAGACCGCAACGAACTTGTCAATCACACGGTGCAACATAAGACGGAGCGTGGTGCTCTCGCTGAGGTCGAGGCTGCTCTCCAAGTAGATCTTTGGGTACGCCGCCTTGTGCTCAAAGATGTTTTCGCTCCGCGACGAAGAAATCAAGTCTTGCAACTGCCTAGACTTCTGCTCGTCGACGTCGAGGGCCCGCACCGGGATCGGCTTCGGGATGTGCCGCTGCAAGAGAAGCTGGACGTTGTAGAAGGTCACGTGATCCACGAGGCGGTGGTCCGGGCTCAGCTCGGCGAGCACCACCATCAACTGCTCGACGGCGCCGATCTTCACAAGCTTGAGCACTGCCACCTGGATGCTGTGAAAGTACTTGTCGAAATTGCTCTGCTGCGTCTCGAGGTCGAACCAGCTGCCCTGCAACCAGTTGCTCATGAACGCGTAGAAAAAGAGCATCACCACGACTTTCACGGGCAGCCGCATGAGCTGGTCAATGGGGCGGGTGAGCTCTTTGTTGAAGAACTCGTAGAGGTCGAGCACGTCTTTGGAGGAGTTGCTTTGGGTGGCTGTGCTAATGTAGTTTGCAAGCCCCGGCAAGTAGTGGTACGCGAACAAATCGTTGGCCTCAAAGGAGTCCAGGAGATGTTCCAAGTATCTTTTGAGGTGTGCGGTGGTGAACTTCTGGCAAATGGACAAGCCAAAGAGGACTTCTCCGAGAATCTGATGGAGCTTGCACAAGCTGTGGCGTCTGAACTTCAAGTTGGTCTGGAACTCGACGGTGAGGATTGTCTGTGGCTGCAAAATGCGGAGTTCTCTGATGGACTCGTGGATCTCGTCGAGTTCGGTCTCGATGTGTTTGAAGGACGCGAGGAGGGAAGTGGTCGCGAAGTCTGAGGCGCCACTGCTGCCAAACAAAACACTGAGGTCCCTGCTGTTGCCCGCCGTAACAATATAGTTGACAATGTAAAGGATGGTTTCTGCCCGCTTGTAGTATGCAATTCTCGCACTGTCAATGAGGCTCGTGGTCAACTGCGACTGCTCCTGGAACTTGCTGGCGTTCAAGAGCACCTCGGCGGCGACTAGCTCGTCGATTTTCAAGTCGCTCGCCAACTCCAACGCCAAGACCACAAAGTCGTCGTTCAACTCGTACGTGAGGTCATTCACCTCCAACTTTTTGCTCTCCAACTTCAGTCTGCTTTGCTGGTTGTTTTTTCCAACAACGTACAACCTGCGGAGGTCGGGGGCCAAAGTCTCAAGGAGCTCTGAGTAATCTTGCTGGCCACTGATCAAGTTGTAGAGACTGCTGAATAGCGTGGTGTCCCAGTTGGGAGGGGTCTCTTTCACAAGCAGCATTGGTTGTTCTGTCAAATGCAGCTGCTGCTTTGGCCTGTTGCCTGGTTACTTGAGATGTTGATTCCGTGATGTTTTTCGCGCGCCAGGGCTCAAATTTCCAGCTGCGAGAGTGCTGCATAGTGACAAGTGACAACTATTCGGCCCTTGGTTTTAATGCAAATCAGTGAGAATGAATTGATTGTGTTTCACCAGAAATTGTTCCCCGGTGTTACAATTCCACAGATAGTGTTTGGCGGGGAGGGGGCAGCACAGACAGTGGAGGAGGGGGTGGACACAGCGGAGGAATCTGAGTCGATGCCGGGACAAGCCATGGAGTCGAGAGTAGTCAATCGGTCACGGCCAATGAGAACTACTGCCCAAGAGGCCATGGCCCGCCGGCGTGAGGAGGCTCGGGAGGTTGATCTAGACTATTAGGCAGTGCGAGCAGTGCATTGGCGAAGCCAATGTGCTGCGATTGTGCTGTTGGCGAAGCCAGTGTGTTTTAAATGGCTTGTGCTGTGTGCTGAGCTATGTGCTGTGCTGTGTGCTGTGCTGCTGGATGGCTTGTCAGCAGCAATAGCAGCACTTTGTCAACGTCCAGTGCTCTGCCTAGCCAAGGAAGTCCTTTTTTAGAGACTCCCTTAGTGCAGCTAGGCCTGCCTAAAGCCAACGCGTACACCGCAGAGCACTGGCGAAGCGCTATTTTACTGCGTTGTTTTACAGCGTTGTTTTACAGAGCTACACTACTGTGCTGAGCTATGAGTTATGACCTGAACTATGAGCACTGTCCTAGGTGAGAAGCTTAGTGAGTGGTGGCTTGCACTGGGACACCGCCTTTTCCAATGTGCTGCTGAAGTGTGTTTAACGAAAGGCTTCGCCTAAGCGTTGCTGAATCAGGAGACCATCTGATGAGCGGGGACATAGTAAGTTTCGGCGTGAGCAGAGGTTTACTGTCACTAGAGCAATGGGAGAGTGAAGAGAAATCGGAGTGTTGGAAGAGTAATGGAGTAATAGCATATGCAGCACATTGGCTCCGCCAATGCACTGCTACCATGCACTGCTACCATGCACTGCTACCATGCACTGCTATTGTAATTATGTACTGTATAAGCTGCTCTATGCACACAACTAACACCCATGACATTCCAGAAATGTAAATCAAGTAAACAACCGCAAATAAACAACCGAGTTTCCTGACACCCGACTTCTCTCAAATTTTATTATTTTTACAACACCTTCTCTATTGCCCCATCACACTGCCCAGCGCCTCTGCTTACCCGGTTGCTTGGCGCATTCGGGCATCATAATAAACAGCGAAGATCAAAGTCACACTTTCCACTTCCTCACTGGGCATACTCACACACAACGCCACGATGCAACGAAAACGAAGCAACTTGGCGCTCAATCCATTGGACCACAAAGACGACGGCCATTTTAAGCCAAAAAAAACCAGAACCCTGCTCGCCAGTGTGCTGTTAAGACAAATTCTCCTCGTCACGGCAGTGTGGACAGTGGCATTGTTCTATTTCCAAAGAATTAAGCCGGCGAGTTCTATTAGGCTGTGCCAGTGGAACAGGTGGGAGAAGTATGAGAAGGGCGTGGAACCACACAGGGTCCTTGTTGTTGCTGACCCGCAGCTCGTGGACGACCACACGTATCCGAACCGCACCAGACTCATCCAGTGGTTCACGACCAAGATCTCAGACAACTATATGAAAGTCAACTACCAGCAGATGCAGAAGCAGCTCCAGCCGGATAGCACGGTGTTTCTCGGAGATTTGTTTGACGGCGGCCGCGACTGGTTCGACGACAAAAAGTGGTTTGCCGAGTGGGCGCGGTTCAACCAGATCTTTCCAAGCTTTCCCAACCGCCGGTTCTACTACAACACCCTTGGCAATCATGATGCCGGCTGGGACAAGACGATGAACAGAACGCTTGTGGACCGGTTCAAGCTGATTTTTGGCGACAGCAACGACCTCGCGGTGATTGGGAACCACTCGTTTGTGTTTTTGGACACCATTGCCTTGCTGGCGACAAACAACAACGACACCCTGATCCAGGAGGTGGCGCAGGAGTACTACGATGCATTGACGAACCAGTACTTGCCTCAGCAGGACGCCAAGCAGGCCGCGGCCGGCGAACGCAGATTGCCGCGGATGCTCATGACACACGTGCCGTTGTTCAGAGACCCGGGCAAGCAGGTGTGCCAGGGACCCCGGGAAAGTAAGAAGCCGTTTCCCTTGGTGAATGGCGGGACGTTTCAAACAGTGTTGTGGCCGGAAACCACCAACGATTTGCTTCAGAAGTTGCAACCGAGCGCGATTTTCTCGGGCGACGACCATGACTACTGTGAAATTGAGCACAAGTTTTCGACGTTTGACCAGAAAACCATGTACAAATCCGATCATGTGGCCAAAGAGTACACGGTCAAGTCGTTCTCGATGAACATGGGCGTGCGGTACCCTGCTGCTCAGCTCGTTTCGCTCTACAACCCATTAGATGTCAACGAGCAATTGCCTGCCGGAGCTCCTACTTATCAGACTCAGATCTGTTTTCCTTATTCTCCGTTTGTCACGCTTTACACCTACCTTTTGTTGTTTTTGGCCACTATTGGCTACTTCTACGTGTACACCTTCGTGCCGCGGGTGTTCAACAAGCTCGGCAACAAGATCGGGATGTTGCCGACTCACGCTCGATATGACAAGAAGTATGACACTTTCGGTGAGGTGGAGCTGGAGACACCGCGGGGCCAGACGGTGTTCTGGGGACACATGGGGTTGCAGCTGGCCATCATCTTTGGGCTTTTCACTTATTTCTATAGCTACATATGAACGCTGCACTGGCGCAGCCAGAAACTAGAACTCATCATCTTGAGTCGTCGTTTCCAAAACCCAACCCAGATGCTTGGAGATTGCCATTTCAAACTATGGCAGCGACTGAGCGCAGTGCGGTTAACAGCACCATGCTCAGAAGTGTCCAACTTGGGAGGCGCTCTTTTTTTTTTGTCTTATTACCCATGACATGCCAAAACATATATAGACTCAACACATGCTGAAGTATTGCGACTGTAGGCAAAGACAATTTGTACACACATATTAACACTGTCTATATACACGTGTACTTGTTCCTACGAGCACGCGGTACAGTACACAGCCTAGCGCCGTTGCACACATCTTCGAACGTCGTTGAATACTGCTGGTTGTGGATGGTCTGTTTTTTCTCATTTTGTCAACTGTGACTACACTATTTAGTCTTGTAGTTTTACGAGACCAAACTGCAGTCTTCGTCAAATAGCGCCAGAAATTTCAGCATATTCCCGTGTAACAAAAATTATGTTTTTTTTTTTTTTTTATTTCGCAGCACATCCAGTGTTTATTATTTTTTTTTATATTAATATAGTGCTAGTAAGTTATTATTGTCTCGTAGTGTATTGTTATTGTTTGATATTATGTAGGTGATATTTTGTAGTATATTGTTAGTACCTGGCGGATAACTGCGTGGCAACCCACAGTGTCCCCGCCAGATATTGAGCCGCCACCGCGGCTCGAACCTGTTGCAACTCTCACTTGCAACCTACCAAACTGACTCTCCCCACCACTACACTAGCGGGCCCGCTAGTAAATACTTTGTTTTTCCACGGGGCATACGCTTCCTTGCTTTGTGTAGGCGCGGTAGATTTTCCCTCATCATGCATCATGCAAGCAGCAGATCACTCCGTAGTCTGCTGCAAACGTATAAAGCGTGACAGCAGACTGCTATCAGGAGAGAAAAAATACAGCGGATAAATTGAAATCATCAACTTTCAATTAGTCGATGATAGCCCTGAATGCTGCATCCTGATCAAAACCACTCTGGCGCCCCGCGTGTCTTCCATTGCTCCGCCGTACGTTGTAGAAATGACGTGGCGCCTTCGCAGCACCCTAGTATTGCCAGAGCACTACTCATTGTTGTTAAGAACTTACGCAAACTTGTTTGCCATTTCTTTGCTTTTACGTTCTGCTGTCGAACTCCTTTTACATCTCTCCGCCTCTCACACTGTCGGCTACTTGCGGAACTCACTGGCAAGGAAACGCTGAGCCGAGACCCCGCCAAAACTAAGGAAAAGAGTCCCCCGCTCTTGGATTAAGTGCAGATGCAAATGCCCCGGCGGCAAACAAAGTATTTAAGAAAGTGGGTCCGTGGTCTAGTGGCTGCAGACGCTAAACCCCGGTGTTTCGCTATTGGGTTTATTCAGAAATAGCAGGGTTCGAGTTTCGGCCGCCCCTGTATTATATTCTCGAAAGGCACCAATACAAACTCCCGCTTCCCCTTCCACGACCAAAAAGGGGAGGGTTTCTCCCATCCAAGGGGAGGGGCTCTCCTTTTTTTGCTGCAAGCTCGATGTGCCATTATCTGCATTCTCACTTCTAGAATAACACAAAACATCTTCTTTATACATTCCCTCAACTTAACACTACAGTGATGACTATATTGTGATAATATTCTAGGCTATCCTGATAACTTTTCGTATGTCATCCCCTATCTACTTGTTGCTTATCAGTCCTCGTTGACTACCTCTCTGTGGCTATGCTCAGACGCATCCCAGTCTTCCTTTGTGAAGGATTGCACCTGTCTTTTTTCCCAACGCTGTCTGCACTCTTCTCTACTGCATATCTGCTATTTTTTACAGCGATCAGACTGCTTATGTCCTTTTGGTAATACCTGCTTACATCATACCAAAACACCACCGGCATCTACACAGCTGCCATCTGAGTCCAAATTGAATATATTCACTACTTTGCATTACATTTAATAATCAATCAAGAAGCTAAGGATTAGACTTAAATAAATTCTTCAATTTGCAAACCCACATGTACATTGCAATTTATTTATTTTGCCTGTGAAGACGATAGACATTTGCGCTGACTGGTATTCCTGTTTGTAAGTGTTACACATCATTAAATTCGTTTGAAAAGAACCTAAACTAGCACTGAGAAGCCTGCACTCTTTTCTATTACATTTTGTAAAATCTCACATTTATGTATGTATTGGGCGTTCAATCTGTGTGCCCTGCTTCCCAACACTACTGCCGCAACACATTGACTTTGTTTGCGCGCTACACTCTGTTCTTCAAACGTTTTATTATGCATCACCTAATTACTTATGAGAAGTGTTCGACAGTCGAAGACCGGCGGATGCGTCCACCGCAATGATCTTTTTCTAATGCGCAAAACACTACTGGCGTTTGATTGCTATGCTGTGATTCCCAGTGCTACTGTCGCAGCACATTGGCCTCGCCAATGCACCGCTCGCCAATGCACTGCTCACTCGTGCTTCCCCTTGAAGTATTCCTCTCCCGCATTGCTCTGGGCCGCCTTTCGGTCGTTCGCCCCCGAGTCCTCGTTCACCTGCTCGTTCGCCAACAAGTCCTTGTACATCTTGGTGCCCTGCTCGTACACCTGCTGCTTGGCGGCCAAGTACTTGGCCAAAGGCAACTCGGACCGGTCGATCGCAGTGACACGGGTCTGGTTGACCGGGTCAAACTGCACCAACTTGTCGCGCTGCAGGGCAACAGTCTTCGAGTTCTCCGCGATCTTGGTGTTGAGAGCCTGCAACTCCTTGACAAAATGGATCATCGTGCGGTTCTTGCGGTGTACCGAGCCATGCTTCTTCGCAAACTTGCGGAAACTCTTCTCGGCAACAAACGAGAACTCTGGGAACGCAAGGCTGTCCACATACACACTCAAGTAGGTCTGCAAGCTTCTGAGATAGTTGTTGATCACATAGAGCTGGTACTCGCTGGTGCCCAAAGCGGTCTTAGACACCTTGATGCCCTGGGTGTTGGTGTAGGCGTGCGCCTGGACCGACGCCAGCTTCTTGCCCTGCAAGTTCTTTCCAAACAAACTGGAGCCGAGCATCTCGATGTAGAAGTTGAACAACGGGATGTAGACCTGGGTTTTAGCAGAAAGCTCGGTGAGCGAGCCAAGAAGGAAGAACTTGAGCGGGAAATACTGGGACGACGCATTGAGCTTGAGCGCTCCAACGGTGATCTGGACGACTGGGTAGACCAACTCGGCAATGGAACCCTGCTTCTTGGCAGTTGGATCGTAGCAGTCGCCAAGGAGCTTGGTCCAGAAGTCGAGCGACTGCACAAACTGCCAGTTGTACACCAACTTGAGATTCTTGCTCTTGTCGTTTTCCGATTTGACATTCGACTGGTTCTTCAAGAAGTTGCGAAGATGGATCGAGAGCTTGCGGATATACTTGAACGCCACCTGGTACCCGAGGTTGATGTCCAATCTGAAGAGGTCGACCAACCCGGTCTTGAGAAAGTCTACAAGGCGGAACTTCTTGTAGGAAATCAAGTCAGTCTGGGTAGAGTCAAGCGACACCGACGATGGAAGGGTGAGCGCACGCTTGAGGAACGTCTCGTAGGACAAGCTGATGACAAGCTCAAGAATGTTGGAGGAGTACTCCTTGGCAAGGTTCAAGATCACCGAGTAGGCCAACACATTGATGTCCAAGAACGAGTCGACGTTGACGTCGTCGCTGCTGTCCATGACGTCAGCGCTATTCGACAGGCTCAAGATGAGCGTCGACCACAAGTTGACGACGCTGCCGAGCAACTGCTTGAGCAACGTGCGGAACGACAACACGTATGGGAAGATGTCGTAGATCGACGAGAGAATCAACAAGATGAACTTGAGGTTGAGGTTCAGCCGAGTGATGTCGCTGAGGAGACTGATCAACGAGTACGCGTGGTGCTTCAACACCAGCGAGAGCTGCTTGAGCTTGTCGGAGTTCTTGACGGTGCGCACCTCGGCCTGGTGCTTGTTCTTCTTGGTCTGGAGCGGGTAGAGCTTGTGGATCGCCGCAGGCAACTTCTTTAGCGTCAAGAAGAGGAGCTTGTTGAACACCGTGTCACGCGTCACAAAGTACTTGTACTCCGAGTCAGCGATGCCGCCGCTGCTCTCGTTGAGGTTGACCGCGGACTTGAACCCCTGCGTGACCGCCTTGATGAGCTTAAGCGACGGCTCCTTCTCGAGCTGCGCGTCCCACTGCTGCACCAACTCCTTGGTGATCTCCGTCTTGCCCTCGGTGTCGTTCACGCCCTCGGCCGGCTCGCCGGCCTCCTCCTCCTCCTCCTCCGAGTAGTCGGCGTCCTCCTCGTCCTCGAATTTCGAAAAGTCGTCTGACCCGTCGGCCTCCTCCATCTCATCGTCACTGGCCTCCGCCGTCCCCTTCTTGCTGGTCTCAATGTCATCGGCCATCTCGTCGAGCTCGTCAAAGATGTCGTCGTCTTCGCTGGCATCCCCCACGTCCCGAGTGCTTTTCCCCTTCTTGTCAATCACCCCGTGGTCGTCGCCCTCGTTGTCCGAGTCCACCTCGAACGGGTTCTCCTTGGGCTTCGCCTCAGGCTGCTCTGCGGGCCCCTTCTTCTTGCCGCCGCCATGCTTTGCAATGAGCTGTTTGTGCTTCTTCTGCTCCTTTCTGTAGTCGAGCGTGTGCTGGAGGTTCTTCTTCTGGAACTTCTTGGTCTTTTTTGATGTCTTGGCCATTGTCAACTGAGGTCGTTCCACTATAGGGCAGCCCTGGGTTTCACTGCATGAAAAAAAAATTTTGGGGAGATGCAGGTCACGCTTTTTCCTTCCCACGATCCGCGCCGGACAGCCTCGGATTCCGCCGGTGCGCGCCGGAAATCTGCCATTTGCATAGTGCCAGTGGGGTCGCACCAGAGCCAGTGGCAGCAGTGGAAGCAGCGGTGAACATCAGCCTGGGGCATCGTACGAGCTAGAAGCGACCCCTCTCTCACTGTTTTGCCACAATGAACAATGGCACCCTGCCCCGGCGGACGCTACGCTCTCTGCTTGTCCTGGACCGCAAGCAGCGCGTCGCGGAGCCCTGTTTGGTGTCGACCTTGAAGGACCAGAAGCCCAACGATTTTTTTTTCAGCTTTGAGAGAAGGCTCAGGTGGGGGGCTGGAGCCAGCGGAGGCTGTGTGACTGAGAGTAGCGTGGACGGCTCGAGCAGCAGGCGTGGCAACAACACTGGAAATCGCCATGCTGAAAAGTTGAAGCATGGCGATTTTCAGTATAGACGCCTCAGTTTGGTGAACGAAACAAAAATAGAAGTATCAGATAGCAACGGGCAGAGTCCAAAACCGTTCACTTTTGGCAGCCAGGGCTTGTTCCCAGGCACCGGCCTGGCCGTTGCCCCAAGTGCTGCTCTACTGGGTGAGTCCGACTCGCACACCCAATTGCTCAAGGACAAGCTTGATCTCACAATTCAGAGCAAGGCGAGACGCTCCAGCAGGACGAAGAAGCAGCTACGGTTCCGCGAGAAGCCAACACTCATAGAAAGCAGCGCAGATCCGCTCAGTAACGGCGTGTACGACCGCTACCACAGAGCCAAGCAGAAGATGGAGAAGAGTTTTGCCCAGAGCGATCGGCAGAGCTTCAGGGACGATGTGGCGAATCTCGGCGAGGTGTTTGGTGAGCTCGTCCAGTTGCTTGTTTCGAGCGACGCCAAGTCTGGCCAGCTGTACTACTTTAGCCATTTGTTAGATGTTGCAAGAAGCTTGGAAGAGAATGGCGCGTTGGACTCGGCTACCAGCGGCGAGAGTCTGGCGAATGCGAAGAAAAATGTCTCTTTGAGCTTTCTTGAGACAAACAGCTCGTCCTCTTTGATCAGCACTTACATTAACCACGTCCGCTATGGAAATGCGCGCAACCCGAACTATGCCAAGCTTCTCGAGTTGTTGAACAGTCACGAGAGCGGGGACATTGTTGAAACGAGCGAGAAGAACCAGTACAACAGCTTGAAGTACATGCTCCAAAAGAACCGCACATTCTATGACGACTTCAAGAACGAATTGCTCAAGGAAAAAGGGTACAGCGAGTTGTTTGAAACAGGCCAGATGCGCAGCTGCTCGTCTTTGAATTTCAAGCCCAGCGATTTTGCCGCAAACAATTCCAGTCCGCACCCCAATAATCTACTTAGCAGTTTTGAGAATTTCGAGAGGGTCATAGTAGAAGGACCGTCTGCTGATGGCAGTGAGGATTTTGACGAAACAAAGATAGACAGAGAGCTTGCGGATGTGGATCTAGCAGCAACAATTTTTCCTATACACTTGAGCGCCAAGGACACGGCGCTCATCCGGGTGCTCAACAAGCTTACATACATCAACCCTGCGGTCTTCCAGATGATCGAGGGAATGTCGAAACGAAGCGGTGGTCAGGATTGTCTTAAAGAAAATGCCACCAACTTTTCGAATCTACTTACCACCCTTGAGTACTTGCTGACTCTTCTATTGCTTACTCTACACGAGGGTTTCAAACTCTTGCGCTTCTTCAAGGGATACTGGGACTACCGGAATGAGTACCTTACGTTCATAAGAAGCAGGGAGCAATCCCGTGCCGAGCGCAGCCACCAGGGCCAGCCCTGGAAAGTCAAGAAAAAGAAAGCACGTTTCGTGGATAAGTTCGAGGACTATGCGTGCCTCAGCGTGTGCTTGTCGGAAGACGAGGCTGACTCGGAGGACGAGTACTCTGATCCGGACGACTCTTTGACGGTGGAGGAGCTTGTAAAGAAGCACGAGCGGGTGGCTGCCGAAAAGTATGCCAGGCTTTACGAGTTTGATCCGCCGAAACGGTTGGTGTTGCGGACCGGAAGGTGGACCAAGATGGTGTTCAGTCCCCGGTTTGGCACAAAGTTCTTTGATTTTGAGGAGGCGCATCGGTACAGACTGCGTGATGAGATCGAGCTGGAGAGCCAGCAACTAGCCAACGGTGACTCTCGGCAATCTTTGAATCAAGATTCGCAAGCTGTGAAGCAGGAATCACAGTCTACCATAGCAGACAGCTTCGACGAACAGGAGTGCGCGCCGCGTGAGAAGCCAATTAGAAAGCGCGCCTACAGCACTGTCTCTGACTCCTACGACGAGGCGGCGACAACCCCAGAGCATAAGAGCCATGAGTCGTTGAGGGAGATTCCTGGCTCCATCGAGGAGGACACCGCGCTTGTAAATGAGAGCTACGTGCGACAGTTGAAGCGGCAGAGGGTGTCGAGTCCCGAGCCGAAGTTTTTGAGCAAGGTCTCGGAGACAATCAAGAGCTGGTTGAGCCCTGGCGAAAATGGCCAGAGTGGACAGTGAGAGGTGGGGCAGTCACTGGAGAAGCCAGGGGCTGCGGCGTAATTAGAGGAAGTAGTGTCTCACCTTGGGCTTGCAGTGACTGCGGTGTAATTAGAAGTAGTCACTAAGAAGGGGTCAATCGCAGTCTCAGTGGAGAAAGTCGCCACGGAACTAGAGCGTCACTCACCAAGGTTGAATGAATAAATGCATAACTAATAGATTCGATGCTGTAATCGTTTGGCAGTCACTGGCGAAGCCAGTGACTGCGGTGTAGTTAGAGTAAGGAGCGTCTCATTAAGGGTTTGCAGTGACTGCGGTGTAGTCAGAAGAAGTCGTCTTAGCAGTCACTGGCAAGGCCAGGAGCTGCGTTCTGGTTAAAAGTAGTCATAGAGATCAATAATACCACAATTTGTTTTACAGATGCCGCCTCAAAAGGTCTTCAAAACCAAAGTAGTGCTGCTGCTTGTGCACTGCTGCAAGCCCATGCAGTCCTATGCACCTTCTGTTTTCGTTTCTCACCTGAGTGTAAACAAAACAGATCTGAAAATACAATAACAGACTGTGTTCATCGACGCTCCTAAAAACCAAGAACGACAACCCTGACGGCAGAATAGCATTTTCCAGCTCTCTCTTGGCAACTAATCGTCATTCAGTTCAACAGATACTCATCAGCGCTCCTTGCTGAGATATAATATAGTCACTCCTCGTTGACAATGTCCGACTTCTCTCCAATACCGTTGGAGCACATCAAGAAGCAGTTCCTACTGTACTCGGATAAGCCGCTCACAGAGAATAAGGCAGAGAAAAGTTTGCTCAGCCCGGAAAACTCGACGATATTGTTCTCGCCCGTCGTGCGGCCAAAACAGGGTCTTCTCCAGCCCTTGAACGACAACCAGGTGAACATCACAGGAAACAGCCCGCCGCACAAGAAGCTGATCTATTTTTTGACGAAAGAAAACACCTCCAAGCTTGACTTGGACCGGGAGAAGCACGTACTTCAGATGGCTGGCTACAGCGAGAAGTTGAGCGAGTCTGTTTTGGGAGAGATGAACAAGCGGGCCGAGCAGTATGCTGGGAATACAAGCGTCTCGGAGTCGCAATCGAAATTGGATGCTTTGGACAACAAATTCGACGTCGCTCACAGCAAGCAGTTCAGAAAGATGGACCTGATTTCAAACCACTACAGTGCCATCCGTCGGCGCAAGCAGCAGCAGCAGCAGCTGTCACGGAACGGGGTGAGACAGCCTATTAGCAGACCCCTCCCAAGCAGCACCATGCCCCGTAATGTCGTCGAGCAAGAGCAGGACGACACGACGGTGGAGCTCTTGAGAACCCCCGGGAAGGAGTCGAAGCGCGGCTCCAATGCCCAAATGGGCAGTGCCTCGAAGCGCCGCCGGACCCTTCACGGCCCGCGCGAGGTCCCTGAGTTCAAGACGTTGGGCTCGGCGGAGTTTGCGTTTGACGCGGTGTCGCCGCACAGCAAGAAGGTGTTGGACTTGAGCAACGAGGGGATGCTCCGGGATGTTCTTGCGAGAAGCACGTTGGATGGCTTGTTCGGGCAGGGCGCAGAGGAGGCCCCAGCGAAGACGCAGGGCAAGGGAAACGCCCCCAACTTGTTGTCGCGCGATACCTTGTTAAACTCGGCGAGTGCCACTGATGGGAATGTCGAGAATACTGGCGACGTGTCGATGGCCCATGAGCAGGCCGGCGAAGCGGCAGGCGAAGCGGCAGGCGCAGCGGCAGGCTCCGAGTCTGTGATGGAGGTTGACGAGGAGCAGTTGGAAGAGGAGAAACAAGAAGAAAGCCGGAAGGAGGCGGTGTTGCTTGAAGCTGTGCAGAGAGAGAACAGAGAAAGAGAAGAAAGAGCTAGGGAGGGGAGATTGAGAGAGATGCAAGTCAAGCAGGAGCAGGCTCGTCTCGAGAGGGAGCGCGAGAGGCTCATGGACATGAGATTGAAGGAGGAGAGAGCGCAGGAGGAGGAGGAAAGAAGAGAGAAGGTGAGGGAGCAGAAACTCAGAGAGGAAAAGGCGAGAGAGCAGAGACTCAGAGAAGAGAAGGCAAGAGAGCGGAAAGTCTCTGAGGAGAAGGCAAGAGAGCAAAAACTCTCTGAGGAGAAAAGCAAATCGCGCAGTGTGTTCAGTATTCGGTCAAGCTCCCTGGGTCTTAAGCCGTCAACCCTGGGTCTTAAGCCGTCAACCCTGAGTCTCAAGCCGCTGATGTCGTCTCTCAAGGGCTCGATGTCGAGCCTCAAGCCGTCGTTGTCCAGATCGTCTATGTCGAAGTCGGGGGCTAGTAATCCACCGGGGTCCGCTGCTGGTCCTGCAGGCTCTTCTGGATCTTCTGGGTCTTCTGGATCTTCTGGCGCTTCTGACTCCTTCAAGAAACCGGCGATCCCAACCAGAATGTCAACAGCCCAACTCCGGAAGACCAACAGCGTCAACGACCTGACCCGGCCCACTTATTTCAGCAGCTCCAAGTCACTTTCCGGGGCGCGCTCGTCAAGCGGTGGAACTGCTGGCGGTGCCACTGGCTTGAAAAGCTCGGGCTCCAGTCAAAGTGTACGACATGGAAGCTCCAAGATTAAGCCACCCTCGCACTCCTCATCGCTGCGCTCAATCAACTCGAACTTGACCCGGACGAGCTCGAGCCACACCATTGATGGTCAGAGGCACGGGCTGGGCTCGGGGCCGTCGGTGAGCCGAACGACATCGATCCCACGCTTCATGCAGACGACGGCCGCTTCCTTGAGCAGACAGGCGTCGCTGAACACTCTTAGCAAACACGACTCGATGCGCAGCGTGTCGGACCCGGTGAAAGGCGTGAGCAGCTCCAAGAGCAATGCTTCGTTGCGCAGCGTGGTGAAGGGCCGCTCTGCTCTGAGCGAGAAGCCGGGGGAGAAGCAGGTGAGATATTCGAAGTCGACGCACCGCCTTGATTGAACACGGGTGCACTGGGAGTGGTTTAAGTATAATTCAATGCTCTTGCAGTGCCATTGCCAACTGTGCCATTGCCAACTGTGCCATTGCCAACTGTGCCATTGCCAACTGTGCCATTGCCAACTGTGCCATCACCAATTATGCCACTACCAACTAAGCTTTCTCCGCTTCCTGGTCTACCTGAGTTCCAGCAGAGTTCATTCTTGATAATACCAAGAATTATCAAATACCCTTGTTTTAGCTATATATATTCGGAATACTATGAACGGTTAATAGATGTAAGTAACACGGCATTGTTGAGTAGCCTTGTGGAGCAGTACTGTGGAGCAGTACTGTGGAGCAGTATTGTGGAGCAGTATTGCTGAGTAGCATTAGACAGCGCTAGGAGTCACTGTCTATTAATATTCAAAACACCTTGCTTGCATTTGAAAAAAAACTGTCAACATCTGGAAAAACGTACTTACATAAATCCCTGTGAAAAAAGCATTGGCCCAGTGGATAGTGCAATGTCACAGCATCCCGCTACGCGGTCTGCTGATCTATAATTTTCGACGCACGAAATATTTCATGCAGACTCAAGCCAGAGACCAAGCCATCTACCAGGGCCCAGATCCTACAAATGATTGCGCGTCAACTGAACTGGATCCGCCAGTTCAGCAGTACCGGTCTAGCACTGGCCAAGAAAGCCGCCAAGGGCAAGAAGCAGGCTGTACCGCCGGCTCGCTTGTATTTCGGGCGGCCCAGCAATAACCTTACCGTGAGTTGCAGCAGGAGACGTTGTACAAGAGTCAACCCAGCAAGGATATGGCTCATTCTAAAATCCTCCTCAGATAATTGCGTGTCTCCCGTACATCCACTAACAGCAGGCCGGGATAGCTGGATTGGCAAACGTCGGAAAGTCCACTTTTTTCCAGGCAATCACCCACTCGGACATGGGCAACCCTGCCAACTACCCGTTTGCAACTATCGACCCCGAAGAAGCCCGGGTGATCGTTCCATCTGACCGTCTTGACCACTTGCAGGCCATCTATCAGCTGGCGAAGCAAATTCCTGCAAACTTGACGATATTCGATATCGCTGGATTGACGAAGGGCGCCTCCAAAGGTGAAGGGCTAGGGAACCAGTTCTTGAACGATATCAGATCGGTGGATGGTTTGTTCCAGGTCGTGCGTGGGTTCAGGGACTCTGAGATCACTCACATCGAAGGAGACGTGGATCCCGTGAGAGACTTGGAGATTGTGAAGCAGGAGCTTGTCATCAAAGACTTGGAGTATGTTGACAGCTCGTTGGAAAAAGTCAAAAAGAAACTCAAATTCAGCAAGCTGGCCACGGAGAAGCTGAGCTTGGAGATCGAGGTGGCCAGCTTGCAAAAGGCGGAGGCGCTTTTGTTGGACAATACTCGTATTACCAGCGGCACTTGGAGCGCAGAGGAGATCCACGCCTTGAATGGGCACAATTTACTCACGACCAAGCCGGTGCTCTACTTGTTGAATGTCAACGAGCAGGATTATAAACTGCAGACCAATGAGTTTAAAGAGAAGGTGCAAGCCTGGATCGATGAGAACTCCAGTGGACACGAGCTTGCGTTGTTCTCTGCTAGCTATGCCTTGAGCATCAAGGATGACAAGCAAAGCGGATTGGCCAACATTATCCAGGCAATGCGCAAGAACTTGCACCTCATCAGTTTCTTCACCTGCGGTCCTATCGAGGCCCGCGAGTGGACGGTACGCGAGAACAGCACTGCTCCAGAGGCAGCAGCCGTGATCCACACCGACTTGCAGAAGACGTTCATCTCTGCAGAGGTGATCAAGTACGCGGACTTACAAGGTCAGAAAGCGGGCGAGTTCAGTGCGGCCAGCTTGAAAGCTAAGGGGAAGATCCACAGGGAGGGGAAGCAGTATCAGGTGGAGGATGGGGATGTCATACTTATCAAAGCGGGGGCTGGGAAAAAATAGAAAAAGCCACTGCTTGGCAGAGGCCAGTGTTCATAGAATATGTACATAAGCCGCATATACGACTGGCTGCCATGTATTGTAATCGGCACACTAAGTTTGCAATTACGCTAATTGGGCCGTTCATGCGTTCATAAGGGAAGAAGTCCCGATCGGTGGAAAGTTGCGCATGACGTGTGTGTCTCAAAATACAATAATCAGTAAAAGCATTGCGGGTTTAAGGCGGTAAATATAGGCACATCTCCTCACGAGACGCAATCCCGCGGGTTCTTTGTTGTCCCGCGGAATGCGATCCCCTTTGAAAATCATAACTCCGCGTAATCTCCGCAGATGAACCCTAGGCAGAGAGGTTCATGCAGGTGGGCTGACAAATTTCAGCTTGAGAGGTGAGTACTTAGTCACTGTAGCTTAGGTGATTTAGTCACCCTAACCTGAATTTGATTTCAAAAAGGAGGCTTCCGCTATTTAAACTTGGATCAATAGAAGCGCCACCTCGGCTGTATTTGGCTAAACAGCTTTTCACAACACACTGCTACAACATGACGCTCTTCGAGTCTCTCACCCAAACCACTTTAGGCGTCCGAGCATTGGTACCTGACAAGTACAGGGTCAAGCCCGTGGTCTACGGAGCCGTGCTTTGTGCGCTCTCATTGAATAACATGAACGTTGGTGGGGCCATTTCCTTGCAAGAGTCTATTGCTTCGAAGCTCGACGCCGACTCCAC
This sequence comes from Saccharomycopsis fodiens, assembly GCA_002564235.1. Classification (NCBI taxonomy): domain Eukaryota; kingdom Fungi; phylum Ascomycota; class Saccharomycetes; order Ascoideales; family Saccharomycopsidaceae; genus Saccharomycopsis; species Saccharomycopsis fodiens. The sequence goes on from JNFV01000001.1 coordinate 478,093, forward strand.
CACGGTCTCGTGGGTTCTTTCTGCATACGCCTTGACGCTAGGGTCGTTCATCGTGCTCTTTGGAAAAATCGCTGACATTGTCGGCGTGCATCTTGTGTTCATGGGAGGAATCTTTATGATGGGTGTGTTTGCCTTGGTGACTGCCTTGGTGGACAATATCATCATCATGATTGTGTTCCGCGCGTTGCAAGGTGTGGCCGGGGCTGCTTTGGTGCCCAGCGGTTACGCCATCACAGGGAACTATTTCGCGCCGGGCCCGCCGCTTGAAAATGCTATCAGAGCGTTCTCGGTGTCCATGACAGCCAGTTTTGGGCTTGGGTTTGTTCTTGGCGGGGCGTTCTCAGAGACCCAGTTAGGCTATAAGGGCTTCTACTACTTCTCCTTTGCTGCTGCAATGGTCCTCTCTGCGATCCTCTTCTTCTTAATCATCCCAGTTGAAAAAACCGAGGGACACAAGAATTTGAAAATGAAGAACTTGAATTATGGTGGGGTGCTCTTCTTTGTGACGGGCTTGTTGTTAGTTATCTTGGGCTTAACTGAGGCAGGGATCCAGTGGAACTCTCCCAAGGTGTATGTGACGATACCTGTAGGGTTTTGTCTAGTGATCGCGGTGCTTCTCTTTGAGAATATGTTTCTTAAAAGGTATAAGAAGAGATATGCAGAGTCGGCAGTCATTGTGACGACGATTGATGCAGACGATAGTGAAAAGAAGGATACTCAGGACGACCACCATGGCTACATAGAGCCTGTTGCTCCAAAAAAGGACTGGCGAATCAACATGGACCTTCTCTTCCCATCCGAGCTCGTCAAGCTCCCTAATTTCTTTCCGCTTTTTGTCGGCTTGTTCTCGCTCTACATCTACTACATCGGGACTTTATCCACCATGATTCAGTACCACACTTACATCTACAAGGACCTGCCGATCATTGCCTCTGTCAAAATCCTCCCTCATACTACTGGCTTGGTTGTCGGCTCGTACCTCTATCGTGAAAAGAATGTCAGAAGACTCGGCTTGAGAAACACTCTTTTAGTCACGACCACAATATTGTTGGCTGTCATCTTGTGGATCTCCAGGGTCGACTACCGCGTCAAGCACTGCTACTGGATCTATGAGTTTGTGTCACTTTTCTTGGCGGGCTACTTCAACAACTTGTACTTCTTGGTCTACATGAACGGGATTATGTCGCACACTCCGCGGCACTTGCACGGCGTTGTCACTGGGGCGTTCCAGACCGTTGGCCAGATCGGCGTCTGTATTGCCAGTGCAATCACCTCCACCATCTTGGGAGTGGTCGAGATCTACCCTGAGCCAGACAGAGTGCTCGCGTTGTCCCACAAGTTCAGAAATGCGCTCTATGTGAATGTGGCAGCTGCCGCTCTCTTGATCGTTCTCAGTTTCTTTGTTTCTAATAAGCAGAAGGACGTCGTGGTGACGCCAGCAACAGAGAAACCAAACCAAAAACAGGAGCAGCAAGAGATATCTTCAAAAGAGCAAGTCTAAGAGACTAAGCCACTCGAGGCGTCTGTAGTGCCATTTCGCTGTTTGATTCTTCTTTTTCTAGCATACTTCATAATAAATCACTTCACACTGAGATGTAGCCCAAGAGATGCCAACGCGCTTTCGGTGTCATGATACTTGTCCTACACGGTTGTTGCTTTTCATTTATTGGTCATAAATCATTATTCGTACTCATCAATCACTATAGCATCGCCATCGCTAGCTGTTAGTAAAGCTCTCGAAATACCTCTGTATCCTCACAGGTTTTGTCAGAAGGTTATCAGCAGTTTGTCTTCATGATATTTAGAATCTCAGTGGAAAGAAGACTATTGAAAAATGATGTTATTTCATCACAAAAAGCCGTGAGGATTCGCGTTGCGACTTACCTAGAAGCAATGGGGGTACCACAATGGAGAAACCCAGTGGACGAAAAAATCATGGCCTTTTATACAATTTTTTCCGGGCAACGCCCAATGAGATCTCACAACTGAGCGTGTCACGTGGCACATAAGTACAAGGAGCCACTTAGCATCTTCAAGGGCACCGAAATGGAAATTAATTATCAGTGGGCTTTTGTACGGCTTTTAGAACTCCTGGGGGGTATCCAGCATCATGGCTAGACAGCTTCAATGTGTTGTAGCAATGGGTGCAATGCATGGCTGCTTCCATCAATCAGAACTACAGCTTTCGACTACAGAATTTCGAACTAGCATTCATTAATCATTATTCGTAAATCATTGCGGACCGAGGTCGCGCATCGCAAATTATCAAGCTGCTCACTATTGTTAGTCACTATCCCTCAAAGCTTGTTTCAGACAACCTAGTCTCAGATATTTGGTAACGAATTTGGTATCATATACAAAAATTTCAAATGAGCTGGGTTAATAGCAAGTATTCATCATCGTAAGGTTGTCTGGGAGTGGTATGAACTTACCTTGAAGGTTTGGAACAGAGAGGGTGTAGAAAGAAGATAAAATAGGATTAGGAAGAAAGTACGTGGACACCTGGAAAAACTCTTTTCATCGTGAGCATTTTGTCACGTGCCCCAGATTTATTTCGCGTCCGTGCAGTTATAGATAGGGACCACATTAAATGAACTTCTCGAAAGTGGGGAACCAGTCGCGCAAAACCGGGATAGTCGCGAGCAAAGAAACGAAACGCGACAGAAATGACCTAGAGGACATTGGTGATTTTTTCGACAGAAACGGCGCGGACTTGGCCCTGGGTTCTGCGGGGTCACCGCCGGCGCGCTTGCCGCGGGCCAAGAAACCCACGGTAGAGGCAGTAGTGCTAGATAGTGAAAGCGAAAGCGATAGCGATGTGGAAATGGAGGACGCGTTGCTGTCGCCGGCGCGAGGCGGGGCCGAGAGTCTGGGAAGTGTTTCTCCTGACGCAAAGCAGAACAGTGTGACGGAGAGCCAGAGTAGTCAAAAGCTGAGCGCGAAGCATGGCAGTGTTTCTGCTGTTCGCAATGGGAAGAGCAATGTGTCAGAGGAGCGTGGTAAAAGCATCAAAGCCACCAAGTCTGAGGTTGAAGACCCTGCTCCGAAGAAACGGGGCCGTCCGAAGGGTGCCAGAGTGACAAAGAACATTGCACTCGACAAGTCAAAAAAAATTAAGCCCGAGCCCGAGCCGGTGCGGCACTCGTCGCGGTTCCGGTACCCACCTGTGGCGTTCTGGAAGAACGAGGAGGTAAAATACGAGTACAGTGCAAACACGCGAGTTCCTACGGCGGTGGATGTTGTGACAGCGCCTGTGAAGGAGGAAGAGCGGACCGAGAGTGCCCTGAGACGGAGCCCGATAGTAGGCAAGCCAACGAGGACGAAAAAGAAGCCCGGCCCCAAGCCAGGTGCCAAGAAGCGGGCTCTGTCAGTAAGATCAACAAGTTCACAGAAACTTGTCTCGGAAGAGCCAGAAGTGATAGATGTGAGTGACAAGGAAAGCGCCGCCTGGATGAAAAAGGGCTCGATGACGATTAAGGTCTTTGATGGGCCAAACACGGGGTCTCAGAACGATCGCGTGGTGGCGTGGGCGCCGAACAAGGAGGTCTTTGCGCAGCAGATGTCGCTCAAGCACGACAATTTTCAACTTGCGGTGCTTTTTAGCGGCGACCTGGATTTTGCGGCGTCGGGGATGTTGTTGTTTCCGCCTGGCGGGTCTAAAGAAGTGCGTCTGACGGGCGACGTGTACTTCTTGTTCCACGTGGTTTTCGGCGTTTTGGAGGTTACCATCGCCGGTGAGCAGCTCACAGTGACCACCGGCTGCTCGTTCGAAGTGCCGATGGGCAACGAGTACGGGTTTCAGAACAACAGCGGAAAGCCTGCCAAGGTATTTTTCGTGCAAGCGAAGTACGTGCCCGTGGGAGGTGATGTCTCTGAGGACGACTAGGTATCATGGTCCATGGATAATGAATGTAAATTATGAACGAGGGTGTTGTAAAGTATACGGGGCATCGATAGAGGACGTTTAGATACGTTCATCAGTAGGTTACGTGGAGATTTGAACAATACGAAATTGAGATTTGAGTAATTACTTCGGCTTTATTCAACTTCTCACAATTTTTCAAAGGCCCAGTTAATGTCAGTAGTTTTAGAGGAAGCATTTGGTGGCTGCAAACTGTGGTGCAATCACGTCACACAAACCGCTCCATAGCTTCCTTGAAAGCTTTTACTTCACTCACTCGCTCAAGATCTTCGCAGACAACTTCCCATCTATGGTCCTCCCACCATGGTCCCCCGAACCCATGGGCGTGCGCCGGGTGTACACACCATTTTCCGTAAACCCAGCGGCATGGGACGCGGTGTATAAGGTTCAGACCCACTAAGCATTGGTAAATCTCTCCTAATGAAACAAGATAACTTCTAGTCGACTTGTCGTAACGGTATCTGCTAAGAGTGCTCTTCTTCCAGAGCTCGACGTAGGTATAAAACTGGGCATCAGAGTCATTGTATGGAGTGTTGCCGGTGTGGTCCTCAAAAAACAGTTTCAAAAGATGAGCACTCTGCAATGTAAGACATAAGTTGGTTATTTGATTTCCAGTTAAATAAAGCAAAATACTTCGTTGAACCCAATTCAATTCTTCTTCAAGAACTGTTTCGATATCTTCCTGGCCACTGACTTGAGTATCTTCTTCTTCCCACGTGCTTATCACTCTTGAACTAACTATGGTGAAGCGAACGCCATTGCATTTGAAGGTTGCTGATTTGCTATGCGCTGCGAATTCTGGGTCTTCACTGGGCGTCATTTTGAAGAGTAGTGAAAGGTGCTTAAGGCGAAGATCACTAGAAGTAGGCTTTTACTTCTGTAAGTATAATCTGCCGCTGAGTTTGAAAAGCAAATGTATGAGTTATGAGCTGAAGGAAAGGTATACGGCAATTTAGCAGACAAAACTAGAGCAGCGAAGATGTGCTGAGTCTCTCCGCATTCCTTTTGGAGCCACCCATGAATGTTGCATAGGGCTCGGTTTGTTCAAAGAAAGTTTGTTGTTTAATAGCTGCTTATTAGCAATTTCGAATAATATTCTCCAACACCAATTCAGGCACATACTTATATCTACCACACTAAACACTCTGAAACCAATTTTCAATCCCTAAGAGCTGCCTTTCACTGTTTGCCAAGTTATGAACTTCCGCTTTTCAAGCAAGCTGTGTTTAGATATTTTAATTGATTGGTTGATCTATAAAGTTTATAAGCCCTTTTCTTGGAAGTCATTGAAAGCAAATTGAAAAATGGCTGATTTAATTGATGTACGACTTTTTAGAATTGTGGCAAGTCGCATTCCTTCAGATGGAAGTGCGCGCCTGCATAAAGTCAGCATCAAAACCCAATGAATTCAGTTAGTCAGCACACTACTTTGCACACACATATCAGCCATACACCCTAGCACTTTTTTAACAAATACCACACACTTAGATGTCGCAGATATATGGCAAAGCCAAAAAGCTGCTTCCTACATTACTGCCACAAATCCTTTACTAACCCAATTTTCTATAATACTGCACCATGGGGAACAGTGTAGAAGCGACAAAAACTCCAACACTGCACCCGCACAACTGCCTAATGTCCTAAGAGCTGAAAAGCATAGCACATGCATAACATACTGCTCAGCTGGAGAGTCCAGAGTCCTAAAGAAACCAAAAACAATCGTTCTGTGGCTAATCAAAACTATCGATCGCACTGTCACGAAAACTTCAAGAGTACTGCCGAAATGAGTCTCCAGCAATCTCTAGCACCGCCTCGCTGACGCTCGCCGGCACTAATAATCGTCAAGATCATCCTTCTTGGACCGCGCGTACTTCACAAGTGGCGCCAACGAGATGCACTCATCGGCCTGCTCGATAAACTTATCATTGAGCAACTCCAATGCCGTTGCACGCTCATCCGGGTGCACGTTCAACGACCAGTTTAAGAACCGCTGGAGCACCCCCGAGAGCGTCTCGGGCTCCTTGACCTCAGGGGTTCCGAGCGTCGCAATCAAGTAGAGCGCACGCAAAGGAGTCTCGTTCAAGTAGGGCGGCTCGCCGTCAATCATCTCGATCGTCATGATTCCGAGCGACCAGATGTCAATCTTCGGACCATACTCCTTGCGGCTCACCACCTCGGGCGCCATCCAGTAGGGCGTGCCCACCATCGTGGTGCGCTTGAGGTTCATCTCGTTGATCTGGGCACAGAAGCCAAAGTCTGTCAACTTGATGTCGCCGTTCATCAGGAGAAGAATGTTGTCCGACTTGATGTCACGGTGAATGACGCCCTTGGCGTGCAAGAACTGCAAACCTTCGAGCGTCTCTCTGCAGACGGCGCCAATCTGGCCCTCAGACATAACACTGTGCGTCACAACTTCGGTGAGGGAACCTCCCTCCATGTACTCCATGATCACCCAAAGCGTTCCCTCAGAAAGGTAACTGTCGATGAAATTCACAATGTTCTTGTGCCGGCTTCCCTTCATCACGAGGATTTCGTTCACAATCAACTCCTTCTTCGGCTGTTGCTCAAGATTCATCTGCTTGATCGCCACGCTCTTGTTGGTGCCGTTCTCGTAGGCAGTGTACACGCCTCCAGAGGCGCCCTGGCCAATCTTCCGCAAGCGCAGGTAGAACTCCCGCGGGTCGCCCTCGGAACAGATCTTCATCAACTTGGCGTACACAAGCGCGTTGCGCTTCTTCTTCTCCTCGCGCTTGCGCATCGCAAGGAGCGCCGCCTGCTTCGGATCGCGCGTCGGATGCTGCTTTTTGACCCGGGCCTGCGGATTCTGCGCCACCGCCGCAGCAGCTGCGCTCAGCCCGGCGCTCGTCTGCAGCGTGTGGCTCTTGCCGCGCAGCTCCTCGGCGGCGTCCTGCTCCCGCTCGAGCCGCTCGCGCTCCTGGAGCATCCGCAACTTCTCGCGCGCGTCCTGCTGGCGCTGCTCGGCCTCCGCCGAGAGTTTGGCCTTCTCCTGCTGCTGGCGGAGCTTCTGCTGCTTCTGCTGCTGCTGGTAGAACACGTGCTGCGCGTGCGCGTCCTGCTTGCCCTTGCCAAACTCCTGCTGCGCCATGCGCGCCAACAGCTTGTTCGTCGCCTTGAGAAGCTCGGGGCTTTTCAGCGGCACTGGCGGCGGAACCAGGAGCGGTGGGGGGCCCAGCTTCTTTCCTGGGGAAGGCGCGGCCCGCTTCGGGGAACTTTTGAGGCCAAACCCGGTGATTGCCTTTGCCTTCTGGGCAAGGAGCGCCCCTGGAGGCTTTGGCGCAGGACGGCTCGGAATGAACTGCTTGTCCTGGCCGACCTTCTTCTCGGGGCTCGCCGGCGGCGTCGGGGTCTGGATCACGTGACTGATGGCGCCGCCGCTGCCCTGCTGGTCCGCCTGCTGCGCCTGGAGCGACGTGAGGTGCACAATGTGGTGGCCGCCCGAGTAGTCTCTGCCGTTGGCACTGGCCACGTGCTTTAGCACAGGCGCCCCCTCTCTTGAGGGCGCAGCACTGTCTTTCAAGCCGTCCTTACTTGTCAGCGACTTGTTGTCCTTGTCGTCCAGGGCATTGGTCAAGCTGTCACTGTCGGTGGAGGTCTGGCTGTTTTCGCGCTTCTCCTTGTCGTTCACCGTGGTGAACTTGCTGAACACATTGTCGGCAGGGTCCTGGTGCACTTGGTTCTGGTAGAACTCCACAATCTCGTAGATCTCTTGCGGGTGCTGCTCCTGCTCGGTCTTGGAGATCCCCGACGCCAGCAAGAGCTTCTGCCACTCCTCGGGCAAGCCCGTGTACTCGCCGGTCTCGGCGTCGAACCCCACGTGCGCCACGTGCTGGGTGTTGTAGGGCGTCAGGATCAGCATCGTCAGGTTCGCCAGGCTCGCCGGCTCGTCGTCGTCGTTGAGCCGCGGGTTCAGCTTGCGGCCCAGGAGCTCGCGCGACAAGCGGTGCAGCTCGTCGAGCGGCCCGCCGCGGTTCGCCTTGTTCTTCTGGATGAAGCTCAGGATCACGCTCAGGATCGCGCTCTTCTTCTTGTTGAGCCCCGGGCGGCCGTTGGCCGGCGCGGGCAGCAGCACCAGGGTTTTGCGCTGCTTCATCATCGGCAGCGAGAACGTCAGCAGCGAGGTCGAGAAGGGGGTGCCCGCGCCCTGCACGGGCAGCGCCAACGCGCTGCTCGCCAACAGTTTCTTGCTGCTCAGCTGCGACATCCCCGTGAGCGAGTGCGACAGGCTGCTGCGGCCCAACTCGTCCTGCGTCGATATGCTCAGGCCCTTGGAGCCCTGGCCCGCGTGTGTCTTGGACTTGACGGTGCTGAGCATGGGCGGGAGCTTGTCGTCGTCCAGCAGCTCCGTCAGCAGCTTGCTGCTCTGCACCTCGACGGTGGCCAGCAGCGGGTTGTGGTAGATATTTATGAGCGAGTCGTCGTTGCTCAGCACCGAGCTCGGCTGGTGCAGGTCGTGGGGCGCGGCCGCGGGTGGAATTTCATCCTGCTCCTGGAGGAACGAGGTGCGCACCCGGGTGGCTAGTTCCGGGATGTCGGAGGCGGGACTGTTTTTGGCCTTGGCGTCCGCGCTGTACTTGTGCTCAAAGTCTAGTGACAACTTCTTCTGGTCGACATTCAAGTCGATCTTCTCGAACGGCGCGGTAACCTGTGCTGCAGGCTCCGCGTCTGGGCTTTGCTCCGGGGCCGCGGTGCTGAGCACGGGCGCCTCGGCCAACCTCTCGCTGCTCTCCTCCTTGAGGTCGCTGATACTCGTCATGTTGTGGAGCGACAGCTTGTTTTTCACCGCGTGGTGCCTGCTGGCCACGGGCAGCGTGGGCAACAGCTCGACGCTGTCGTGTTCCGGATCCAGGTGCAGCAGGTTCAGCACGCGCTTGAAGCTGATGGGCGCGTCGAGCGAGTTCAGCAGGCCGTTGTGCAGCTGGATGTCGGCGAGCTTGGGCGTCACTGCCGTGAGCGTCAAGTTGCTGTTTTTGTTCAAGACCTTGGGGTCCATGGTGTGTGGGGAGAGAGGGCCCAACTTGGTCTCCATGCCGGTACTAAAGGGGCGGGCCGGGAAAATTCGGGGTTTTCAGACGGGGTGTGTGGTGGTCCGCTATGGGTGCTCCCGGTTCTTGTGCAGCTCAATTTCGGGCTCTGTGTCGCTTGTTGCTGGCGGGATGGGTTCCTGGCTCTGGCGTGGGCTGAAGTTTTTCCTACGTATTAAGAAGCGAGCAGCAGTGGTGCATGGATGGTTTGTGTGGCGCCGTGGCGCATTCCTCTGGGGCAGGCGCAACGGTATGCGCACCAGCCACACTGCTAGCCGAGTGACAGCACGGGTTAGGGGACAAGAAAACACTGGAAAACGCTGGAAAACACTGGCGAAGCTGCAAAGCTGCAAAGTAAAATGCCACGCGGTTTACACTACGCCTCAGACTCTGGTCCCACCGTGTGTCTAGCCCACCCCTATCTGAGTCCCGCTGGCTAGCGCGTAGATCTACGCACCAACGCACCAACCATGCACCAACTCGCTTATCTCAAAGGTCGTGAGAAAATGTATAAGGGAGTTTAAAGTTTTTGAAGAGAGTTCAAACGGAGCTCAGAGAGATTTCTACAGCCTTCGTTTTAATTGTTTTTGAGTTATACTTCCTTTGTTCCCACTTGTTTTGAGAACTTTGGTGCTGTCTGGATTCCGCTTAATTACACGTAACTGCCGGGATCCACACCTGCATGGCCCGCCGCGCGGTACTGAAAAAAACACGACAAAAAACAGGCAGCAAGAAATAGTTTAACGTGATGCGTAGAGCCGTAGTTTTTGCTGCTGGCTCTTGGTAGAATGCAAATTGTCTGTGCTTTTTTGAGACCTGGAGTTTCGCGGATGGTTTGACATTCCATCGTGATTGCCGCCGATGCATGGTGTCGGTTACCGGTTTAGGCGACCAGCAGACCAGCAGACCACGAAGTGGGATGCTGCGTTACTTAGTATGTGTACTTAGTGTGTGCTTATTTGTACTTAGAATGTTGTACTTACTAAGTTTTACGTAGCATGTTGAACTTATTATGTTTTTGCTTTGCGACTGTGCTCAATATTTTGTGCTTCAATTTATGTTCTTTTCTTCTTGCTTAATTGTAGTGCCACCGTTGGCCACATGCGGGCGGCTGTGGGCCAGGCTGCTGGACCGGCAGACGTCAATCAGTGCTGGTTGGGAGTTGGTGACAGCATCTAATCCGAGAAGATACTATTGCACAAAACAAATTCGTACAACTGTTTTTATTGAAATTGCTAATAATTTGTTTAGCCTGGCTTCAATATATATTCGCGACGAGTTTTCATTTCTCAATTTTCACTTACTTCTCGCGAGAGTCAAAAGAACGTAGTTAAGGAAAACATTTTGATCAAAGCTTGAAAATAGGGCTCTTGAAACTCTTTCACTTGGGTTTTAAATCCTCCGAAAATTTGTTTTTATGAATCTGAAACTACTGAGTTGTAATGATTGTATATTCAGTACACGACTTGAAGAATTCTGCCATCGTCGTAAAGAGTGCCCTCTCGCTCACTCTCACTCACGAAAGTAAGCATGTTTCGCTGATAGCCCGATTTGAAATACTCATAGTTGTCGCAACACATTGGCTTCGCCAATGCACTGCCTCAGCCAATGCCATAATTCTTGTTGCAGCACATTGGCTTCGCCAATGCACTGCTTCAGCCAATGCACTGCCCAGCCAATGCCTTCTGCCTTAGTTTCCGAGCCTCGCCTTCATCTTGCTGTCGACTCCGTAAAACATGAAGAACATGAGCACATCGGCGCACAAGGTCAAGGACCCGTTGATCACGAACCCGGCCCACAAAAACCCGCGCTCCGCCATGCGACCCGTGAACACCGGGCCGATGCATCGCGCAAACGTCTTGCCGATGTTGACAACGCCCATTGCACGCGTGAGCTCATGCGGCGGAATGAGGTTGGTCAAGAGCACCTGGCGCGGCACGACGTCCATGGCGCTGGTGCTGTAGTAGCAGAGGATGAACGCTGCGGCCGAGGTGAAGTTGCCAAACAAGGGGGTCATGATCATGAAGATCGCCAGTGGCATCTGCACCGCGAGAGTGGCCTTGATTGGACCCAAGGCGCGGGCAAGAACAGCGGAGGGAAGGGAGGAGACCGAGTTGGTGGCGGTCGTGATGAAGAACAAGGTGCCAATGGCAGCGGCGCTGAGGGCAAAGTTGGTCTTGAACCAGTAGATGATCCAGGTGGTTGGCATGATCCCGTAGGCAAACGAGTCGAGCATGAACACGCAAAGAAGGCGGGAAAGGACGTGCTTTGTTTCCGCCGAAAGCGCCCGCGACGAAAGAGATGGCGTGTCGGCCAGATTCTCTCCATTGAGCAACTGCGAGCTCTCATTGCTTTCGTCGTCTAACATACTGACATGTTCAGAATGGTTCGCCTCGCACTTGTCGGAGAGGAAGAACATCGCAACAAACTTGGTGGCCGAGATTGCGGCGTAGAGCCAGAAAACAGCCCGGTAAGCACTCAACTCGTGCGTGCCGTTGTCGAGCATCCACTGGACAAGCCAGCCCGTGACAAAAATGCCGATGGCTGAACCGCCGCTGCTGATCAACCACTGGAGCGCATACACATCCGGCCGGTCTTTCAACGGCGTCAAGTGCGCAATGGTGCTCTCCTCAATCAGGCGGAACGGGCCCACCTCGTCTCCGCTCGGCGAGATCACCCCAAGCACCGCGGCGGCCAACAAGAGCCAGTAGTTGCTGGCGGTCGCGAACACCACCCCCGAGCACGCCATGAGGAACGAGCCGAGCCGCATCACTCGGCGCCGGCCCATGGCGTCGGCGTGCCAGACGAGAACGTACGAGATCGCGGTGTCGCCCACAAGCGTGGCGGTCATGAAGTAGCCGATCTGGGACTCCAGAACCCCGAGGGTCTTGAGGAAGATCGGGAGCACGACGTTGGAGGCGCCGAACGCGGAGAGCCGGAGGAAGACGGAGAGCCAGAGGAGCTTGACGTCCGCGGCAGTGCGCAAGTATGTGTCTGCTACGTGGAACATGGTACGAAGAGTAGACAAGTATATGAGAAGACTCTAAGATATGAGAAGACTCTAAGATATGAGAGGACTCGTTCTTAGAGTGATGGAATGAGTAAATATGTAACTAAGAGGAAAGCAATTTTCAGCGGTTGCTCATCGATTAGAATTCGACAGGGCTCGAAACCAGCATCCGCTGGGGCCTTCACGGTGCTGTAAAGAGACGAGGGCTCCAAAACTAAGCTTCGCATTCTCTAAGCTTTGGATTGTCTGATCTTCGGATTCTCTGAGCTTCATTCCCCTTAAATGTCCACAATAAATGCTCTTCTAGAGGATCCTACAACTTTCAATTACAACGAGCTCCGACGCCAGTCTGTCGGCACGGCCTCCAGTGGTGACCTCAGTCTTCTCGAGATCTTCAGCTTCGGCACGTGGCAGGATTACTCGGAGCAGAAGAGCCTGTTGCCAAATATCAGTGAAGCGGCCGAAAACAAGCTCAAACACGTCACACTCTTGAGGGTATTGGGCCAGCACTTTGGAAAAAACGGCAATGCGGTGCCGTACCTGGTGCTTGCAGCTGCCATCGAAGAGGAGAGCACCGCGGGGCTCGAACAGAAAGTGAGAGACCTAATATACGGGAAGCTAGTTGCGGCGAAGTTGGACAGCAGGGAGCAGGTTGTTCGAATCAGTGACATCGCGTTCAATGACGACATCTTCTACGACGACCCGTCCACCTTGCAGTTCTACGGTCCAAAGTACCAGGGCCGCACCCGGGTAAAAGACAAGCAGCAACTTATTGCCCAGTTGAAGAAGTTCAGAGAAGTGAACATTCCCAAGGCCAGAGAGAGTCTCGTTGTGCATTCGAGCTTAGACAGCCTTGCCGTTGATGAGCAGCAGCCAGGGCCAACTGCTGAGCCCGTGCACGATGCGACTTTGGAGCAGGACGTTGCCAACAGCCGTAAACGGAAAATTGGGAAGTAGCAACATAGTCAAGGGGTGTGAGTGAATGGGTATTATTGCTAATAAAGATGTTGTTGTAATCCTTGAGTTTGGTTGGGACAAAAAACTGCCATGCTCAGTGCTACAAAAAGTAATGCGTAAATAGCAAAAAGAAAGTGGTCCCTAGCGGGATCGAACCGCTGATCTTGGCGTAACAGTGTCCGAGGACTCTTATTAGCACCACGCCTTAACCAACTGGGCCAAGGGACCTTACTTGTGGGTGAACTTGTCGGTTGGAGATATGAAATAGCAAAAGGAAAGAAAAGACGCTCCTCGGCGCCCACAAAGCAGCATCTTCCTTAGTCTGCTTTTAAACAAAAGATCCCGGGTTTTTCGTTGAAGAACTGTCGCTAACGCATTTAGTTGCATTTGCCCGCTCCCGGTCACCTGACCTGCATTTCAAATCAGCTCAGCATGCAGTGAAATATCGGAGCAGAGGCAGAAGAGCAATATCGTCGGGAAAGCCTCAGAAAACCAACGAACCACTCTTGAAAAAACAATGCTGACCAAAGAAGACCTTGTGGGCAAGTTGAGGGAGCTCCTTCCGCTTGACGACGAGTCGCTAACCCAGACTGTCGACTACGCCTTGCGAATGAAGTCGAACGACGAAGTGGCCGAGCATTTTACGAGTTTGGTGGGGGAGTCAAGCTTGCTTTTCCAGTTTTTGCACGACGTGATCCAGTATAAGGAGTCGGTGGACCAGAAGAAGACCCAGGAAGTGACCTACGAGAGATACACAAAACCGGACCGCGGGCAGAAGAACAGCCATGTGCCAGCAAAGAGGGCGGCAGAGCACAAGAATGTGTGGCAGAGTCATGGTCAGGGAAATGCTAGCACCAGCCACGGCGATAAGCAAGCCGGAAATGATAACAAACAGGCTTCGAAAACGCACACCGTGCCCACTGCTGGCCGGCTCACGGGCAAGTCCACGTCGACCACGACCTCGGAATTGCTCAAGCCCAAGGCAGAGCCCAAGATCAGTGCCAAGGCGCAGAAAATCAACGACGTGAGCGATTTGGATGCGCTCTTGAACTCCTTGGAGCACGGCAGCGACACCCTGAGCTGCGACTGCATGGCGACGCGGCACGGGCTCAACAAGGCGGTGCCCAACTGCCTCAGCTGCGGCAAGATCGTGTGCATGAAGGAGACGCACCGGACGACCTGCCTGTTCTGTGCGGCGCCACTTATCCTGCTAGACGAGAAGCTCGAGATGGTGCGACTCCTTCAGGAGGAGAGGGAGCGTTTACTAGCCGTGCCGGAAAAGAAGCCGGTTGCGGCGCCCCGCAAGAAGGCGGAGCGCATGCGGGTGGGCATGACCGGGGCAGGGCTGAAGAATTTTTTCAAGCAGCAGGAGCAGATGTTCGCCGCGGCCGAGAAGGCCGCGGAGCAGGCTGCGGAGCAGAAGAAAAGCCGGATGACGGGCGACCGCGAGCGCGCCGAGCTGAACTTGGACAACCTCTTGGGGTACCAGGCGAACCTGCAGCAGAGAACCAAGATCATTGACCAGGTGCTGGACTTTTCGCTTCCGGACGAGTCGAATATTTGGACCAAGCTGTCGTTGGAGAAGATCTTGGAAATGAAGCGGCAGCAGCGGAATCTCAAGAAAAAGGAGGCTGCGGAGAGAGAGCGCGGCGGGCGGGGGCAGCGGTTCATGGAGATGACCGTGATTGGCGGGAAGGTGGTGATGAAGGAGCGGCGCCAGGTGCCGAAACAGGCTGCGGCGTTTTCGGACGACGAGGAGTTTGAGGACAGCGAGGACGAGGAGTTGGGGAAGGAGATTGCGGAGTTGCAGCAGCAGGTGGCGGAGGAGCTGCGCGTGAAGCATGAGGTGCAAGGGAAGAAGAGCTGGGACCCGGAGATGGATCAGCGGAGGTGGGAGGAGCGGAAGCCCAAATACGTAGGAAAAAGTGGTACGGAGGAGAGCCTGGAGACTGTGGACAGTGGCAAGCCTAAGTATCTGAGGGTGCAGGCTGGGGGTCCGGATGGATTAGAGGGCTTGGAGGAGATGGTGGCGGCCATCTGAGCAGCACCCGAAGCTGTGGCGAGCGTTAGCGAGACACTGCGGCGGGCGAGCGCCAGCAATACGTTGAGAACCAACGCTGTGTAGCTTGTCTTGCAGAAACTCGCCACTGCTCTTAAGGAACCCACACAGTGGCTCCGCCAGTGCACTGTCAAAATGCTCTATTCTTCAAAAAACTGCATTTTGAGTACAATGAACGGTCTCTACTGACAGGCTCAGATTAGTTCTCAGGCTAATAGTTCTCCGCCAGTACGCTGCGACAATCTCAGGCCACTGCCAACAGTAAATTGACGCAGCAGCCTGGCTGTGCCAGTCTACTGTGTCTTCCTCTAGGTACTGCTAGATTTTCACACTGGCTTTGCAGCACACTGGCTTTGCATCACACTGGCTTTGCCAGTGCAGTGCTCAGCCCAGCGGAATGTGCGCCAAGGTTCTGGTCCGTCGGCAAAATGTCTTTGCAAAATCTTCTTACTGCTTTCGCGCATTCCCCTGACTCACAGGCGGACCGGATGGGGCTTATACATGAGACCCGTTTGAGGCAGAGTGAGACAGCAGAAGGTGGCCTGTCTGTTCTGTCATGGCATTGCTGCAAAGTTTAAGTTTTCCACCTCTGGCGATTGCACGAGAGAGCTCGTAGGAGCGAGTGCATAAGGCAGTCTCTCTACGGGGCAGCAGGCCACTGCCCGAAGATGATTAGCAGGGGCACCTATCAGGCTACCGCAGCACATTGGATGCGCCAATGCGCTGCTAACAGTCGTTTGAGGCACAGTGAGACAAAGGTTGGGAAGCGGGAACGCAAGAAGTGAGTATGCCTGACGTATAGGGCAGCCTAATCAATGTTACTCGCCAGTGGGCATACTGTAGTGAAACCTAGGCTACAAGAGGAGGGCTTCTCAGCACACCGGCTGCGCCAATGCACTGCGAACCTCCGACAGCAAACCAAGCAGGCGATTTTTTTTTGTTGAGCATGTTCTGCGCGGACCAGCATGTCTCTGGCCCGCAGGCGGCGGCGTGCGCGAGCTGCAAGCACTGGGTCTCGCTTGCGCGCGCACTAAATAATGCGTTCGTCCATGCGTCGTATACCACCATGGGAGCCAGGGAGCCAATAAGCCAAAAAGCCAAAGAGCCAGAGAGCCAGGAGGCAGGGGAGAGCTTTCTACTTGACCGCTACTTTGGGAACCTCTCTACAATGATCAGTCAACTGTTAGTATTATTTTTATGGTTTATTTTTATAGTAGTCTGCTCTAATGAGGAACCCCCTGGGTCATGTGTAGCACCTTATCAGCTAGGCGTTCATGGTTTACCGACTGCCAACGCATGCAATTACGAGTGAAAACATCCGGCAGCCTGTGGGCCGGCACTGGTAGCCCCAACAGGCAGCGGCAGGCAGCGTCCCAGGCAGCGTCCCAGGCAGCATCAGACAGTGTTAGGCAGTGTTAGACAGTGTCCCGTCGTACCTTGCTTCCAATCTGTTTCCAATTTCCTATCACCATTCTTTCTGTATTTTCTTTTGCTGATCACTTGCAACGCCTCAATCTATTTATAAACACGCTGGGGTTGTGCGTGCTCTTCCCTGCCGACTGCCCAGGATTAGCACCGTTGAGGATCGGCCTTTTTCTGGGCGGTTTTCTGGCCCCACGGATCAGGGAAGTGGGATGAAAACTGCGGAGAAAAACGCACGACTGCGGGAGAAAAACGCAGAACTGCGGGAGTGCAGGGAAAAGCAATAGCGGTGTTAGACTAGGCGGTGTTAGACAGTGTCAGACAGTGTCAGACAGTGTTGGATTTTAGACACTGATAGACATGTGTGAGACGGGAAACAGAGAGGAAAAGAGAACAATAAGTAAACATAACAATAAGTAAACATAACAATAAGTAAACAGTACAAGAAGTATACAGAACAAGAAGTGAGCAGCACAGGGAGAACGTGTGTGTCGGTACGCTTCGTGTTCCAAAAAATCTTCCCCAGGCTCCAGAAAGGGGCGGACCCACGAAACCCGACTGGACGGCCCCAGGCGGCCCGCTGCTCTTGCTGCTCCCCACCGCGGCCCGCCTGGGCGGTGCATCTGTCATTGCCCCACGGACGAAAAAGGGCAGTAATTACGAATAGGCAGGCAGGCGGGCCCGCTTTGAGCACGGATCCGGAGGCTGCTGGGATTGACAGGCCCCATTTGGAGCATGTCTCAAAATTTTCAGCCGGAGGCCCATAGCTGCTGGCAAGCTCTCAGGATACCGGGAGGTTGCCCCAAACGAAAAGTATAAGTTGCGGGGGAGCCCACAAACCAAGGGCGGCCCGATATATTTACACACCTCAGGACAAGGGCAACAGTCCACCGCCATACATACGGCCTTATCCACAATAGGTCCGCCACCTCAGAGCCGCACCACAACCAGTGCATACCAACCAAGGCAACCAAGGACACCCAAAGTTTGAAGTGTCAAAGTCATTAGCCAATCAGCCAAGCATATTCAAAACAGCCACTAAATAAGTCTTTTCCAACATGCCGGAACGCTTGCGCTGCGCTTACTGCCCCTACAACACCCTCCACCACGAGTACATGAAGGACCACACCTTGAACTGCCACATCTGCAAGATGGTGTGCTACGGGTGCCTCTCGCGGCTGTACGACAATCTCCACGACCTCCACCGGCACCTCCAGAAGAAGCACCCGGGAGATTCCCGGGCCTGGGGGAGCTACGAGTTCTACAACGACCAGCAGCGGCGGACGTTTCTCTACTTCGGGTCGGACTTGCGCACGGGGGCTGCCAAGCAGTACTTGTTTGTGTCCAAGTATCAGGTGAATCAGTGTTGTGCGTGAGCAACAGCGAGTCGAAGACGAGCTGTTGCGACTTTGCGCGGCAGTGGTCACAGCAGCGTGGCAGTGTTGCAGACAGCGCGCAGCAGTGAACGTCCTCGACTCGCTGTTGCAAGCAGCATCGTGGCGGTGGCTCTCTGCCATGCGGTGCTGCCGCCGACTTGAGGCTGCTCGCTGCGAGCTACTCTCTCACCGTGCGTCGCACCTTTTTGTTGGGCCCTATTGAGACCACCTACTTCCCCTCACCCATATAATATATTATACTATACGCCGATTGGCCTAATCTGAACATCCGTTACGAATGTAGTGGAGCACACGTTCTGTTCTAGACGTTTGTGCTTGGCATTTGCTATGTCTCCACCAATGCTGTTTCCCCACACTAGCAGACTTAGTGCCATACACTCACTCTGGCACAACCTGCGAAGTCGACGGAGCCAGCGTCTGCCGTTTGAAGAATACGCTCTGGCCTGGCATTATAAGCTCTGTTGCATAACACATGGTTTCCCCGCAGTATCAGCCACCGAATCGTTTGTCAAAAATGCGCCAAGCCAACAGCAAGACGATGTCTTATATCAATGACAACGGCCTATATCCCGTCCGAGTTTGTTGGTGGGTGTTGTTGAGCAGTTGCCGGCGAAGCAAAGTTGAGAAGAGCCGAGCAGAGTTGAAAAGCCGAGCAAAGCTGAAAAAAGTTGAGAAAGGCTGAGCAAAGTTGAGAAAGGCTGTACAAGCGAGCAAACTCGTCTTCAACTCGCTCACTCACCCCACTTAACTGTAATAGAGCTCAACATTTGTCCCGTCATGGATCTCGTAGTCGTCCAAGGTGATGTGGTTCTTAAACACCCTATACCCCTTCTTCAACACAATCTTCTCGGCACTGGTGCCGATCTGCAACGACAATACTTTCTTGAAATCGCCCACCGTGTCCTCCGGCAAGCACTTCACCTTGATCCGCTTGCCCAATCGGTCGTTGCACGTCACTTCGATCATCGACATGGTGCAAAGTCGCGAATCGTGTACACTGTACATTTTTTATGCAAGCCGTTGAAAGTTGGCTAGGCGGGGCGGGCACGGCTGCTCGGGCGGCCTGCCTACAGCAGCACTAGGAAGACACACAGTAGTGCGATGAAATGACGCCGACTTACTTGAATTTACTATTATTATCTTCCCTTTCCTTGTAAATTCCAGCTGTAGCTCTGTGTGTTGGTAGGAGGTCGTATAAATTTGTGAATCTATGAATATCTGTAAACATTCGAATATCTTTGAACAAACATCTAGAACTTGGTGCACACCTGGTGCCCTGCCCTCAACGGCCCGCGTGCTTTTCTGGCAGCTGTGTCTGTCTACTCACATTTTTTCGGGTCCTGCATACACTAACTTTTCACCAACAATAGAGATCGGGAGCAGAGCACAGACCCTACACACTCGCTTGGTTTACTGACGCCCCATCCAAACATGGCAATCCTCTTGGTCGACTCATACGACTCGTTCACTTACAATCTCAAGGCCCTCATTGCCGCGGCCGTCCCGGGCGTGCCGATCCACACCATCCACAACGATACACTTTCTGCGGCTGAGATCTTGGATCTCGCGGAGTCAGTCAACGGCGGGTTCCAGTGTATCATTGTGGGGCCCGGCCCGGGGAATCCCAACAAGGACCTGGACATTGGGGTGGCCAAGCAGTTGCTCTGCGACGAACGGTTTGCCAAGATCCCAACCCTTGGCATCTGCCTCGGGTTCCAGATCATGATGCTCCAGGCCGGGTGCAAAGTCGTTTCGATGGAAGACATTAAGCACGGGCAGGTGGCGGAAATCGAAATCGAAAACGGCAAGCTGCAAAACAGACAACTGTCTAACAGCGGTCTCTCCCTTTTCGCTGACTTTGGGCCTGCGTTTCTGAGCGTCCGGTACCACTCGCTCCACGCGGTCGAGGACAAGCTGCTCGCCACCTACACTCCTCTTGCATACACCGCCGATGCTGAAAAAGTTCTCATGGCGGCCAAAATCAATGGCAAACCGTTCTATGGCGTCCAGTACCACCCAGAGTCCGCCTGCTCTCAGGACGGCCAGAAGCTCGTCAAGAACTTCTGGGCAATTGCCCAGCAGTGGAATGAAACCAGAACGGTCAGTGGCACGATTGACCCTGCCTTGCTGAAGTATTTTGTGCACCCGGATGTCAGACTCGAGGAGGACAGCGCAACGTTGGAACAGCATCTGCCAGAGTCCCTTGTTTCACAGTACAGTGAGAGCAGCATTGCTTACACGCTGTTCCCGCTTACTGAAGGCTCTGGCCTCAGCATCGCCGAGTCGCTCCGCCACTCTGGCCAGGAAACTGTTCTTCTCAACTCGTTGGCCGACCCGGGAACTGTCTCCATCATTGGTGTTCCTATCAAAGGTGAGTCGGAGGAGATAACTTGGTCCGTGGAGAATGCAAACAAAGTAAAGATTGGAAAGTACCTTACTCAGGACAGCACTTCGCACTCAATTGACTCGATCTGGGATTTTCTTACCACGTACATGGAAAACCGGTTTGTCTTGAACTCCGCGTTGCTCAAAAAGCTCGAACTCCCCTTCGTTGGAGGGTTGATGGGCTTCTTTTCCTACGAGACAGGCCAGTTCATCCACCAGAGCAAGATGAAGAGCACGGGCCGGCCGGACATTAAGCTCGTGTTTGTCGAGCGGACCGTGTTGTTCGACAGAAAAAGTAAGACCGTCACCTTGGTCTCCTTGAGGGGGGAGCAAGACCAGCCGTGGTTAGACAGTGTCAAGAAGCAGTTGACTGATAGCTGCTGTGAGCCGGAAGCGGCGCCATCTATCAAAGCCGAAAGAATTGTCAAGCCAAACAAGGAGCAATATTTTGACAAGTTTGCCAAGTGCCAAACGTACTTGCACAACGGCGACTCGTACGAGCTCTGTCTCTGCTGCCAGACCAAGATCACGCTTTCTCCAAGCCTTGAACCATGGGAGATCTACAAGACCCTCTCGAAAAAGAACCCGGCGCCATATTCGGGTTTCCTCTGTTTTAACGACTCGGTGCTTGTGTCATCGTCGCCAGAACGCTTCCTCAGCTGGAAAAACGACTACTCCACTGATAACAGCAAGGACTTCAACAAGATCTGCCAGCTCAGGCCGATCAAGGGCACTGTGAAGAAGAAGCCGGGGCTTAAATACGAGGACGTCGTGGAAATTCTCGAATCTCCGAAGGAGCAGGGCGAGAACTTGATGATTGTCGACTTAATCCGCCACGACTTATATGCACACAGCGACAGCGTGGAGAACACGCGTGTGTCAAAGCTCATGCAGATCGAGGAGTACCTGACAGTGTACCAGTTGGTGTCTGTCATCGAGACCACTATTAGAAACGCTGCCACCCAGGGCTTTAAAATCCTTCTGACCTCGCTCCCGGCGGGCCTGATGACGGGGGCGCCTAAGAAACGGTCGGTCGAGTTGTTGCAGCGCGAGTTGGAGACCGACAACGACCGCGGGATCTATAGCGGGGTGTTCGGGTACTGGTCTGTGGACGACCAGGCCGACTGGAGTGTGGTGATCCGGTCGATGTTCAGTTACTGTGCGGAGAACGATGGGGTGTTCAAGGACTGGATGATTGGGGCTGGTGGAGCGATCACGGTGTT
Source organism: Saccharomycopsis fodiens (assembly GCA_002564235.1). Taxonomy (NCBI): domain Eukaryota; kingdom Fungi; phylum Ascomycota; class Saccharomycetes; order Ascoideales; family Saccharomycopsidaceae; genus Saccharomycopsis; species Saccharomycopsis fodiens. Next base: position 499,510 of record JNFV01000001.1, read on the forward strand.
GAGCACTGCCGAGGGAGAGTGGGATGAGATGGGTACAAAGTTGGACTCCATCCTCCAGATCTTCGATTAGCCTGCCGAGCGAAGCAAGGCAACGTCAATTGGAGCTCGTTACTAGTTGCGGTTTCTCCAGGGGTTTGTACCGAGTATCACCCTGAGAATGCAATGGTTTCTTTGAACATACTAGTGCCACTGCTATGTCGCGCTTGTTAGTACTGCTACCTCAAAAAACTTTGCTGCTACCGTTTCAAGCTTTCCATTTTTGCCACTTCTGTCAGCCCTGCTAATATGAGCATAATCACTTTGCACATGTTGGTATGGCTGCCAAAGGTGCGACGCCTTGACTCATTGTTCCACGGCTCATGTACTGTCCCCGCTAGGCGACACGCTTGGTGGTTTGCCGGGGTGCACTGCTCTATTCTTGCTGCGCACATTGCGCCTAATTACATAGCTACAACTCTTGTACATAATCAACCATTATTGCTTAACTTCACTTCTAGACCTGACGCACAACGGCACACTTTGCTTTTCGAAGATGGGCCACACCGCTCTTGCCATCGCTCTTCACTACAGGGCTCGGAAATAGTCTATTAATACACGTCGTGAATGGTTGTTGCGGCACCAGTCAAAGAGTTCCTGGTAGCACATCAGAGACCCTCGGTAGAATGCAAACGTCCGGCATTAAAACCGTGGTGCTCAAAGTATAATTATAGGTAGGTGGCAAAGTCATAGGAAGCTTTAGGCGTCATTCGGTGCGGCCGACCTCGTTAACACAACGAAAGTCTTGTCCTGGAACGATTTTATCAATGCAAAACTGTCGTGGAAAGTCCGCGGCTTTTTATACTGAATGGGGCCAATTCTCATGGCGGAGCTAAAAGTTTCTAGTGGCCCCGCCATTTTCTTTTGGCTGCGCGCCGCATCGGGATTTGCCCAATGCAATAAATCACTAGAGAAAATACTCCACGTAACTCTTCTGCGGCTGGTTATTCATCATCTCAATCTCCTTGGAGTTTTCCGGGCTCTCCTCAAAAACATTAAAGAAACTATCGTTATTGTTATAGATCTCCAAGATGCTCGCCTTATTTCCACACCGATAACAGTAGTTCGGCGCACTCCACACCGTCGTCACCAAGCCGTTGAAATATATCTGATACCCCTCGTTGCATAACTGGTGCGCTCTGAGGATCTTGCTCATTCCATTGAGAATCAAAAACTTTTTAACAACATCCACCCCAAAGGTGTAGCCCGCCCCCCGCGGACTCAACTGGAAGTCCTTCTCCTCGTCGTCCGGATCCAGCCAAACTAAATCGGCCATCGGCCCCTCGTGCGGGATTTCCCGGAACCGGTCCACCAACTTGATCTGGTCAATGTGGTGCACGTTTGGCGAGAGCCCGCCGTGCACGCAGAAGATCTCGTTGTTGATCACCACGCTCAAAATCAAGTAGTCAAACATGTCAGTGAAATACGTCCACACCGCAGACAGCCCCTCGTACTTACGCTGGCACTCGGTGTAGAATCCGTAGTTCTGAGTGATCTGGCGCGACTCGTGGTTGCCTCGCACGAGGTTGATGCGGCTGGGGTAGCGGAGTTTGAGGCAGATGAGAAGCGTGATGGTTTCCACCGAGAACATCCCGCGATCCACGTAGTCGCCCAAGAACAAGTAGTTTGTGTCTGGGGCAAAGCCACCGATCTTGAATATTTCAATAAGATCATGGAATTGTCCGTGGATGTCTCCGATCACCGTCACTGGGGTGCTGATATAGACCACGTTCAGCTCTTTTATAAGGAGCTCTTTGAGTTTGCTGCACAACGCCTGTACCGTCACTTCAGGAAGCAACTCGCGCCGGTAGAGCATCTCAATGCACCGGTCGAGGTCTGCGCTCGAGCATTCCATGGCAGTGTCGATGAGCGGTGGTGCCGGAGCGGTGCCAATGTTGAAACTGACAGAGTGGAGGCGGTCACGTGAGAGCAGTGAAGCATAGGGACGAAATTGGGCAATGGCAACGGCTCACTAACAAGCAAACTCACAAAAACCCAAAGACTGCACCGCACTGAAGGGAGATTTCAGATCTAACTAAGCCCAAACATTAAACTCCACTGGCTTTCTTTTGTTGCTTCCTTTCATTCCATGCTACCACTTCGCTATTTGCCCACGTGACCCTTAATGGTTTTGGAATTAAACTATAGGGGCTCATAAATATTTAAACAACTGTTACTACCGTACTTAAATTTATAAGGAGATCCATTGGTCAAGTGCAATTCAGCTGCTTCTAGTGAAGCCATTTTGTTTGGAGTTTCCTTTTTGCTGTGCTTAGCTGCTGGCGGGCTGCACTAGTGTCTGGTGAGAAGTTACATGTACTTTCCTTGCCGTGGCACTTCTTTTGTCAACCGCGGAGGGAAAAGAAAGAGATACAATTTAAATTTTCCTAGTTCTTGTTCACGATCTGTTAGTTATTATTCAGATAGAGCATTCGTCTCTCAGCTTTCACACTGCCTACCCTACTATTAAGTTCATATATCATATATGTGCTCAATCTGCTTTCAAAGAGTGTTTTCCTATGGAATAAGAATTCAAAACACCGCATTCATAGATGTTTTTCGGGATCCTAGTAGTGGTCCAAACTTATTGTTTATCGATAAGCTCCTAACCCATCAAGTCTTCTATTACAAACATCCCCTAGATGGGAAAAGATGCTGGTCAGGATTTTGCAAGTCGAGAGCCTTGACATTAGGAAAAGTAAGAGATTCTTGGGAATGCTTTCTTCCAGAAGTAGGAGAAATTCTTTCTGCACTTCATGACAAATTCCACTTTGAGCGTTTCAAAACTGATTGCGGAAGGGTTGTCAAACGAACGAAGAGAGCACTTCTCGACAGCCTAAAAAAACACGACTGCACCGGCACGCCGCTCCATGCCGCGTCTCTCTCGTTTGAGGAGTTGAATCGACATGAAGTTGATCTTGAAATAGTACTGCAATTTTTGGAAAGTTGTTTTGTGACTAGTCTTCATGAACCTCAGAATGTCCCCACGCTCTCGCAAGCACAGAACACCAGCACTGTTCCAAAGAAGAAACGTCTTGCTGTGTTCATGGGCCTCTAGTGAAGAAGAGCCAGCCGGCCGCAGATTATATGATTCAAGCGTTCGCGGTGGGCTGTGATCGTAGAAGCTTGCTAAATTTTTGCGATGAATTTTGTACTAAGCTACGCCTGTCACTAATCATGTTTTTTTTTGTATCATGCAAAGTAGCTGGTGAATTGCGTCTGCGCGGACATTCGTAATCACGTTAAACAAGGGATCATTCCCATTAACTACGGAATCATAACCACTTCCTTCCTTTTTTGTCTTTTTTTACTGTGAAACGTTTTAAATTTCCAAAGCTTAATTTTATACTTTCAGACTGAGCCATGTGTGAAGATTGTTTTAGGTACACCTGTTCCTATGGGCTAGATTGGGGGAAAGCTGCACTCGAGGATGTAGCTCAAGATCCCAGTAGCGGCCCTAATTTGATATTTATCAATCACCAAACAAAATTCCAACTTTTCATTCTAAGTCCTTTCGAAGGCTGGCCAAGCAGAATATCCGAATTGTGCAGATCAAGAATTCATACGGTGGGCGAAGTACGATCAATATTGAAGGCTATTGCTATAGAAAAACAGCGAAAGCTTTTGAAGGAGCAGAATGAAATCTATTATGAGGGGTTCAAATCGGTAGAGGGTACGCTCATTAGAAAGAAAAAGGAAAACTTTCTTGATCACCTAAAGAGACACAGCTGCCGCGGAACGCTGCTTCACGCCAGCTCGATTACATTTCAAGAGCTTAGTCGTCATCAAGTTGAGCTTGAGGTTGTTCTGCAGTTTCTCGAAAGCTCTTTTGTAAGCAGTTGTCATGAGCCTCAGATTGCCCTCACACAATCGCAAGCACAAGGCTCCAGCACTGTTCCAAAAAAGAAGCAACTTGCTGTGTTCATGGGGCTTGCATGAAAAAAAGCCAGCCGGTCGCGGACTATACAATATAAGCGGAATACAAACAGTAACTCGTAATTTCTGCCCATCGCACTGCATCACGTGACATCTCGAAGCCATCTGGCAATCGCCCGCGATGCACTGCTGCGCATAGCACGATCCATTCCGTCCTGCTCTCACATACCATCTTCCTGCTCACGCCATTGCCACCCAACAAACAAAAATGTGGCAGTGCTTGATCCTTGCGTTTGCGATATGTCTCACGCTTGCAGTGCTCTCGGTGGATAAGTTCAGCCTGGTGTGGCGCAACCCGCCGGGCCTCTCGCTGCTCCTTGTGCTTGCGCTCTACGTGCCGTTCAGCATTATTTTTTTGCTCCCGATCGACCTTGTGTCCAGTGCCAGTTCTGAGGACTCTCTGAATTTCTTCTATGTGAGCTCCAAGAAGTTGGTGTTGAACTTGTGGCGCTTCAACTACTGGGTTGGTTTCTGCATGACCTGGTTTGCGCTCCCTGTGATCCAGTGCTACTACTCGCTGAACCGGTTTCTTGTGGGTGACCGGCTCAAGGACTCTTTGATGTACAATCTCAAATTCTACTCGATATATGCCGCGGCGGGGGCGTTTGGATTGGTCTACGTCTACCTCAGTGTCGGGCTCAGCGTCGAGTCGATCAAAGCTCTTGTGGTGGTGCTCCTGCACTCGTACTCGTTGCTCCTTGCGATCTGGTTTATGGGTTACGGGCTCGTGCGGTTGCCCAAACTGGTGTTTTGGGACTCGTTGTTGGTGCAGTTGAATGATAAGTATTTCATTGACCACTATTACTCGAGACTAGTTGCCGCCAACGAGGAGTGGCACGACTGCAAGTCGCGGTTTTCCCAGATTGTGGGTCTCGTTAAGAATCTCGATAATATTGCTAGTGCGCAGAACAACGAGACGCACGCATTGTGGATCAGACATCTTAGCGAGTCGATTCCCAACCAATTGAAGAACGAACCTTCTGCCAGTCTCAGCAGTGCCTTGACCAACTACAACAACCGCTTCAACAAGGACTTAGTCATCACAAAGAATCAGCTCACGGACGACCTGCTTGAAAACATCACAAAGAGCTTCAAAGACTCTTATTACAGTCTACTTGTGGCCGAAAACACGTACTATGAATTGCTCAACAAGGTCATCAAGATCCAGGACATCAAATCGGCACAGCACCTGCACTCACTTGAGTTTCGCGCAGAGCAGAGCAACCAAGTGTCGAGTTTCATCAATAAAACCGTGTTCAAATCGTCTCGCCTGAGATTCTGGTTCTACTGCTACGTGCAGCCACTCGGCTTAAAACTCTTGGGAGCTGTCATGGCCCTTCTCTCAGCTCTTGTCGTCCTCTCAGAGCTCTTCCACAACACGCGGCTCCTGGCTATCAACTACTTGATTGTCCACATCATTGCCAATCATAATGTCTTGACGACATTGCTCATTCTTGTTGTCTTGGGCTACATGTGCCTGGTCTCGCTCATCTCGTTGTCCAAGACGCGCATCTTCTTTTTCTACAGCCTCATCAACAAGAACAGCAACCCGTCGTCGTGCCTCTGGTACGCCTCGTACGCCATTCGTCTCACAATCCCGCTTTCCTACAACTTTTTAACGTTGCTCAACAAGCAGCTCGTGCTGAGCAGCGCCAGTGCGTCTGAGGTGAAGTTTGAAAAGTCACAGCTTGCCATCTTTTTGGGTAACTCCATCAACTTCATCAGCTTTGGTAAGACCATTAACGGCGTGCTCCCGTACTTTGTGCTTGTTCCAATCGTGTTCCACTTAACGAGTGCCAAGCGAAAGGCGCAGATCGTCAACGCTGTCAAGAAGCGGTTGGACATTGACGACTTGGACATCTTTGAAGACGACGAGGAGACGCTACAGTTCTTGGACTCGAGCGACTCGGAGGCCGAGCGCAGGCAGCGGGCGGTGGTGTCTAGAGTGGACAGAATAGTTGAGCAGGAGATCTCGAACTCGAACTCGTTGCTTAACAACTACGATGACAATTACAGTTTGTTCCACAGCAAGTCGTTGGAGTTCTATGCAAGAAAGTTGTGGGCCCGGTGGGGCGGGGAGCAGGAGGTGCAGCTTGATGATTTTGATATCTAGATCGTTTCTCACAATCTTTGACCCACATGTCAAGTATGTGTGGAGGACACCCACATGACCCAGAGACGCTGCTCTCCCGAAGTATACTATAAATTGCAAAATCGACAAACAATTTCTGAGGCGTAAGAAATTTGAAACCATTGATCTTTTCAAGTATGATACAACGCCGAGAAAACTACTCCTCCAAGTGTAGCATTGAAAACCCATGGGTTCTGGCATAGTCTACAGCGCGTTAGCGTGTAATACATAAAACATTCAATTTGACATTCAATATGGGAAACGTAGCGGGATGCTGCGTGAAATCGTCTTAACTAATTTCTAGGAACATGTGCGCTAGTCTGTGCCCCCCGTTAGAGTGACTATGGTGGCATCCAAAGCCTGCCGCAGAGAAGCTGAGCCTTGTCTTGGTGCTCGTCGAACAACGCACCAGCAGGCACTAGCAGTCAGCTCCATTGAGCACGCACTGTTCTTCTTTGAGGTATGTTACAAGTGCCGGTCAGAGTGCTCCTGCGGCTTTCCAGTTTGCTTTGTGCTCCTGCGGCTTCCAGTTTGCTTTGTGCTCCTGCAGCTTTTCAGTTTGCTTTGTGCTCCTGCGGCTTTTCAGTCTTCGACCGTCATGCGCTGTGTCATGCGCTGTGTCATGCGCTATATTATCTCACTGCTCTTCTCGCCCAAGTCCAACTTGAGATTGGCATTCAACAAGTGCTCCTTGGCCACAAACAACTGCTGCTGCTGCGCCACCAAGCGCTGCAAGTCGCGGTCCAACACCTCGCCAAGCTCGACGTTCCACAAGTAGCGGCGCTTCAACGCCTGGTACTCGTCTTCAGTGGATATCTCGACGGGGCTAGCATTGCCTTTGGCCCTTTGCGTTGCAGCAAGAAAGTCTTCTAGAATCTCCTTTCTGAATCTGGCACTGCTTTCCGGCGCCTTCTCCAACTCGTCGTAGTCGCCCTTGAACAACTGCTCATAAGCAAGAGAAACCCCTTCCTCGTTTGTGCCGATCTCCCGCTGTCTCTTCCTGGACTCCCTGGCCAGCAGCAACGCAGCCGCCTTGGCCTGAGCCACGGGATCACTAGCCGTGTCGGCTCCGCTGTGCTTCGCTTCGTACCACCAGGGATGCACCTCCACGGGGTGCCAGGCATTGGCGTCGTGCACCGTGCGAAGATGCTTGGCCAACGCATCGCTCCGCGTGAACTTGCGGCCGCACTCGGGAATGATACAGTAGTAGGGCTTCTCGCCCGTGTGCAGGCGGACGTGCGACACCAACGCGAACCGGCTGGGTTGCACGATCCCGTTGCGCGCGCAGTTGGCCCACTCGCACTTGTACTTTGACTGGCGCACCTTGATGTGTTCGTCCATCAAGTGGCGGACCAAGCTATCGACATTCGCGAGAGTTTCCAGGCACCCTTCCCACTCACACTTGTGGATGACTGGTTGGTCGTTGGAAGAAGTCGGAGAGTGAGGTGTTGGAGAGCTTGGTTCTGGAGAGGCCGGCGGCAGCAATGCGGACAGCGGAGCGAGATCCTGCTGGGGCGAGCTTCCCGGAATGCTTGCCGGAGGCGACAGCGGGGGGTTTGACAGTGGCTGGGGCGACAGCATGTGATGGTTGGAAAGTGGTTGGCTGTCAGATGGTTGTTCAGTTGTGCTTGGGTCTTTCACTGGAGTGGGTCTCTGTCGTCACGTGGAAATCGACATGCATGAAAAGTGAAAAGGCACTGGGAAGAGCATCAAATATTTATAGGCAGGGCACACTCGCAGTAGGGCCAATCTACACGTCTGAAAGTTGTTACCAAACTTTCTGATAAAACAGGCAGTTTTAGGACTTTAATAACACTCTTTCCCCGGCTTTATGGACTACCAGAATCGTGTTGGGAACAAACAGGGCGGCGGCGGACTCGCGCTGAGCTCGGAGGCCAACAGCCACCGCCGAGCACGGGTGAACGACTTGTTTGGCGGGCACAATCTTGAGAATGACCCTTATTTGTTTACGAGCCACACGGGGAAGCTCGTGTGTCGACTCTGTTCCACGGAAACGCAGAACGCACAGGCGTATAGAACACATCTTGAGGGTAAGAAGCACCAGCAGAACTTGGCCAAGAGAAAGCATCTTTTGGAGCTGCAGCAGCAGGACAACAAAGACGTCACGGGGATAAGCTCTGTGCAGAAGAAACAGTACGCAAAAATCGGCGTCCCGGGGTACCAGGTGACGAAAACACGGCACCCGTTGACGGACCAGCTTGGGGTCTCCATCACAGTGAAGCTTCTGAAGATTGCCGACGGGGTGCGGCCGTTGCACCGGATCATGGGCGCGTACGAGCAGAAAGTGGAGCGGCCCGAGGTGGCGCTGCAGTACCAGTATGTGGTGATCAGCGCCGAGCCGTACGAGAATATTTGCGTGAAGGTGCCGAGCATGCCGATCGACCGGCTGGAGGACGAGAACACGGGGATGTGGAGCTACTGGGATGTGGATGTGAAGGAGTTCTATGTGCAGTTTTTTTTCCAGTCGTAGAATGAAGCGGTTGAACACATAGACCACCGCGAGCGGTAGCGAGTGGTGCTCTGTGATGCCCGTTGGTGACGTGATTGCTAGCTACTGTTGTCACTCGCTACTGCTCGTGGCAGTCTGTGAACGCCAGTCTTGTGATGAGGCAGTGAGGCAGCACTAACCTTGTTATTAAGTGCTACAGGCCACATCATAGTGACCTATTACTCAAGCGACCGCATCAGAGTGCGTTTCCGGCGCCAACTCTGACGCCGCATCCCGAGCAGCGACGCCCTTGCCACCCCTGCACACGTGCTGGAACACACTTGATTACTTGACGATGCTCAGGCAGTGTCTTTCTGGCTTAACGAGGATCAGCGCTTGTGGTCGCTACTGTGCCGTACTTCTCTACATGGTGGTCTGCATATCTTGTGATTCAAATATGTACTATATGAAGATTAGCAAGGATTTCTTGGTAATGCAGCGGTCGGGCTTATGCCACCACGGCTAGCGGCCCGTGCACTTGTCGTTGTGACACTTGCAGGATTCTGGACAGGTACAAGATTCATTTGCAGGAGTCAGAGGAGCACTTGCATTGAGAGAAGTTACAAGAAGAGCAGTTGCAGTTTTCACACTTGCAAGACTCACACTTGCAGTTCTCGCAAATGCAAGACTTACACTTGCAAGACTCACACTTGCAAGACTCACACTTGCAAGACTCACACTTGCAAGACTCACACTTGCAAGACTTACACTTGCAGTTCTCACACTTGCAGTTCTCACACTTGCAGTTTCCACTCTTGCAGCTCTCACACTTGCAAGACTCACACTTGCAGTTTCCACACTTGCAGTTTCCACACTTGCAGTTCCCACACTTGCAGTTTCCACACTTCCAAGAGTCAGTCGAAGATTGGATGCATTGGCAAGCGCCAGGGGAGCCGGCGCAGGACTTGGCAGAGGTGTAGCAAGGGCAGGTCATTTTAAATTATAAAGTGGTCAATGAATTTGAAACGAGAATTTGTAGAATGCTTGTAAATGTTTCTGAGAAAAAATGTACTTCAGTCTTTTGAGCCTTCTCTTATACTGGTGCGACCTTTTTGCTGACTGCATAAGATCTAGGCGACTTCTCCTGCAAGATCGATGCGCGGATTTTTATGCAGTCCGCGAAAAGGTCGCACTGAAAAGCAGGGTGCCAGATTTGTCTGGAGCCAAGTGGAAGGTTGTGTAAAAGTAAACTACGATGACTCAGTACATGCGATCTCTATGATATAAAATATTTTAAAATTATGCTATGTGCAGTGCATTGGCGAAGCCAACGTGCTGCGATGTCTCTCCTTCAGCATCACCGACTGGGTGCTGGCTTTTGAGTCTTTGACTTTCATTTTGATTTTCGAGGGTTCAATGAAGTGCTTTGGCGCCAGATTGAGAGCGTTGAAAAGCTCGGGGCAGCACTATTAAGATGTTTTGAGCATCGTGTTCCAACCTGAAAGACAGCAAAATGCGTTTGCCAAAAGGTGCGCCGATCAACGCTGTTGAGCGCTGTTGAGCGCTGTTGAGCGCTACCTCACACACACTTGCGGCAGCGGCCAGGGCTTGATTAATCACTGAGTTAATCTACATCACTCTGGAAATGCGCTGATTAACGCTGCCTCGCTTTGCTCCCCAGGCTAATCAGTGAATTGCTTAGGAACTTCCTGCTCCCCACTCTCCAAGATCTTCTCCACATCCACCGCCTCATCGTCCTCCCCCTCATACAATCGTTTCTGCACCAAGAAACAAATGTCGAAAAAAAAACCCACAAGAACCAACCCGCACTTGGCAAAGTTCTTCTTGATGAAGTCAAACAACGAAAAGTTCAAGTTGTGATCGAGCTCAATCCCCAATCGGTTGATCGGCTTCTGCAGCCGCACCTGTGCTAGTATCATATAGTTGTCAATTATAATCTGGGACAACGAAGCGACTCCTCCGGCAAGGTCAAAGTAAGTGGAGAGGAAAGGATAGCCTTTGACAGATTTTTTTTTGTAATTCAAAAACAATTGCGGCACGAATTTGATCCCATTCACAAACAACTTGACCATGGTGAGGATCTTGGTGAGCGATAAGAGCGGGAGCTGGTGTGCAACAAAGCCCTGGTAGAGGCACGCGCAGCAGAGGATCACCAAAAGCGCGGCCAAGTACTTGACGCTGGAGCTAGTCTTTTGCAAGATCGTGACCACATACTTGAAGTCATGAGGAAAGCTGAGCCTGTCTTTCTGGGCACCTGTGTCATGGTACAGCTTAAGCTTGAGGATTCGGTAGTACACCACCTGCACCAACGTGAGGTTCACGCAGATCATACAGTGGGAAACGTAGCAGAAGTCGATCACCGAGAGAATTGGTTTGGTGCCGTACACCTTTTTGTACTCGTTGATGACGCGGCTATTAAACAATTGGAGCGAGATTGTGATGAAGTACGACCAATACCCAACAATGTTGAGGATGAGCGAGTCGAGACTGATTGCATCGGAAGACTTGAGCCTGTAGTTCATCAACAAGGTGGGATAGAATGCCGAGCTCTGGCGTTAGTCAAAATCTCTGGAATTTTTTTTATTTTGAAAATAAGGAACTCACCCAAAAGCCCACGTAGGCTGCTCCGAAGAACGTGGATAGTAGCTTGAGTGCCAGCTTCATTGTCGTCGCCGGGTCGTGGGATTCGCGCTGTCGAGAACAAGTACCTGTGTGAGTCACGTGGGAATGAGGCACGATGATCTGGGAAAATAGCCGCGTGCAAGTTGTGAAAACCGAGAGCCGCCCTTTACAGATCACGTGCCTGGTCATCGATCTTTTCAGCTACCAGTCTGAGCTGAGGCACTTGACAGCTTCAATTTCTACTGAACATGTTGAGCAGATTTCTTAGGATCCCTAGCCACAATGTGGTCCGCCCTTTCTCCACGAGAAGCGTTGCTTTCCAAAACCCGCGCAACGACTTGAACATCTTGGCCAACGACAAGGACGAGTTGGAAGTCTCGGTGAAGCCGATCCCGAGACCAAACGAGCCTGTTGAGACCAAGAGAGCCCGGCTCTTGTACCAGTCGCGCAAGCGGGGCATTCTCGAGACCGACTTGTTGTTGCTGCGGTTTGCCGCCAAGAACTTGAAGCACATGTCCGAGGCGCAGTTGGTTGAGTACGACCGGTTGTTGGATCTTCCGGACTGGGACATCTACTACTGGGCGACCAAGAACTTCTCCGTCACCCCGATGAAGCCGGAATGGGAAGGGAGTGAGATCTTGGCGCAGTTGCAGGAGTTCAGTAAGAACAAGGATAAGGAGATCTTGCGGATGCCGGAGTTGAGTCAGTACAAGTAGAGGCAGTGGCGAGCGTCAGCGAGACGCTGCGGTGTGATCAATCGTGGTGGCTAATTAACTGTGGTGCTTGCGGACCAAAGTATTTCATGGGCCCTGTGTGTTCCCAAGCATTGCCTATAACGACGCGCTTATAAGTTGGCGACCCACAACTCACGAATATTGTATTAAAAATGTATATATTGAAGAACGATTTTTGGAAAACTGTAAAAAACCGAAAGGTGCTTTCCTTTGAACGACGACAGTTGTAATGCCCTAGTCTGCGTGCGGCATGCGTTGCATAGAGGAAGCCAATGTTCTGGAACCGTCACCCTATGTGTGAATAAAAGTTTCAGACTTCTGAACCAAAAGGTTTTTGCATAGTAAACATGACACAACTTGTTTCCAAAGTGGGTTTTTAGGAAAATGGATCAAGAATGGTGTTACTTTATCATCAGAGATGCGACGCTCGTGGACTCTCGCACTGACCGCACAACTACAGTAGACTAATGCGCCAACTATATATCTATCACTGCATCCCAAATATGTACAAGATATGTTTTCAGAGGTGAGCAACCAGCGTGGCCGCTGGTTGCTGCTGATTAAGGCCCTACCGGCTAAGCCCCATCAATAACTTGTCCAAGTTCTGCAATTGATTGAACTCTTGCTCGTTCCAGATATCGCTGCTCGGCTTGTCGCCAAAAAACACATCGTCAAACAGACTGTCAGACTCCGATTCTTCATTGTATCCCTTGGTCAACAAGCCATGTGCCTCTCTACTGACCACCTTCAACTCCTCTATGGTTTCCTTGTCAGGATAAAGGCCGCTCATTCTAATTTCAAGCAATAAGCTCTCGACCCGGGCAAGATCCTGGAACTCCTGCCACACAATTCGGAGCAAGAAATTGTACACGTGAATGTCTGCGCCGTACACAGTGAGCTCCACAGGTTTGGCGCTCTTCAACAACTCGTGAATCGTCAAGATATCGTTGACAGAGTTCTGGGGACTGAACGCAGAGTAGAGCTGCTGGTAGCAGGAAAGTAACAAGACGGGCAAAGTTCGGCTCTGAACCAAAGGAAAAGAAGCGTCAACGTTCGAAAGAGTCTCAACATTGTCTAAAAGCTTTTCACTGCTCACGCTCTCTGGCACAAACCGCTCCACAATGTTCTTGTAGACAAAATCTAGGAGCTCAACATCAGTCTCAATGCCTCTGATATACTCTAGCGTAGGTTTCAATGCCACCTCGATATCTTCTCTACTCACCCCGACCTTCTCCTCAATTTGTTCCGGCTCGAAATCTGGGATCTTCGTCAACGTGGCAGCCGGCGTGCTAGCCCCGTCAAATCCAGTCAGCCTGCTGAAATCAAATTCCACTTTCGGCATGGGCGTACCGGTGTCGCGGCGTCTGATAATGCTCTGGAAGATATCTGTCATGGCATCGCGCTCGCGCTGGATGATGCTCGGCGTTGGCTCCGGCTCAGCACTGCTGAACCCCTTGACGGCCTCGGTCTCTGCGTCCACGTCCTGCTTCCACTTCCAGGCGACCTTTGGGTTCCCCATTGCCTCCGACATGAGATTGAACATTGCGGAGAACTCGTCGCTTGGTGGGTCATCTTTGTTGGCCAGTCTGGCAGGCTCGAGGCTCTCCACTTTCTCACCGACTTCTTCGCCATTGTTTTTGGCTGAATCTTTCCAGCCGGTCTGCAAAATCGCCTCAAGACGCTTCTCGAGATTGCTGTCTGCTTCGTTTTCGCTGGTGTTTGCATCGCTAGCTTTGACGCCATTAGTTGTGGGCTTCCCGTCTGTGGCCAGCTCCTTCACTGGCTGCTTCGCATCTTGGCACAAAAGTTTTGACGTGCTGAAATATCGAAAACTAGAGTATCTTATTGTCCGCGGAACTATGGGCACTCTAGAAATGGCAAAGCGTCGTAGCATGTTGTATATTTAATGGAGATGCGGCCTATGCTTAAAGATCTTTTCGATCTTTTTTTCATGCAGATGAGGGCATGCAGGACCAGCATAGTAGCATGGGAGGGAGCTTCGCATTGGGACACAGTGCCGTCTTAAGATTATAGTAAGAGTTGAACGTTATATAGAAAAAACCAGACAGGCAAAATAATGAAAGAGTTTGGCGAAAAGTAGTTGTAAAAGTTTGCCAAAAAACAGTTGGTCACTGTAGATTTGATCACATACGTTGTCCTACTACCACAGCCGCAGACTACTAGATAGCCTTTGTGAAACTCTGCCGTATCACTTCTCCCAACGTTTGAACACTACCCTACAACTTCAAGTCATTACTGTACATTAGTTGTGTATATACATGCACCGCGATCGGCCCCGGCCGACGCTCTACCCACCAACTGTCACCAACTATGCTGTCGGCGACCCATTCACGCTGAGCTGGAAAACGCTTTTTCTACTCATTGCAAACAGCGACGCTGAGAAGCAATGCTGAGATAACTCAGCAAGCTTCGAGGTTCCCTAGCATTGCAAAGTTTGAGGTTTCATAGCATTGCTGACTGCTTTCTTTGATGCACTGCCAATAGCCACTGCTCCGCCATTGGTCATGCGGCTTCCCGCTGCACCGCCATTAGTCGTGCGGCTTCCCACTGATTCTCGGGTACAACCGCGAGGCATGGTAGTTGATCGGCGATAGCACCTCCTTGGCCGGCTTCGTGACATCCATGCAGCCCTTCAACTCTTTCTCCAAGTGGGCACAGGTCGCAGAACCCTCGCCGTTAGACGCCCAGCAGTTCAACAAACTACTCATGAGCACCACGCACGTGTTGGTCTGCTTCTGGAGCACCGGCTTCTTGACCTTCAACTTGGGAAGCGGCGGTAATCTCACAGGTTTGTTGGACATGGTAGTGCAAGTTCTATGGTACTGTCTGCCTGAGCTGTGGAAAATCGTGCAATTTTCATGGCATCCTATCCGGGTAACCCTTTGTGTTCCAAGAAGAATCTGGTGCGCGTGGGCCTGACGCAGCATGGGCTACGCTGACGACGAGGAGCGGCCCAGTAAGATCCGGAAACTAGGGGAGGGGGAAGCACGGGCAGTATTGGGCGATGGTGTTATATTTGGAAATGAAATTGGTAAAGGGAACGAGGAAAGGAATGAAGGTGACGCGGTTCTTGCGACAAACAGTGTTTCAACCGGAGCACAACTAGAGAGCTTTAACATTGCTATCAATAACGGGGAACCCGCTGGAAGTAATCCGGGGGGTAACGAGGATGACTCAGAAGGGTCTGCCTTATTGGAAGTGGAGGTTTCCAGCGACAGTAGTAGCGGAGGCAGCAGCAGCAGTCTAAAGGATGGGGCCGGTCACGGAACAAGCCATGGCACTTCAGAGAGCTCTGTTTCCCGGCCTCTCCCGTTCAGTGCGGAGGACGTGAGGAAGGTGCGGGCGTTTTTGAAAACCGAAGGAAGCATGGCGTTCTTGAACAAGTACCTTCCCGAAATGGCGTCCTACAAGGACATAGTGCGGCTCACCATGCTCCTCGGGTATCTTCCAGTTGAAGTTGAGAACATAGAGGATGAGGGCAACTTTGTGAAAGTGGTCAAGTTCTTGCAAAAAGCTATGAATAAGGTGATGCTCATGCGGACTCGCCTATTCAATTTTCACACCATTGACGATGTCGTGGCGAGAATCCAAAATAGTAAAAACATTATGGTGCTCACGGGGGCTGGTATCTCGACATCGCTTGGAATCCCCGACTTCCGGTCTTCCAAGGGTTTCTATGCTAAGCTCGAGCATCTTGGTTTGAGCGACCCCCAGGAAGTGTTTGACCTCGACATGTTCAGAGAAGACCCGATGATTTTCTACTCCATTGCCGACATGATTCTTCCGCCTGAACAAGTGTTTTCCCCGCTCCATGGGTTCATCAAACTTCTTCAGGACAAAGGAAAACTCTTGAGAAACTACACCCAAAACATTGACAACCTTGAGGCAGTTGCGGGCATATCGCCAGAAAAAATGATCCAGTGCCATGGCAGTTTTGCGCATGCGCGCTGCGTGCTGTGTGGGTTCCGGGTGAAAGGCAGTGCGATTTTCCCTGAGATCCGGGCGCACGAGCTTCCAATCTGTCCCAAATGTGCGGGGCGCCGCAAGATGTTGGAGCGCCAAGAGAAACTTGACGAGCTGCCCGCGTACGGGGTGATGAAGCCCGAAATCACTTTTTTTGGCGAGTCGCTTCCGCTGGCATTCCACGACAGTATCCGGCAGGACATTGAGGATTGTGATTTACTTATTTGCATTGGGACGTCCTTGAAAGTGGCGCCGGTGAGTGAGATTGTCAACAAGGTGGCCGAAAGTGTACCGCAGATTCTCATCAATCGTGACCCTGTCACGCATTGCGAATTCGATGTGAGCTTGTTGGGGTACTGCGACGAGGTCGCGACGTTGTTGTGCGAGAAGCTCGGGTGGCGGATCAACCATCCGGGGTTTGATAAGATTAAAGAGCAGGGGTTGGCGGTGGAGGAGGAGGGCCATGGTGTGTATGACATTGCAACTGCGCTGAGCGAGAGCGAGCAGTAAAGTAGCAGGCCACGAAGTGGGATACTGCGATTGTTTTGAGACTAATGGATGCGGTTATAGGCGTGCCATTTTGTGCCCTGCTGTTCTAAGGGAATTGCGTGGGGTCCGCTGCTAATGGATTTGGTTGCTGGTAGAAACATTACTTATGGCAAGTGTGGTAGGGGTCGTTAGTGCTCTTCATTAGCCGGTCTGCGACTGGCGAATGTGCCGCTTGCAGTGTGAAAGACACCAAGTAATGGTTATTGTATTCTAGACATATTCAGTATATTTTGTTACAGAACGAGTAGCGAGGAATGGGAGCGGAAATAGTGTGTTTCTCTTGGGCGTATCCATGTGATAGACGATATTTAAGTAAAGCTACAGTGTGTTGTACAATCAGAATGTGACGGTTAGTGTTGGACTTGAAAGAGGCTGGATCGGGGGTAAAATACATTGTCCTGGTTGTGTTGAAACAAGCACCCTTACTTGTTTTGCAACATGCAAATTGACTTCTTTCCGTCTAGACATTTAGTCACTACTTGGTTCATGTCATGTTGAACTCATCATACATACGGCGGTCGGGCCTAACATGCGAATGCTCTACGTCACATCGCTTCTACGCCCAATTTCGTAGTAGGAAGCTGTCCACCAAATCTAAACTTCTGAAATTGGCGTATATCTGAAAGTCTGTGGCACTAGCAGGCCGTTATCAAAACCGATGGAGTCCAGTGTGCTGTAAATGTCAACAGTCAAGCTTGAAGTGCAAACAAAGCGGCAGTTCACTAGTATACAGCAAAAAAGCAAGGTTTTGTATATTCAGTATTTATTGTTTTGTTTTCTAATTGATATTTTTTGTAGTGTATTAGGACTGTATTTGAATTATTTTGTATTATGGTGCTGGTATTCTTTAGTATATCTTGAGTACCCGGCAGTTAACTGCGTGGCAACCCACAGTGTCCCCGCCAGATATTGAGCCGCCACAGCGACTCGAACCTGTTGCAACTCTCACTCCCAACCTACCGCCCCGACTCTCCCTACCACTAGACTAGCGGGCCCGCTAGTAAATACTTTGTTTTTCAACGGGGTATGTGTTTCCTTGCTCTGTGGAAGCGCAGGAGGAGCGCAGAGCAGATCTGCTTTCCTTCATCATGCATCATGCAGACCACGGAGTGGGATGCTGCGAAATGGTGGGTCGCTACATTAAATCACGAGTGGGAGTCTCTCATGAATGGTGCAATATGTTTCAGGCAAAATGGACTTTAATTATATAAGTAGTACCAAGTGCCTTGCACATTTGTTTTCAAGGCACTTGTTAGTACTTATTTTGGGGGGCCACTATTGGCAGTGAGCAGTGCCTGCATCCAAGAGACCTCTTCTAGAATTCTCTCTCATTGCTCGCTATGCATGGATACAGAAACCGGCAACTAATATTTCACGTCCTGTCAGAAAATAAAGCACCTTGAGATATCAAAACGTGTGTCCACTGGTGTTCAATGAAACATATATGCCACCCACTTACGACGCGGATTTTTGTCGGTCCACAGCTTACAAGCTACTGCAGCACACTAACTCCTCCAGTTATATGGCAGGCTACCGCAGCACACTAGCTTCGCCAGTGCACTGCTAGCTAAAGTTACATGCCAGGCTACCGCAGCACACTGGCTGTGCCAGTGCACTACTAGCTACAGTTTCAAACAAAGGATATCATAAAACTAGCAACTAATACTCGTCGTCCTCGATGCTGTCGGCGCCGACCTCGATGTAGTCGCGCTCCAACGCAGCCAAGTCCTCTCTGGCCTCGTTGAACTCGCCCTCCTCCATGCCCTCGCCAACAAACCAGTGGACAAACGCCCGCTTCGAGTACATCAAGTCGAACTTCTTGTCGATCCGGTTCCAGGCCTCGGAGATCGCAGTGGTGTTCGACAACATGCACACCGCGCGGTTCACAGGCGCAAGCTCCGACGTGGCTGGCACCGAAGGCGGCTCGTAGCAGATGCCGATCTTGAACGGAGTAGGGCACCAGTCGACGATCTGCACGGTCTTCTTGGCCTTGACCTGGACGACTGCGTTCTGGACGTCCTTGGTGACAACGTCGCCGCGGTAGAGCAAGCAGGTCGCCATGTACTTGCCGAGGCGCGGGTCGCACTTGACCATCTGGTTGCCCGGCTCGAAACAGGCGTTGGTGATCTCCGACACAGAGTTGGCCTCGTGCAACGACTTGGCCTTCGAGCTGATTGGGCCGTAAGACACAAGCGGGAAGTGGATCCGTGGGTAAGGCACGAGGTTCGTCTGGAACTCGTTGAGGTCCACGTTGAGGGAACCGTCAAAACGCAACGACGCGGTGACCGACGACACGGTCTGGGCAATCAAGGCGTTCAACGAGTTGAAGTCCGGGCGGGCAATGTCGAGGTTGCGGCGGCACATGTCGTAGATGGCGTCGTTGTCCACCATGAACGTGACGTCCGAGTGCTCGAGGGTCGAGTGGGTGGTGAGCACCGTGTTGTACGGCTCGACCACCGAGGTCGACACCTGTGGCGCCGGGTACACCGCAAACTCAAGCTTCGCCTTCTTGCCGTAGTCCGCAGACAACTGCTCAAGAAGCAACGAGCCGAGTCCGGAGCCGGTACCGCCGCCAAGCGAGTGGTTGAAAATGAAACCCTGCAAGCCGTCGCACTGGTCCGCCATCTTTCTCAAGCGGTCGAGGATCGGCTCCAAGAGCTCCTTGCCAACGGTGAAGTGGCCTCTGGCGTAGTTGTTGGCGGCGTCCTCCTTGCCGTTGATCAACTGCTCTGGGTGGAAGAGGTCACGGTACTGGCCCGTCTTGATCTCGTCGATGATGTTCGGCTCAAGGTCCACGTAGAGAGTCCGCGGCACGTACTTGCCCGATCCGGTCTCCGAAAAAAACGTCAGGAACCCGGCCTCGCTGCCCTTTGGCTTGCTGAGGCCCTCCTGGAGGTACCCGTCTGGGCCGATGCCGTGCTCCAACGAATACAACTCCCAGCAGGCGTTTCCGATCTGGCATCCCGCCTGACCGACTGAGGGGTTAGTAAAAACATGCAAACCGGGCAGTTTGGCGGAAAAAAAAGGCCTGTGCGTATTTTTGCGGGCCGATTTTAATCTGCTGCTTTTATTTTATCTCTCTTTTTACCTACCATTGATGCTAATAACTTCTCTCATGATGTAGTGAACAGGTAATAGATTCAAATTTTCGTTGTTTGTTTACGTTTACTACGGTCAGCTGACCCGGGCGGGTCACGTGTGATTGGCGGTTGGCGAGCGCGTGAGCGTCCGCGTCCGCGCGAGCGGGCGCGGGCCGCTAATCTCTCGCTGCTGTAGTCTCTGGCAGCTCTCTGGCTGTTCTCTGACTACTTTCTGGCTACTTTCTGGCTACTTTCTGGCTACTTTCTGGCTACTTTCTGGCTACTTTCTGGCTACTTTCTGGCTACTTTCTGGCTGCTCTCTGGCTGCTCTCTGGCTGCTCTTTGGCTTTTCTCTGGCTACTTTCTGGCTGCTCTCTGGCTGCTCCCTGGCTGCTCTCTAGCTGCAGTCTCCAGCTAGCGATACGCACTTCATTTGTAAACGCTTGAGGGTATGAGTTTCTTGCGGGGAGCACCCAGAATCACAAGTTGGTAACATCTGGCAGTGGTCAAATCACTTTATTTTATCTGCTCCGCAATTTGACATGCATTGTATCTTCCTTCTCTAGAGTTTAGAGTCTTCCTGTTGGTGGCCCACCGCCCAGCAGGGGCGGCATCTTGGACGGCATCTCGAGCAGTGCACTGGCGAAGCCAGTGTGCTGCGGCAGCCAGTAGTAATAGTAACGCAGGTAGTAGAAACGCAGGCACTAGTGTAGGTACCTGATAGAAACTACTGAGCACTGACAAGCAGCCCTGAGTGACAGGTGCCTTCCAGGGCACTACTCTACACCCTGATGTCAAAATAAAAACATTCTTTACCTACATTGAATGTCTTTGTTCAAGCCCACTGCTGCTGAATATGAACTGGAACTTCGTGCGCCCGTGCTGCTCGCTAACTGTTGACTGCCATGGTCGGTGCTCTCCAGTGTGCTGACAGTGGTTTCCCACCGTCTAAGCTAAACGACTCTTAGTCATATAGCAGAGTCCCAGGTAACAACTTTGAGCACGTGCTACACGGCTTGGCCTGCTTTAGTAACCATTGGTTACTGTTTTAGTATGGGTTAGAAATTTGTTGCTGACAAACTATCATCAGTTGTGTACTTGGTGTGAGTGTAGGCGGCTGCTGGGCGGTGCTGGGCGGCTTCTCTGGGCGGGACCCCGCGGCTGTCGGCCCGCTCGGCTCCTCACATGACTGAAAAGTCCTGCGTCCGCAGGACTTTTGAACATTAGATCATCAACAATATTCCTTCACACAAGTCATCGGAGCCGTTGCCCCATCTAACAACCAACAATGCCCGAGAGAAAGAATAAGATTGAGGACACCCCGCTCCATGGAATATACATCCCCGTGGCATTGATCCTTGTGGGTTCGGCGTTCTTCGGCCTTGACAAATTGGTCTATGGTTTTGGTCTCGCCGCGGCCCTCGTGGGTTACCGGTTTGCCAGCGAGATCTTTTTCAAGGACACCTCCAAAATGGTACCAGAGGAATTCCGGCCGTTCGAGTTGATTGACCAGACAATCATCACCCGGGATTCCGCGGTGTACCGGTTTAAGTTGCCCAGCGAGGAGCAGAGCTTGGAGGTGCCGTTGGGGCACCACTTGGCGTGCGAGTTTGAGGAGGGGCAGTTGCAGGAAGGTAGCACTGAGGACGGTGACGAGATCGAGCACTCTACTAAAAAGGTGGTCAGATACTACACGCCTATTTCAAGCAAGTACGACAAGGGCTTCTTTGACATCCTCGTGAAGTCGTACCCAACTGGCCTGGTGTCTAAGAAGTTTGCCTCTTTGGCGGTGCACCAGAACGTGCTGTTCAAGGGACCTGTTGGCAGATTTCCGGCTGATCAGTTCTTGACGCTTGACCACTGCGACAATGAGAAGAAAAAGGTTGTGATGATCGCCGGCGGCTCTGGCATCACCCCGTTCTTGCGCATTCTCATTGAATCGCCAATGGCCATGGGGTTCCATTTGGTGTACTACTCGAAGACCGAGAAAGACATTTTGTTGCGCGCGGAGTTGGACGAGGTCAACGAGCACAAGCCGAACTTCACGTTGGAGTATGTCACGGGCGAGTTGACGCCAGAGAACCTTTTGGCGAGCGTTGGGGGGAAGTACGACGTGCTGTCGTCGGTGTTGATCTGCGGGCCACGCGAGTTTAACGAGAAGGCTGAGGAGGTTATGGCGGGGGAGAAGTTCACCGAGGTGTTTAGATTTTGAGCGGTACTTTGGCGGAAGCCAATCTGCTGCGACTTCTAGTTGCCTGCTGGGGTGCATTGCCAACCCGATGTGCTGCGCTAAGTGAAAGCACCCAGCGGGTGAGTTACTCTTCAGGAAAGTACTTTGACGAAGCTAGTCTGCTGTAACATCAGAGCGAGTTGTTTATCAAGAATTTGAACTATGACATGTGGTAGCACTGCTTAGCAGTGCAGCGCAACACGTCTGTTTGAGGTCGACTAAGACAATTCACTGTGTGGCTACTAAACTTCAGTTTCGCGCTTCCATATGTGAGTGTGCTTCATTAGCAAGAAGGTATGCGAATAAATAAAGAGAGTGGAGTTTCTGTGTTGGCATTAGACTGCTGGCTTCAGGACATGGTCTCTGACATCAAACGATCAAACGCTGTAACTCTCGACTGTGATTAATAGATGCTTATGGCAAATAGATAATGGCGAAGTGTAGTAGCGGTAGTGTATTGGCTGTAGCGAGCGTGCTGCAAAAGTTTCAGGGTACGAATAATATACAGATAAACTTGTGTGGACCGATAGTAGTTGTGTCCTGGCTGTTCTTGAATTCTCATTGTAATTGACAAGGTGACGCACTAACAGAGCTGATGGGTCATTCCCTATCGTCTAGTGATATCAATAACCTCAGTCTTTTGCTCTCTAAGTATTTTGTTAGAAAAAACTCTAGAAACGAACCTGCGGAGTGCATGGCACAGTTCCTAATTCAATGGAATTTACTCATTCCTCCGGACCCGATCAATTTACCGGCGTACGTCAAGTTCTAGATGGTGTCTCAGTCCAATTGCAAACAGTATCGGCGGAGCTTGGCTTCTCCGATGCTGCTTGGTAGCCACTTGGCTTTCGGCGTGAGTGTCAACATGAGACGACAAGGGGGGTTCCTCGTTACGAATAGAGAGATTAAAGATCAGAGATCACTCTATTTTAAGCATCCGAACACACTATCAAACTTCCACCATCTAGCTTACACCATTCAGCTTCTACCATCGAACTTCCCATCGAACTTCCAACTCCCAACTCCCAACTGCCATCTGCCAACTGCCAATCTTGATCTGATTCTTACCCCTTCTGGCAGCACAGAACCCGAATGTATAACCGAGCGGCTGCATGGTGGGTGATGTAACGCGCAGGGAACTATCGCAGGTGAGGCCAGGATGCGGCCACGATCGGTCAGCAACCGATGAGTGATTTGATTGGGCTCAAGGTGTAGCATTGACTACATTGCTTTGCATTATGGCGGTTTTAGACAATTTAAATACCTATGTTATTTCTTACCTGTGTGTGTTGTCATTGCAGCACCGTGGTTTCGCCAAGCTGCTGTTGCTGGTGCTAGCAAATTAGGTTGTTGGGGGCACGGCGCAGCCAAAAAAACATCCCCCGCCCGGACATTAGGTTCAGGCCGCCCATGTCGCATCTCTGAATTTCATGCACCGTATTTTAAGCAGTGCATTGTGCGGAATTCCACGTATGGCAGAGCCAGGAGTGTGGGCAAAGATAGCCGCGAACAGAAGACTCGTAAATGAAGCGTCGCAAAGAAGAATCGTAGAGGAAAAGTCGTAGAGGAGAAGTTGCAAGAGTCAAACTTAACGCGTGGGCCACAAGTTTTGGTCACGCGTGGGGGCCGCCAATTGCGGAAATGAGCACGGCTTAGTAGCGCCCCTTGTTTTGTCCACAGAGAAGATATTCAAGCACCGGTTCGAAGCATACGACCCTTTTGCCTGGCCTCCCTATTGGATCGGAATGCACAGGCCTATGCTCTGTCGGCAATGTCAAACCTTGTTTGTTGGGCACTCTGGCAGGACCCCAAGCTGCAGCCCGCTGCCTGGCACCGCGAGGCGGCCCATAACACTGCCTAAACCGCTGCCTGAGGCAAAAMCCCCACATCTTTTGGATTCGCAGTGCCAGTGCCACCACATGAGCGACCCGCCAAAACGCCGCAAGAAGTCGTTCACGGCGCTGCGGTTGGGCTGCGACTACTGCAAGAAGCAGAGCCGCCGCAAGTGCGACGAACAGTTGCCCGAGTGCGGCGCCTGCCGCAAGCGAAACGTGAGTATTGTGTGGGAGAGGAGTGTCCCAGAAGAGGGGAGGGCATGAGCAGTAAACAACAAGCAGGGCAGAGCAAGTGGGGACCACGGAGATCTGGCAAAGCAGAGCAATTATGTGAGAGCAGTAAGAAAAATACTGAGCGGTGTGGAATGGAAATACAATGTGTGTTGCAAAAAAAGGGGCCGTCATCTGATTATTAATGACAAGCCATAAACATGGAGCATGGCATGGAGCATGGCTTGGAGCAGAGATTTATAAGGAGCAGAGAGCAAGGCCCTTACAACTACATCAAAAACTCGGTCACTTTTGCGAGAATGGTATTGGGTCATGAAATAGACCTTGGACAAGTACAAGCATGTCTTTTTCTTTTTGGCTCTGACGATGCGTGTGTGCTGAGTGTGCCTCACGAGACACCGGCAGAAAGTGATACGCTGAAGCCCCGGGCACCAGAAATTTCAGAAGCATACAGTGTTTTTTCGCAAGGACATTTATCTGAGGGCCGGGCAGCATGCTCGATACATTGACGATACTATACCACAACTATGACCCTTGGCACTACATTCATTACTGCCTCCAACAAGAAACGGCCACAACCGGAGTTGCCAGCTTTGGACTAGTCCCTAACCGTTCCTACTTGTTTGTTTTCAGCTTTTGGGTCTTCTACAATAGCAGCACCGTTTGCCACTGCACTGCCGCTGTTTATATTAACCACTTACTAACCTCAGACGCGATGCAGCTACCTTGACGCGCCACAGGAGTTCCTCGACCGGATCCGCCGCGCACACGCAATCGTTGCGGACCACAAGGCACAGAAGCCGCCGCCAACCGCAAGCTTTGGCAAGTTCAAGGTCGGACAGGTCGCCGCGCGCCAGAACCCCCAGAACTTGCAGTATACCTTCCAAGTGAACAGTGGGATTGGCGGAAGAAGTACAGATCACAGCAGGACAAGCCTAGTAGGAGCAAACCAAGGGACAACACAATCGGGAACGAGCAGGAAGAGCAGCGCAAGCAGCATAATAAGCAGGACAGACGTGACACTGCCCCAGAAAGTCATCAGCTTCGACGCTCAGCCCCAAAGAACTAACAGCTATGACGCCCAACTCGCCCTGCCCAACAGACTACCCCCGGGAACCCTCCAGAACAGCTTCCAACACAATTTCCAGACTCTCAGCTCACTGCCCCCGCACACGCGAACGCCTCTGTTCTCGTCGTTCGGCCTGACGCCGCTCCCGCTCCAGCTCCCACTCCTCCCGAGCCAGGCCAGCATCTACCAGGCGTTTCTCCCGAGCCAGGCGACGACAAGCCACTCCAGCCTGCCGTCGCCATTTGGTCTTCTTCCGGGGCAGCTCCCCGGCGGCAGCGTGTCACGTGTGAGCTTCAGGGTCATGCGGCACACGGTGCACAGCGGGCGGCCGAGCCGGGCGGCTGCCCCTCACTCGCTCCTGCTATTTGACGGCGCGGGCCAGCACCGACTCAGGATTCGTAACTTGCTTTCATGCTTCATCCCCCAGCTCACCTTTGCCAACACTCACATTACCCTATTCATGCTGCTCCAGGTCTACCTGATGTCGATGATCCGCCGCGCAGATACACTTCCTGGCAAAAAAGAGGCCTATAAACGACTCACCCCAATCCTCAACGAGTACTACTCCGAGAGCATTGCGCACATCAACGCGGAATTCAGCCGCATGAAGCAGCTTTCGAAGCAGACCGACAGCGCGGCCATCGATTTCCAGGCTTTGGCCGAGACGGCGTACGACATCCTGACGTCGCTGATGCTCCACTTCGGTGCGTGCTACTACCGCAGCTTCAACTACCGCGTCGCCATCAACTGCTTCTACCACTACACCGAGTCGATGCACATATTTCGAAATCTCCTGAAACGGTTTGGCATTAGTGCGAGCCACCCTGGCGCCGACGGGTTTGCGTTCTACAAGGAGCTTGCTTATGGTGACTCAAAGGAGGTGTTCATCCCGAGCTACGACTCGCTGTTCTTTGTGGAGCTTGTGGAAGACCTCCAGCTGTTCGGCAAGTACTTGGAAGGCGACGAGCTGCTTGTCTCGTCACACAACGACCTTCTCCGGCTCGCGGCATTCATTCAGAGCGAGATCCTCCCGTTGAAGAACGACACGTACGTGATCAAGTTCCCCGCAGACGTGCTCTTTCAGGTGCAGAACTACTGGTTGCGGGTGCTTCCGACGGGGGCGACGTTCTTGGGCACGTGCCTGCGGTTGCCGCTCTACCGAAAAGTGCTTTACTTGTACTGGACGGCGTTTGGGGTGGCTCTCAGTGCGATCTTCAACAACACCGGTTATGTCAGCGGCACGGGGTTTATGGGCTACGCAAACGTGCAGTATCCGTTCGAGATCCTGATCTTTGGAGAATTGGAAGACGCCACAGATCCTGCGGGGGCCGAGCTCCGGGGCCACGTAGTGTATCTACTGCGGCTCATTGCGTTCTTCACAATGCGCTTCAACATCTATTTCGAGAACATCCACTTCAAGCAACCCTACCCGGCGTTCTTGGAGCAGGGCTACAACCGCTTCAAACTGCGGGTGCTTCTGTGCGTCAACGAGAAGCACGTCGACAGTTTCAAGAGTGTCTACTTCACCCAGGACCACTTTCCCTCGCTCTCATACGATTCGAGTGCCGACAAGCAGCTCTTTGACCAGTATCAAATCCTTTTCCGCGAGCACAACCCGCCGATCAACACTCGCATTGCCCTGATCATTCACAGCGACGCAGAGTCCGCGCCGATTCCGTTCGAGTCGCTCCCGCTTTCGCCGACGGGCTTGCTCGAGCAGGATTTCAATCCACGGGTGTCGCTGTACATCGCCAACAAGGACCACGGTAAGAACTTCGACCAGAACTTGTACATGGACCAGAACCTCACCGACCTTCTCCGCGATCGCCAGGTGATCCACACCGTAACTCTCTACGATAGCAGCAACAAAGTCAACGCCACTCAGTACTTGAACATCCTCGAGGCAATCTCCGGCAGCGCCAGCGGGTTTGGCGATGCCGACTTGCAGAAGGAAGGCTTGGTGAACGCGTTCAATGCCCAGGCGTTGTCGCAGAACATCGAGGCCACTAACCGCGAGTTGATCGACTTTGCGCTCGGGATAGAGCCCTAGGCCGAGCGCAAAGTGCACTAGGTTTGGTGGTAAAATGACAACTCTAGCGTGTATGGCGAATGCAATATCCTATTCTCATACATACCAACCGCTGTAGATATTCAGTAGGTAGGACTACAAGTGAGGATAGGGCCCACCCTCATCTATCGCTCGCAGGTAACTATTTATGTGATAAAACCAGTACAGTACAGAGTCATGTTTTATTCAATCACAATCAGTTACTACTTATCTACTTTGCCTGCTGCGTTTATCGTGTCTCCAAAGCATTTTTTACGCATATCGCGCCATCTTCCTCGTCGCTATGTGTGTAGATGCGCAAGCGCTCAACGTTTTTCATTATTTTGACAAGGTCTCCACGTAACCGCAACTCACGAAGACCCCTCAGCCGGTAAGAGTTATAAAAAGAGCCAATACTGACTGAGGGGTGTAGATGAAGCTTTTGATTGATCAGCCTTGTAGTTCTCTCGAAATCCCCAGATGAGCTACCGGCCATGAGTCTTTCATTGTTTCTTACCAGATCTAATGAAAGTTCAATACTGCTGTTGCACGCTCAGGGTCTATAATGGCATGTTTCTGTCGACCACGGCATTCTTGCCGCGTGTGTCAGTTGGGGCACCGAGCGAGGTTAATCACCGGCTGTGGTGATCAGAAAGCTTGGAAGCAAAAACTTAGAACGTGCTTCACAAATGTTCAGCGACATCTACAATTCTCATACGTCATGATAGTTTACGATAACTTGGATTTTACGCCTCAGGCCACTCCCTAAAACGGGAGTAAAATTGATCAAAAGTTTCCATTGTCTTGAAACTTTTTTTCAATTTGTCAACACTTGATGTGTTGCCTCGAATGAACTTTATCTCTCCTGCCCACTCGGAGACCGTGTACCCAAGACGGCAAAGATTTTGATGGTCTCTTATGGTAAATGGACAATATGTATCACGGATCTCTTTCAAACGCCTCAATGGTCGAAAGCAATCTGCTGCTAGCTCTGGTAGGTCGCAATAATGAAATTTTATCCAACATACGTTTTTGAAGGGGGTGAGATCGGGAGAGTGCTCGAATTTATGATGATGAAACTCTGCAAACTCTAATTTTGGAGCCACAAACTTTGGCAAAATGTCGGGGGTGATCGGGGTGGTCACTAGGCCCAAGTACTTTCCTGGAGCTCTGAGAGATAGCCAAATGACGTTTGGCAAGTGCAAGCTCTTGACTCGTTCCATCATGGGAGCAAGATCACCAAAAAGCCATAGCTCTTTGAGGCCCACTAACGTGTAAGATTTTGGCATGATGTCATAATTGATACTAGGCCAGGTAGTTTGCGGAATGCAAAAGAGTCTCAAATCTTGAATGCTCGGATTCTTTTCAAATTTTTCAAACGAATTAGAGCTAAAGTATCCTTCATATTCTATCATTCTGTTTGCCTTGGTATTTTGGTGTATAGGTCGTAGCAACGTGTTTCCTTTCCACTCCTGGTCTAGATATCGGCCAATGAAATTTGTGGGTTTCAGAGTTAGAAGATTTTGACACTTGTTCGCAAATTCAATAATGGATTGTGTCTTATTGAACAGCCAGCGACCTAGATCTCCGAACTTGATGTGTCTTACAAACTGGCAAAGGTTTTGCTGCACAAAAATGCGGCAATCTCGTGAGTTCTCAAGGACCGCCTCATAGAGTGTTGTCGAGTAAGCTATTCCAATGCGGTGGCCCATGAGCACTATGCTGTCTTCATAATCCACTATAGTTATTGCATCTATAGTTATGGTTCGAAATAATATTGCACAGGCCGCTGCTCTCAAGTTCAAATATATCTCGAGTAGGTCTTCTGGGCGGTGTACTTCTACTGCAACAGCTCTAAGAAGTTTATAGTCGTTCACCGGTGACCTGATTCTGTTCACTTGCTCAAGGATTTTATCGAACATGGAACATAGAGGCCCAAAATCCTTGTTCTTTGGCCAAACAATGGTGAGAATCTCCTCTAGGATCGGCGAGGGAAGATTTGCAAATACTTTTAACATTGCGCTACCAAATGTGGTACATTGATAAATGGCTATTTTTATATACCTACAAGTTTCCTTTCGTTCCAAAATTACTGACGCACTTATTGCTGGCATCAGGCTACTCTGTTGCGCTCATGAAGGAAACACAGAAAAAAGGAAAGCAAGACGCACCTCGCACGGTAGTACTCAGTGTTGCTGCTACCTGCTGTATAAGCACGTTAGCTGGGCACATGATGTGGGAGCGTGTGCTAGCAGAGTAGCAACTTCCGGCCTGGCCTTAGCTCTGCAATCACGGACATGATCCTCGTGTGTGTATATAGGGTGAGGCACTCTTTTCAATTACTTCTGTAAGCATCAGAGGGCTGCTGCAGTCCAGCAATAGCATCACTGCAACTGTCCATCAGCAATTGTCCCACTCATTTTGGTCTCTGCTTTTCCAAATAAATTGGCAGAGATCAAAACCGGTTGCCATCACATGACGTATAGCTACTGAATAGTCACCCAAAAGGGCCGCGACGGCTCCACGCAGTCTCGCGCGGTCACAAGCGGATACCAACGTTGCAAAGATTGAGAGCCAGTAGAAAAAGCATCTCGTGCACCAACTGACCCAGTTACTTCTCAAGAGCACCGCTGTCCTCTCCCTTAGCTTGAATGTAGCCGTTTTATCTCGAGAGACTTGCCTTTGGGGTGCTGCCTCATATGTCATTGCTTCTCTAGAGTGTGTCGGTAAGAGGACTCATAATGAACGCCATGCCGATACCCCAGCACACCAAGAAAATCCAAGAAAACATCACAATATGATTTAAAAGCAGCCACGCTTCTTCTCTTGGCGGTTCGCGCGTCGCTTCTCATAGGTGATTGTCATATTTCACTCGCCCCGTCCAATCGTTGACTCTTCCAATGTGCCATTCTCGTCACCGCTGAAGCATCTCTTTATGATATCGCTGATGAGCACTAATGCATCACATCGTATTCTTCTTCAAAAATGCCCAGCAAGAACCACCGACGCGAGCACTTGGGTCAAGTTGACGGGCGACTTCACTGATGCTGAAATGATGAGTGTCACATTGGAATTATTCTTCGCCTCGGGTGTTTTGTAAACGTTAGTTCAGCTGAGCTCTTTCACAAGAAGAAACTCGCATTTCTGCTACTGTCCGGGCGCTATGTTTCACTCTCCGGTATCGATTTTATCTCCACCCCTCACAAATCGGTGTCCAGAAGAAGCTTAGCCCCCCCTCTTTTCCCTCTACTTGCACATCCCAGTCTCGTGAAAATCAAGAAACGCCGTCACACGACGCGGAAGCAGAAGTTCTATACCCATGAGTTGCTTCCCGACGATTAAATATATGCAGAATCCGCATAGCCCGAAAAGAGCTCATCATACTCAACATGTCATTTGACCCAGATACCAAATCTGTCCGCCGTT
The DNA here is from genome assembly GCA_002564235.1 of Saccharomycopsis fodiens. NCBI lineage: Eukaryota > Fungi > Ascomycota > Saccharomycetes > Ascoideales > Saccharomycopsidaceae > Saccharomycopsis > Saccharomycopsis fodiens. Next base: position 529,890 of record JNFV01000001.1, read on the forward strand.
TGGCGAGATGCTCGTCGCGACTCGATCACTGTAAAAGTCTCGCACGAGGAGACACCGTTTCAGCAAAGCCAGCAAGGTTTGTTATAACTCCCAAAGTCTTACTGAATAGCAAGCCCAGCGCAGTTTAAGAAGACTTTTTAACAAGCGCCTGAAACAACTATACCATGTGGCAGTTAGCGAGTACCGGTACCTGAACATCAACCAGCTCAGCACGAGAATGACCGCAACGATGGGTTCATGAACTCTTTGTTCCAAACCAACAAGGTGGCACTCAACTATATGCTGTGTACCTTGCTTGAAGTCTATATCTCTGAAAGAATTAGGGCCTCCTCTCAATTCTATGAGACGTCCGACCCGCGGTTCCACATCACTGTCGCCATTGAGCAACTTTGGTGCTTCCCGCACTACCGCGCTGCTCTTGAAGCTTCCGGAACTCTGAAGTGGGTCACAAAATCTCCCTTTCGATGGCACAGACGGCGGCCTGAGATTTTGTTCTATCAGAAATGCTTCTACCGTGAAAGACAACTGTCAGACCCCAAGCCTCAACTCATACTCTCACGGTTCGTCTCGGAAGTGCCTGAGTCCCAACTTCTCCAGAACATCTCACAATGACACAACCAAAGGGCCGTGATTTTTAGACTTCTGCATTGTGGTAAATTCAAATTCACAATACAGACGTCTAAAAGTCACGGTCATTCTCGCTGCCTTGTTCCTTCGACGCTTGCATCCTTTTTTTGCAAGTCCTCCTCGATCGAGTGGAGTCAGTGCACTTACTCTCTGTAGCTGGCCATTCCCAGCGCAAGCTTGACAAGAAGCACATACTTCTCCCTTAGCCAGTAGTCCAGTCGATGGTATTGAGTTTACAACTCTGCTTCTGCTTAAAAGTTTTACCGAACTATTTCACAATTGCTTGGAGATTCCATTCAGAGTAGTTCCGCTCAAAAGAGCATAAGTGTGGAGCGGACTAAAACGCCATTGGAGCTGTTTTAAAACGTGGTCAAGAAAGACTGTGGCGATGCTGCAGATAATGGGAGCTCCAAGTGAATAAGCATCGAGGGAGGTAGTGATGGAGTGAGCAACAAGAACTGGGAAGTGGCAGTCGCGGGATCGTGCTGGCGTGGATCCAGCGGTGTACACGTGACTGGCTCTCACACCGCAGCCACCGCGGTACTGCAACCGACGGCGCGCAGGAATTGAGCCAATGTGGTGGGAGGTACTTTATGCCGACTCTTCCACTTTCATTAGACGTCTTTTACAGGACTTACAAAGCTTTGAATAAATTGTACGATGTATTGCAAATATACCTAGCGGACACCCTGGTGCGGGACACGCCGCTGCCATGTGCCACGCATCTCCTCCATCTCATCGACTGGAAGCTCCAAAGCAAGCTCGAAAGCAATGGTATCCAGGACCACAATCCCGTGCGCCGCGAGCTTGTACTTCACCGAGCCCCAGTCCGGATAGTCTGGTGGATAAGTGATGTTGTATCTCAGCAAGACGAAGTGTGGGACTTTCTTGTTGATGATGGCGTTGAGAAACACCTCCGTGATGGCACCCAGCGTCACGACAACACTTTTCAAGGTCTTGGCATCAGTGAAACTGTCCTCATTGGCATCGTCGATCGTTATGCCCGAAAGCACGCAGATCTGCATCTCCTCGAAGCCAGGCGGGATTTGGAAGGGGCCCTTCATGCCCGACAAAACGAAGATGTAGCACTTGATGCCGTAGCCAAGGAGAGGGTTCCCAACTGGATTTCCCCCCTCGTCCAAGCTGCCCACGTTGCATAAGTGAAAGACGTGCACCGTGAACCCCAGGGGGGCAATGTAAAGCTCCGCGAGGCGGCGAAAAAATCTCGTATTGTTGTGGTGTTTGAGTGTCAAGCGATCTGGTTTAGACTGGGGTAGTTGGACAAAGTAGGCATCTGGCGCCTCAATTATGCCGCGTGGCGCGGTGAGCTCCAAGTCATTAACGTTGTTACTAGTTTGAACAAACAAAGAGAAAACTGCACCGTCAAGTGTGATCGCGAGCCTAGCGTGCTGCAAGGAGAGGGCCGTCTCGACGTGGTCATTGATACGGTTGCTGTTACGGGCTCCCCTATTTGCAAGGGTCCACCGGAAAACCTCGTCCTGTGCCGCCTTGTCAAGGCCCAAGCCCAGAGCTCTGCTGCGAGCAAAGTCTGCGAACAACTCCAACGTACGGGCAAGGTAGGAGCGACCATAAGCCCGCGTCATCCAAAATCTGATGGGTGTGTCTCCGTCAAGAAAGTGGATAAAGAACCGCTGGATGATTGCATCCCCAACGAGCACAAAGTCGAGGATGTACCCAACTTTTGGTCCCCGAACGATTCTCACCGGGTACTCGCATTTCTGGAACAATTACGAGATCGATTTTTGACATGCATCGAAAATCGGACCACCCCGATCTGGTCCCCGATCCAGCGAATCGGTGCGGGGTTGGCGGGTTACCCGGGTGTTGGCTGTTGACTGTTGGCTGATGACTGTTGGCTGTTGGGTATTATCAGGGATGGCCGGGGCGCCGTATCAAGCGCGTCTCAATTAATGTTATTAGCCAATGACGAGCGTCAGTGGAACAGAGCTGGATGACTAGAGCCACGCTGGAAGGTGAGAATTGCGCCAGCGCAGTTGTCGATAAAGATGTTTTACGAACCATTCAGTATTGGAAACCAGTGTACTTCTCGCCTCGGCTGATAGTCGCTCCAGAATTATGTAAATAATGGCACAGTTACTTTCTGTTTGCTTTTCAAAGCCGGTGTATCTATAGGTGTCGCGCCTACTGTGCGAGGCACAACACGAGGAGCAGAAACCCAACGCCAGGTATAGCCGTGAGCCATAGATGCTGCTCAGTCGGGTAACGCTGGCCTAACGTGCAGGCCCCGTAGGTGTGCATTTTGACAGCCGTCTACCCCACGTACCACAGTTTGGCACCCTGTCTACATGTGTCAACACAAATGTGCACCGCATTCATCTATAAACTCTAATATAATGTGCAATTTCCCGCCAAGTGCATGGGCACCAAGTCCACAATAGCCCAGCGCAAGGCGCGAGCTCTTTTAGTAGCAAAATCAACCTCCGTCTAACAATCAAAACCAACCGCCATCCAACAATCAAAATCGCCACCATTTAACTTTCAAGATAACCACCATCTAACAACTTCCAAACCACCTGGCTTCCACTTTTTGATCAGTCGTTCACTCCTAGTCAACCCGAATGTACTCGTTCGCCTTCAGGTAGAAGAACTGCAAGATCTTCGGGTTGGCCGGGTGGTTCGCCAACTTGTAGACCTCGTCCATCAGGAGCGGCTCGTCGCTGCTGAACGCGGTCTGGCAGATTCCCGTGACGCGGTACTTGTCGAACAACGCGCTGTACTGCGCCACAAAGGGCTCGGGCGCGCTGAACGCCGGGTGCTTCGTGACCTTGCCCACCAACGCAAACGTTGCGTCCAACATGTCCAAGGTCACCGCCTTCTCCATCTCCTGGACAAACACCGGGTAGCACGTCAAGTAGCCGTAGAACATGAGGTCTGGTGCCACGGCCCAGAGCGCGTCGAGCATCAAAATGAACCGCAAGCGCGCGCCGCTGTCGGTCGTCGGGTGGCAGAAAAACTGCGCCGCCTGGAACATCGCGAGCGCCGCGCTGTCGGTGCCCAGGGCAAAGAACTCGAGCACGATCTCGGGCACCTCGACGTCCAGCAGGCCTGTTGGAACCAAGCGAGTGGCGTCGAGCCCCGCAGCGGCCATGGTCTTGGCATAGGCGTCCTTCTCAGGACCACACATGTAGAGGATCACAAGGTACGAGATCGCATCGCTCTTGAAGTGGGACTCCTTGAGACCAGCGCTTTCGTCGGAACTCGTGCCCTTTCCATTGGTCAACGACAAGTTGTTCGCTTTCTCAAGCAACTCATCGACACTGCCACGCCGCTTGCTGCCCTTGCGGAACTGCCACAAGTCGTGCTCGATCCGCGTCTGGAACACAAACTGCAAGTACGCAAGCCCGTGCTTGCGGATGTACGGCAACTGCAACGCCTTGATTCCGTAGAAGAGCAACACCTGGTCGGCGACGCCCGTGAGTGCCGAGATGCCGAACCCGGAGTCCACAAAGTCCATGAACTCCTTGAACTCGGCCCGCATGCCAACGACAGTTTCGAGCAAGTCGTGCTCCCGGTCGACGATCCCGTTCTTCACCATGCCCTTGATCAGGCAATGCAAGATCTTGAGCGAGGTCTGGAAGAACGCACTGTTGTCGATCGCGCAGTGCGACACTCCCGTGAAGAACAAGAACCCGGAGTACTGCGAGATGCTGGTGATACCTTCTGCGATGTTGGCAAACGTGAAGAAGAAGCAGAGACACACCATGAAGTCGAAGCTGAGCAAGTCGCCCGTGCACCACTCGATGTATTTCCGCATGAACTCGATGATCACCGAGTCGGCAATGCCCGAGCGGCAGATGATCCCGGCCACAAGCACGCCTCTTCCCTGCAACGGACCGTACCGTCTGAACGCCGCACTGAGCGCGTAGCTCAGCCACCGGCCCTTCCAGATGTTTCTGACGTCCACAGGCTGCAAGTCAATGAACGCCAACAAGCTCTGGCAGAAGTTCTCGAGTAGCGTCACGGCGCCAAAGATCTGGTCTGCACGGCGTGGCAAGACGTCGTAGGTCTCCTCCTTGGCCTTGTACAAGCCGAACATGACCTTAGAGGTCGGCCAAGAGAACTCCTCGATCGTGCTGATGATCTGCTGCTTGGCCTTCTCGGGTAAATCCGGCTTGCTCAAAAAGCTATGAAGCACGTTGATGATGAGGTTTCGGAGCGCCAGCTTCAACGAGTAAGGGCCCGTGTTGATGAGCATCGACACCGCAAAGCAGAACTCGGCAAAATAAGTCTCGACCAAGAACAATGCGTCGAACGTCAACGCCTCGCAGATCATCACGAGGATCTTCGCCTTGATCCAGCTGATGTTCTCGGAGATCTGGCGGTCCGACTTGAAGTTCGGGATATCGACAATCTGGCGCAACTGCTTGATCACGAGCCCGCACACCTCTATCGTCGGGTAGTAGGCAATCACCAGGATGATGTTCTCCCAGCTCTTGCCCTCGATCTCCCTGCGCAACGCCTCGCGCACCACGTCCAAGATCGCAAACTCCACAAGGTTGCTGTCGCTCAAGATCAGCTTCCAGATATATGTCTTGTACGTCAACAAAAGACTGTCGTCGATGTCGGGGATCTTGACAATAAGCTGGTGCACGATCCGGTCGACCTTCTCGGTGCTGCTGATGTCCTCGCTCTTGTGGTACTGGCTGTAGATGTTGCCGATCCAAAGCGAAAGCAACATGAGCGACCCGTAGCGGTCCTCGGTCGAGGCGTAGCCCGTGCTAATTGCATTGATGAAGTCAGCGGTGAGCTCCGGGTGGTTCTGCGCCAACGCCTGGCCCACGTCCAACACGTACGCGGTGAAGTCCTTGGGGAAAGTGGTGCCCTTTGCAACAATCTTCTTGCCCACCTTGAGCTGGAAGAAGTTGACGAGCAACACCAACGACTTGAACGCGGTGTTGCGCACCTCGTCGGAGCGCGAGATCATGTTCACGAGCACCGTACCAAGAATGCTGCCCAAAAAGGAGTCTGTGAACTCCTCAGGACCAGCAAGCTGCGGCCGGTAGCCCTCGATGTAGTCCGTGCGGTGCGCCAAGCGCGCCAAGAACAACAGCCGCATGATATCAGACTTGCGCAGCGACGCCAAGTGAAGCTTGCCCTTGCCTTTGACGGTCACAGAAAACTCATTGCCATCGGCACTGAGAAACTCGCAGTCGCTCACGTCCTGCCAGTCCAGGATCTTCAGGGTGTTGGTGATCCGAAAGTTCTTGGAAGTGTCAGAGCTAGTGTCGACCTCGCTGCTCCAGAGCACGTAGTAGGTGCCAATCTTAATGACCACTGGCACATACTTCTTCTGCTCCTCGGAGTACAAGAGACAGTCGATTGTCAACTGGGTGTCCTTGACGATGTCCAACGACTCACGTGACACCCCGACGTTCTCAAGCGTCGCCACGCTGTCGAACGGCGAGAAGAAGTGCCGGTCCACCTCGATCGCCTGCTTCGAGGCGTCCTTGAATTCGTCGCGGTTCTTGAGAATGTGGTGGTACAACGGGTTGACGTTGTAGTACGACACGTTGGCACAATTTGCCCAGAAGTTCTTGGAGACTCTCAAAAAGATCTCAATGAAGTCCTTGTACTTTGGCACAATCGTCGCGTCAAAAAACGAACAGTCAACGAACAAGGTGAACCGATCGGTCCAGGCTCTATGGCAGACATTAGCCGCTCTGTAAACCAAAACCTCCGTATCAAAGTGCAAGAGCTTGGAAAACAAGCCCACGGTCAACGAGAGCAGGAGTGAGCCGTCACGCGAGTAGCCCTGCTGCACGAACGGCGTCTCGATCAACTCCTCGTTTCTGAAATTACGATACTTCATGAAGAGATCGTGGAGCTCCGGGTACGTCTCGCGGTTGTTGGTGACAAACTCTGGTATCAGGTACGAGAACTCGAGCAAGTTGTGGCCCATGTCCACGGCTACCTCCTCGATCTGGTAGATGTCGGCAATCGTCTTGTCAAGGCTCACCTTCAGCGGGATGACCGGGTGCAACGTGTTCATCGCAAACTCAATGTTGCGGTGGATCATCGAGGAATAGAGACCCGAGAAGACGGATTCGCTAACAGTGGTGATTTCCCTTTGTGGGATTTCAATATGGTTATTGTTCAGCAAGGTGTCGAGGAATGTGAAGAGCTTGCTCTTGAGGACGTCAAGCTCAGTCTTGCGAGCAAGTACCGCGGGCCATCTGATCGACGCAATGGAGTCATTTGCAAGGTTCTGAAACACCTTGGCAAGCTGGATGCACAGCCGCTTGTCACGCTTACCCGACTCGCCGCTCTCAAGGTCAGGTCCCACAATCGCCGGACATATAAACCGCAAAAACAAGAACGAAGAGATCACGAGCAACGAAACAGAGTGGTCGCCAGTTTTCTTGAGCACCAGCTGGCGGATGCTGGCACAGATGATCTTGAACTGCACAGGGATGTCGTCAGCAGAATCGCACACAGAGTCAACAATGTGCGTAAGATAGAGAAAGAACTTGTTCACGTTTTGCTCAACAATCAACTCGTTGTCTCCGGCAAACTTTTCTACTTCGAAAGAATCCTGCTGCCGGCTCATCTCCCGGAAAACCGGGCCGAGAACCGAAGAAAGATACTCGGTTCCAATCTGCTTGGAGTACAACGAGAGAAGCTTGGCGGCCACAGAGTTCTTGCGCAAAATGTCGACGGATTTCGGGTCGATTTCAAGCTCGAACTCGATCAAGTCGGAAATCCGGGGCAAGATCTGGTTGGTGGCCACGCAGGCCTGCAACAAGTTGAAAGAGAATGTGTCGTAGTCCTGGATCGTCACGGCTCTGGAAAGAGCAATGACGAGATTCGCGTTCAGCGTGAGAGCAGTGGCAAACTTGCGAAACACCTCGAGCTTGAACTCGGGCGTCTGCTTGTGCTTCACCTGCTGCACCGTCTCAATGATATTGTTGAACACCCGCAAGAACGCGTGCTTCACCTGGAGATTCAGGTGCATCGCCAAGGGCAACGCGTGTTCAAGGCCAACTTCATAGTTGTACTCGAGCAAGTTGCTGATCGCCACAATGACCTCCTCGTTGATGCGCTCGATCTTGCGCTGGATGGCCGAGGCGCCAATGTCGTCGGAGTAGTCCGCAAGAGAGTATTCCAAAATGCGAGAGAAGATCGTAAAGTAGTTGACAAACGTCGTGGCCCGTCCGACTCTCACCTCGTACTCGAACTGGGCGCCGAAGGGGTAGATCGGGGTCTTCTTGAAAAGCAAGGAAATCGCCCGGAGACACCCGAGCGCAAGCTCATAGTAAACAAAACTGTCGTTCTGCTTCGACGTCCCGCACCGCTCGCCGTCCGTGAGATCAAAGATATTGTGGTCCAGGTTGCTGAGCAGCAGCCCAAAGCACGCGGCCTCAAGCCACGCCACCACCAGCTGGATAAGAGCGTTTTTCCACTTGAGTGACATCCCGCGGAGCACAAGCACCTCGGCATTCTCGGCAAGTTTCTGCAAATACTTGCATGCGCGAACCTTCAATTGGAGGTAAGCTTTGTCGGTGTCCAGGCCAGTACCCTCTAAGAGTCGCGTAAGCTTGAGGGCAATCACACGGAAGCTTCCCGAGTTTGAGAAATTCACATCGATCTCGCCAAAGTTGAGAAACCCAATGAGGATCCCGATGTACGAGTCCAAAAGCTTGATCTCGGTCGGGAGCAAGAACGAGCCGCTTGTGTCGGTGATTTCTCCGCGGAGCTGCTGCGTCAACACCTTGTCCTTGCGGCTAAGCATCAGGGCCAAGTCCTTTTGAATCCGGGTGATGATTAACTTGTGAGCTTGTGGATGGAGGTCGTTCGAAAAAAGGTCTTTGACAGCTTCTCTCTCGTGGACGTCCTCAGAGGTCAACTTATCAGAAAGCTTGGCGATGAACACCTCAAGTTGCCTGTCAATCTCGTCGGACACATTGACCTTAGGACTCATCACGCTTCCCAACACAACTGCCAACCAGCCAGCGTAGTTGCGATGCTGAGTTTCCTGGATTTGGGTCACGTCACGCGTCAAGTAGAAGTCCTTCCAGCGCTCGTATATGATTTCCAAAGCGCCAAGGAGGCCAGGGGAGTAGGCTTCCAAGTATTGATATAATTTCCGCTTCGTCCGCTTTTGCAACGCCACCTGGCTGGAGACAATATAGTGTTCATCGGCAATAGCCTTGATCAAGTTGTAATTGACGGTCTTCTTCCACTCGGCGTATTGCACCAGCGGCGTGTCGCACTCAACCACAAAGCTGCGGCAGTTTCTCTTGAGATGTCTATAGAAATCAATCCCCGGCGTCGTCATCACAATGAAAAGAAACTTCTCGGAGTCGTAGCAGACTCTCGAGATGAGCTCGAGAGCTTCTGGAAGGTTTTCGAGCATCTCATCCATCTGCATCGTCTGGACAAACAGCGAACGGATCTGCCAGAAAAGTGTGTTGAACGACGCAATGTCATGGAATTTGCTCTCGTAAAGCGGGAACGCCAATGCAATCTCAATAAAGCCCAGCTGGAGGTAGCAGGAGGTGAAGTAAGCAACATAGGCATCGACAGGCAGGGTCTGGTCGCTGCCCAAGATCCGGATGACCAATCTTCTTGCGGTATCCGCAAGCTTATTGTCGTTATCGGCCAACGCTATAAGGAGCGGGTCTAAGATCCGCCGGAGCTCGGCAAGCACCACCTTCAAGTGACGGTAGATGTCGGCCTTCGCCTGCAACCCAGGACCGTTGCCGTAAAGATTTGGGAGCTTGAAGAAGAGCAGCGGATAGCTCTTGAAGATCTGGAAGATGATCTTGAGAGCCTCACGTGAGAGGAACGCGTCGTTTTCCACCCGCTTCATGTAGTCCATGTTGAGAAGCGCCAACGACTTGCCTCCGCTGCTTGGCGTGCTGCCCAGGTGCACCGAAGCCCTGTCGCTGCTGGCAAAGCTCTGCTGCGAAGAGGCCTGCGCTTGCAGAGAAGACGACGAGGTGGGGACTTTACTGGACAGCGAGGCCCTCTTGTCTCTTCCCAACGAGGAGAAAAAACTCACCGTGGCATCCTTCCGCAGCTTCACCTTGTCCTTCTTGACCTTCTTGTCTAGGTCTATGAGATCGTCGGACTCGGCAGTGGACGCCGCCGTGGACGCGAGCTGGCTGCTGGCCGTGGTGTGCGGCACCGACTTCTTACTCTCGGTGTCCTGCAGGTGGCTGGCATGAGAGGGGTTCACCGAAAGAGTGGTGGAGGAGTACTTCGACAACACGGTGCGGGTGTCCAGAACCACCAGCCTGTTCAACAGCCGGAAACTCAGGTTCTCGCTGACCAACAGATCGTACTCACTAGCAGTCAGAGCAACGATCTGCGAGAGCTTGGCGGTGTGGTCTCTCAAGGTTATGGCAAGCTGATCCAAGAACTTGAACGCAAACTGCTTGTGGAACGGGTTCTTGACCAAGTCCTTCACTGCGGAGATCACAATGTAGTAGAAATGGAGCGACTTCTCCGGGTTTGCAATGAACGCGACAATCTTCGGTTTGATGAATTCGGGCGCAATAATAATCGCGGCACTGTAGAACTCCACCCGGATCTTGTCGATCTTCAGCATGTCTGCGTCAACAATGATGTTCTTGTTGTTGGCCGGGCTTAGAAGCGTGTGGAGCTGGCCAATGTACGCCTTGGCAAACACCACGATGGGATGCTGCGGCTCATAGTGGATCACCACCGAAGCAATCTGCATGAACACCATGAAGCAGGCGCATGTCGGGACCTTGTCGGTGCCGTCGTAGACGTTTTTCGTGATGAGCTGGAGAAACTTCTGGCGTCGGTTGAGGGCCAGCTTGAGAATCTTGGGCCGTCCCACGCTGTCGTTGGTCAGCATGAAGAGCTCCAACTGTTTTGGCTGGAGCACAATGGCAAACGCCATGGCGCGGAAGTTGAACTTTTTCTCAGAGTCCAGGCCGAGCTTGTACCGAGAATACACCTTCTCAAAGTACGTCTCGCCAAGCTTGACCATCAGCGGAGACGCCACCGAGGCAAGAAACTCCAGGGTGTAGCAAGCACAGTATCCCAACAACGAATCGATGAAAAACGAACTGTGAGTGTGGAGGATGATGCTGTGCTTAATGTAGTCTGTGAAGTGGATGAGCAAGCGGATCTCGTGCTCGGCAGACTCCGGGGTGAAGTTCAACAACGAGAGGTATTCCAAGTAGCCCAAGATGTCGTAGTTGTTTGGGTCCGCGCTGTGAGACACCGCGGCCTCCGTGGCCTTGGAGAACCCCGGAGGACATGCCGACGACAAGTATCTGGCAATGGCGTCCACGTGATAGTCGATGTCGGCCACCATCGGGTTCAGCGAGGTGAGCTCAAAGTAGGCGGTGCCGCCGTCCAATTGGCGGAGCTTGGAGCGGGCCCGTTTGTTGGACTTGAGCTTGACAAGCACCTGCAACGCTCGCACCACCGTGGCCTCGTCTAACGTGTCGGGCCGCACTCTGTGCGGATACTCCTTGTCGGAGTCGTCGGTCAGCCGGGAGCTCAAGCTGGTCTGCTCCAGCCGCTCCTTGAGCGCCCAATTCGCCTCGGTGAAGTCCGACAACAAAAGGGTGAGGGCGTAGATCTGATTGAGCGCAATGTGGCTTCTGCGCTTGATGTAGGCAAACCCGTCCTTCTTGTTCTGCTGGTCCAACAAGTCCGTGAACTTCTCAATCGTGTAGCCCACCACCTGGGCAGACGCCGCAAGGTCTATCAACACCTTGTGACTGGCAACAAAGAACTGGTTCAGCTCAATCAACAGGGCGTTGGTGCTCGGGTCCAGGGCGATGTCCAGGACAAGCGCCTGGACGCGCAACACCACCAGGTCGATGATCGTGTAGTGCTCCTTCAAGTAGGGCATCGGGAGTGGTGGGTGGGCGGGTTAGTGTCCAGCTGAGTGCCGAGTGCTCTGCCTTGTGTTGACTGGCTGATTAAAGCGAGCTGCTGCGACAAAAAACCGTTAACGTGGGACGCCGCAGTGCGAGGCGGGAGGGTAACCCGCGCCGGTTAGCGAGATTCAGTGGGACAAAGGAGTCTGAGGTGACACTATTTATTCCAAAAAGAAAGAATTGGAAGGTGAACGGTGTATTTGAGTGGCTGAAAGAATGCCGAGCCAATTTATTTGGACTAAAAAGTATTGAGTATGCTTCCATGTTGGGCATCTAACAACATGCGGCCTTGGCAGGTGCACCGCACTGAACTACGGTGAAACAAGGTAGTCATACATTTTGAGCCAGACAACTGCCCGCCATTCTATCTACTCTATGCGTAGGCGGTTCCCACGCCTATTACAAACGCGAGCACCGTGATCAGAGATGCCGTCGTCACTAGTACAACACCCGTGGAGAGCACCACCACGGAGAACACGCCTCTGGTGAACAACACCGTCACAACCGCAAGATACGCCAAGGTCCACTGGCGTGCGCGGGCCCGGTTTAGGGTGATGCGCATGGTCCGGGCTGCCTTCGTGTCTTTTCGGACAAGTGAAATGAGGCTGTTGTTAGTCAGAAGGGGTGGTGGACAAGTAGGAGCGGCACAGTCAGCGCCACAGTCACTGGCACAGCTGCTGTCTATTCCTCTCATTTATACACTTGTTTGACATACTGACTCACTACCGTGACAAACCCGACGCCGACTTGGGTGGCCATGCCTGTTTTGTAGTGGTGAAAGAGTCTCCAGCCGTTAGTGATCTCCGTTTGTTCACAGAGCTGCCACCTGCGGGACACTGCGGAAAGACGCGCGCCTGGTACAGGATCGCGAGCCATCGTGCGCCCCGCGGCAGCGCTTAATTCAGGTGGGGCCGAAGGGGCAATGAATTGCGAGAAATCGGGAGGAGAACAAAAGTTCCAAACAAGGCAAGGCATGTGAGATGTACTTGGATAGTCCGATTCTTTTTTTTTTGGCACACCACCGTCCTTCGTTGAAGCTTTGTCCACCCTTCCATTCTTTTCTGTTGACTTTTCCCGTTTCTTTTTTCATGCGCCTGGCGGCAGCCCGCCGATCGCTGATACGAGGGCCGTGGGGCACCCTTGTTTCCGTCCTCGGGCGTAACTCACTACTGAGAGGCACCTTTATCGTCACGCAGCTCAATTGAGTGGCATATGCACGAGCATTCTGTGGACAGTTCGGCAATTTTTTTGTCAGAGCCTGCACATTTCTTTTCTTTGACAAACCGTGCTTGGCAACCGCCTCTCGCCTCACAAGCTTGGGTGTTGGAGCTTGCATCGTTTGCGGCGATGGCCACAGCGCCAGTGTTGGGGCGACCTGAGAGCCGCTTTTCCTGTTTTGAATCAGGCCGCTTGGCATTGGTCAGAAGCAGGAGAAACAGTAAATGTGGCCGTCCATCATGTAAAGAGGGTCTGCCTTTTTCCAATGCTCCTGCAGACCTTTGCAGTTCAGCGGTTCCCACTAACTCACACAACGTGGCCAATCGTTGGCCAATGTAACATTTTTTGTACAGGTTGTCCATTATTCATATTGCTGACTCGGTTCTCGGTCAAACCTTGGCGCGTATTCCTGAGAGGCTTCACGCGTTAGCTGTTTAAAGCGATTGGCAGGTGACTGACAGCGGATTGACAGCTGTCAGTGTACCTCACCAACGGCCACCGCTGTCCACCTTTTTTTAGCCAATTGAGACACAGACGGCACTTCTACGAGCCACTGACGGCACGTCTTGTTTATGTCTCAAACTCCCCTCATTTCTGGGGCTGATCTGGCTTTTGAGTTTACAGCATGTTGTGAGATAGGTCTGAAATGTGGGGTGAACACGGGGTGAGGGGTTAATATCAAAGGGCCACTCTCAATACACAATCATCACGAGTTCTTTCTAGTTGAGTCCGATATATTTCTCACTTGGATTTTATTTATTAATTATTATGCTATATTCCGTTGATATAATTGGACTATATGAGCAAAAATAATCTACAAGTGATTTTCATAAGTGAATTTTCAGATGCAGCTTCCAGCTTCGGTTGTGTACTAACAATTGATTAAATAAATTTTGAAACACATCCTTGAATTGAAAAAATGGGCTTGTTCACCACCATTTGGCTACATAAAACAGATCAAAAAAGTAAAATTCTATGTTTATACAGAATGGGCAATGCCAGGTGGTGTTCGCACCCCAACAGTGACAAATAACAGGCAATGCGGCAAGGCATTGGAAAGAAAAGCAAACGGGCGCATAGGTGGCCCATACAATGCATTGCGTACAACTCAGTCCTTAAGACAGTGCCATACAATATGGAGGCAGCAAATGAGACTGTCCACTGTAGTTCGGTGCGTGGCGCAGTACTCGGTGCGTTCAAGGCAAGGTGTCATGGGCCTCACAGCTGTAACCAGAACCCATGTAGCATTAAATACCACAACTCACCCGCAACGGCGAGCGACTGCAAGGCAATGCCGATTCCATTTTGCTCTGCTCGGTGGAACTGGCGAGTTAGCGCTGCCCCCCATAGACCAACTTGAAAGTCTCCCCCACCTCCTTCACACTCTGCCCCTCGACCAAGCACAACTGCAACAAGATCCGCGCCTTCTGGGGGTTCAAATAACCCCCCGCAATCGCCTGTGCGTACGCGTACTTCCCCTTTGGCAAGTTCCCCACCGGCACAATCCCGTTGGCGTTTCTCGTGCTGTACACAACAGGAATGCTGAACTGCGACGAGAGCCGGGCAAGCACGCGGTTGCCGTGGTCGGTCCACGATCCAGAGCCAGACCCGGCGACGACAATCCCCTTGACGTTGAGATGGTTCACCGCAAGCTCGATGAGCTCAACATTAAGCGACTGGTAGCCGTAAAGAATGAGCACCTCAGGGAGCTCGTGCGGGTGCTCAATGGCAAGCAAGCGCTTCGAGTGGGCGAACAACCCTGAGAGCGAGTGCTTGAACAGCTGGTCGATGAACCAATTGACGCCGTCGTCGACGAACATGCCCAAGGTTCCCTGCTCGTCGTTTTTAAACGTGTCCAACGAGTTGGAGTTCGATTTGGTGGCATAGACCCCGGAAATGATCCGGTCGTTCAAAACGACAAGCACACCTCTGTTGAGCGACAGCTTGTCACTGGCCACGCTGACAGCAGTGTACAAGTTCATGAGTCCGTCGTAGGAAATACTAGTTCTTGGCCGCATCGAGCCGGTGAGCACCACTGGCTTTTTGGTGTCAAGCGTGAGCTCTAAGAAGAACGCAGTCTCCTCCAAGGTGTCTGTCCCATGGGTGATGACAACACCGTGGTTGCCCGCAAGACTCTGGAGGATCTCGTTGCGGAGCCGCAACACGTGCAACGAAGTGAGCTCGTTCGACCCGAGATTATAGATCTGCTGATACGTGAGAGTGGCCACGTGCGAGAGCTCGGGGATGTTGGCAATGAGGTCGGTGATCGTGAGGTTGACGGAGTAGCCGGCGTTCGAGGTGGACGAGTCGCCGCTCAGGGCGATTGTGCCGCCCGTGGCAAAGATCTTGATGCTCGGAAACCGGTCGTTGTCGTGGATCAACACGGAGGCGGTTTCTCTGTCAGCCTCGACCTTGTAGTGGCGGTCGCCGATGTCAAACGACGCGATCTTCGAAGAGAGGAAGTTCTGGAAGTCCAGCCAGCCGCAGAGAACGGGGCAAAGCAAGGTAAAAAAAAGCACAGCCTGAGAGAAAAGCATTGTGACTGAAGAGAGCAGTTTTACTTGGCAGAAAGATATGTTTCAACTCTTGGGATTCGTGCCTTGTTGCAATTGCTCACTGCTGACGGTATGACTGCTCACTGGTTTCAATAATTTTTTTGGGCATCGCGAAATATGCATGTCGTCGGAGAAACTCGGAGGGGCGGGGGCCATGGTGGGGTATCGCAAAAATTTTACCAGCAGGTCAGGGATAGTCTATAGCGCTCTACGGAGTCTAGGCGGGGTAAACAATTGGGAGATTCAGTACTTGTGGTCCACTGATTTGGCCACTGCTTTGGCCATTGCTTTGGCCATTGCTTTGACCAATGCTTTCTGTCAATTTATGCACTGCACTCCAGTGGCCCACGGCACCGACGTACTCTCTTTGCGTCATAGTTTTTTTATCATGTGAGTTGCATACTTCTGACACTCGTATTTTGAAATACAAACGTTACGTTGAATCAGAAGCAGGGCGTTGCTCGTTCATTTCTCAACTTTTTTTCAGCCGCGTTTCCAGGCGGCCCGGCGCGGTCCCGCTTGGGCGCTGCTTGGGCGCAGCTCTCGTGGGGCACCCGCCTGGACGCACAGGCAACGGCCAAACGCGCCCGGTTTTAACAACCTCTAGGTGAAAATTTTACAATCTAAGCAGCTCCCAAAAGGCACAGCTACAAGTTGGACTTGTTTTTTTTGCCAGATAAAATTCCTCCGACGATCCTGATCCAGGCCAGTTGTAGTCCCTGCCTAGCACTGGCCGGGGATCGACGAGTAGGATTTGCATTTTTTAGGTATTCACGCATCATCGCGAGGAATTTGCACAGAATTTGCACAGAATTTTTCGCTTCGTTTTTCCGCTTCGTTTTTCATTGATCTTGCTGTGAGTTCGATTTTCGCACTGCGCGTCAAACGCGGCCGCTGTGCATTTGCCGTTACTTTTTTTCCGTTGTGCGTTTCAGCGGTGGCCGCCTGGAGGCTGGGGGCTTTGCCAGTGCACAGGAGCCCTGCTCCTTGGTGCTCCCAAGCCATTTGGGGCGAGACGACGCCGCAACGGCGGAGCGGAAGAGTAGTGTTTTGCGGCCACGTTGCAGGGCTCAGATTGGGAGCCAATCGGGCACAAATGCCGTTTTCCGCGGTAAGACATGGTCACCTAATAAGTCCCAAAGGGTGTGTAGCGGCAGTGTAGAATACTCACATCGAGCAAATGACTGGCCGCGTTCCAGCATTCCACAAGACCTTCGGATCAGCTAAACACTACTCACCGGTGGTTTGCCCCGATCCGCATCGCTTGCATCGCTTAGCGACTGTCACGGCGGTTGGGATCGGCGTATGCAGTCGGTGCTAGGCGCGGACGTGTGCCGGTTGGGAACATGCCTGGTGGGGCGACCGGTTGTCAGACCGTGCGGCTGGCATAGGCGGGCGGCTAGCATATGTGGCACTGGCTCTTTGGCGGTTGTGAGGACTGGCAAGCATGGGTTAGTAATGACGTTGGTGTTGGCATTCGTGGCTGGCACGTGGCTCCTGCGTGCACTCATGTTGAAACTGAGGTTGGGAGTCGCAACACTGGGCCGCTGCTACATCCCAATACGGAGTTTTCCACGGTTCTGCGGCAATGTCTTGGACACAGGGTTGGCGCGAGGCGCGAATTGGGAAGTGCTAAGTGAGACACACACTATGGAGGGGGCGCCCCCAGTGAGACAGGCGCAGTGGGGCAGAGCCAAGCTAATTGTAACGAGTAGACTAGTCTAATTAAGTAAGCAGGGAGGAGCCAAGCAGCGATTCTGGGATACTGGGAGCGGGCCAAAAGCAGTGGGATGTCCATTGCACAGGCCCCAGCGTGCGCCTCCGCGGTTCCGCCCACAACGTTTCCGCTCGGCCGTTGCGGCTTGCAACGTGCAACGACACGACTCCAACCTACGACACCAACGTCTTTCCTGCCTCGTTTCCTCGGTCTCGCCTCGTGGCAACGCCTTGTTCCGAGCGGTTATTTCTGATTGTTCTCAGCCAATGTCTTGGATGTTGCAATCCTGATCTGATGTCACCTGCATCAGGCGCGCGGGAGAGAGGTGGGAAAAAAGATCTAGCGAGAGTAAAAAGTACGACCGCAAATATATCTAGGCCGCTGGATAAAGACGTTGCGGGACTCCACACTTTGGGTTTGGATCGTATACCAAACATCGTGCAACAGCGAGCGAGCGGTTTCACGGGAGAATTCTGGTGATCCAGTGTGCGTCTCGCCGGAGGTTACAAGGAAATATGCACAGTTGACACGGCGGAGCAGTGAAGCTCTCGAGCAGAAAAGTGCCTTCAAGTTCTTCCTAGGATTCCGGTGAAAATCCTTCCTTGTAATTATGATCTGTGCTAGGCATGGGCTTAGACATGCTGCTTGCTGGTTTCACAGTACAATGCACTGAGGCGGCCATGCAATAGCCATGCAACAGTCATAGCTGCACCTCCACTTAATAGCCAAGTTCATGGACAAGGCCATAGGCAAGGGGCAGAAGCCCGAGCGACCAGGGTTCACCCATTGCCGAAAATAGAAGGGGCCGAAATTAGAGGCAGTGGAAACTCTTTTCAGCTGGTTAGCAGGTTTTCAGCTGACCGGTGCAGTCGGTGGGCCATTGCAAAGGTGAGCAAGCGGCCTAGCAACTAGTTAGACACTAAGCGGGATCACCGTGACATCAGCCCGAGGCGATAGCATTGGCATTGTCTCGGCACACTAGTGCTGCTAAGGTGCTCAGGTGCGACTCAGGTGCGACTCAGATGCGCATTGTTCTACAGTCAGAGCCGGACGCTGCTCGCTAGCACAGTGCGCGCTTTCTGTTGCGGAAGCAGTGTTTCAAAAAACACTGTTTCAAAAAACACTGCTCTCACAAAACCACGCACCCTGGTTTAACCTCAAAGAAACTTCTCCCGTCGCAGCAGAGAAGCTCCTGGCTTCGCCGGTGCACTGCTGACGACCATCACGGGACGATCTGCGCAGACGCGGGCGGGCGGCGCGCCAGACGCATTCGGTGCAGCGGCGCGCACCCATTTGGGCGGGCCGCGGATCGCCCAGCCGCAACTGGGCCGCCCAATGCGACAGGTTGCGCCCAGGGCGCGCGGTTTTGGGAGGCTGACGTCCCTGTGCATCTGTCAAACAGAATGCAGAGGCCACTGTATCTCAGAGC
>JNFV01000001.1:548404-613040 GCA_002564235.1 Saccharomycopsis fodiens
GGGGGGGTTCCTAGTGGGCCGTGGAATTGCGTGAGATAGCCAACTTGCTGGCTTTATTGCGAGGTGCGATCTTATTGCGAGGTGCGATGCGCGGAGGCCGCTGCCCCATACCGGCCACGCTAGCCAGTAACTTGAGAACCGTAGATCTCGAACCTACGACGTAGTAGTTAGCACTAAGCAGTGGCCAGACAACATCTGGACAACCCAATTTGAGCTAAGAATAACCTGGGAATTTGTTAGCTTGCTTCTGGCTTGCTTCCGGCTTGCTTCTGGCTTGCTTCTGGCTTGCTTGCTACGGGTATTCACGTTGCCAGTCCCCATTCTTGGCCGCTGTTCACTGCTGACCCTTTTTGATGACCCCGGCACACCCCTCGATATTCCTGGATCCGGAGTAGTCACAACTCAAAGGGCATACAATAAGCACATACCGGGAAAGTGTCACGCGCGCCCCTCGCTAGTCTCCAACTGATATGGTCACGCAATTGCATGTACACATCTCATGTACACGCCTCCCCACCTTTCATATTATTGGGAGGCCAAACAACCTTCATATGTAATTCCACACTGTTTAAATCCACCCTGTCTAATCAAGAGATCGGCGATTGCAGATGACATCCCAATCGGCAATGGCCCATCTGCATCACTGCTATCAGTTCACAAAATCCACAATTGGCAACAGTTTCATACCCCGTATTTCTGCTAACAACCACTAGCAACGTTTTTACACCACAGTGAGACACTGAGTCAGGCCATCCCACACTAGTGCGAACGCTAGTCAGATAGGTATCGGCGAGGTGAGATCCCGCCGGGCAGCTTTCTTGCAGCGGCCCGCCCCGCTCGCTACTGCCCACCGCCGATCCTCAACCTAATCCCGTGCATGCGCCTGGTGTCGGGCCATATTCGTGGGGCGATCCGGCTAAGCGACTGGGGAGGAGCAGAGCCAAGGCATTTGCGAGCGAAGAACAATAAGAGAGAAGAACAATAAGAGAGTGGTTGAGCTGGGATCACTTGGGAGCGCTATAAGTGTAGGTGTAGCGGTGATTTGCGCTCCCGATTGGGCGGTGCGCCAGGAATGGGATTGGTGCACTTATGATCAGTGAACCTGTTTGTCTGTCCATCACACATGGCCCATCACACATGTGTCTCAAATTCGTGGAACCTAGCTGATGCGGGGCACTTATCTTGGGAGCATAGTCAGTCATTTGCGGGCTGAGTGTGGTTAGCTCAAGTACAATCTCCAGGCTTGTGGCACTACTCTAGGCTATCTCAGGAGTGTCAAAGCAAAAATAGAGTGTTTAGTCCTACAGGCTCTAATGGCTATCAGACTGGCGGAGCTACTGGCACCGAAGTGTCACTCGCTTCGCTCGTGCCACTGCTACTTATTTTAAAAAACATCGTCTATCATAATATGTCGAGGCCCCGGGCCCGGAACAAGACGGGCAAAGCCGTAGCAAAAGGTAAAACGCGCACGCCCAGCGGCGTGGCAGCGGAGCAGTGCAATTAAGCAATTAAGCAATGCAATAAAAAGGAACAGTGGAGTTGGGAGTGGGAAACAAAGGGGAGTCGGATCCCCCCTTTGTTTTTTGGGGTCGGATGGAGTTGCGATGAAGGGTGTGTGTAAATGTAAGCGTGAGCGGTGAGCGGCAAGTAGCATCACCAAGGTATTATGTTGGACAACGTCAATGCAGGGTCCATGGAAGTACTATGAAAGTACTATGAGCAGTACTATGAGCAGTACTATGAGTACTTTGAGCAGTATGTGGCGTTGGGCTGGCAATCACTGCCCTCTGGAGTGTCCTCTCCGGATGGTAGGACTCTCAAAGCAGAGATCGATGTTGGAGAGCAGGTTCTTGCCCTTCAACAAGTTGTATGTCAAGTCCTCGCTGTCGCTCTCGCTGTCGGTGGGCTCGAGATACTTCGAGAACAACTTGTTGCTGTCGTCGTACTCGTACTCCTCGTCGGAGCTCTGCGCCTTCTTCTTGGCGTCGAGAATGTCGGCAAACGACTTCTGGAGAAGCGGCTCGGCGGTGGTGCACTCGGACAAGCGGCGGCGGAGCAGGAACGTCAGCAGAGCCAGCGAGGTGGCGTTCAGGGAGTCGGCCTCCTCTTCGCCGTAGCCGTTTTCGGCGATGGTCGTCTCAAAAGATGAAAACACGTTGCTGGTCACAAGAGTGTTGTGGCGGCGGTGCTTGGAGAGAAGCGGGCGCTTCATCAACGACGCGGAGCTTGTCGGGAAGCTCGTGAGGTTCTGGAAAAGCGGCTGCGACTGCGGCTGCAGGCCAAACGTCAGGAGCTCCAGGCTGCTCTGGTGCTGGCCCACGGGCAAGTTCGGGTTGACCATGCCCAGGCCAAAGTGGAACGACGAGGCCTTGGTCAAGATCTTCTTGCGGTCGCTGCGGAACCGGTTGAGCTCGCGCTCGCACGCCAACTTGTGCTTGTCGTCGTTCATCTCGACGTAGCACTGCGGGAAGCAGCGCGAGGCGTGGAGGTTGAAGAACGACTTGTAGCCGCCCTCGAGCACCACGATGTTCGGGTATGTCAAGTGCGGGTAGTTCTCCTTGTTCACGATGCGGTCGCACTTGCGGAGATGGAGCGCCATGAAGGGGCCTCTGTAGCTCGAGAACTCGCAGTGAAAGACCATAAGCGTCTTAGAGTTGTTGTTGTTATTGTTGTTGCTGCTGATGTCCAGCAAAAACGTTGTTTCCAACTGCTGCTGGCTGTTGATGTTCACCGCGTTGTTGATGTGGCCGCCCTGGTACTCGTACTCAAAGCGGCAGTCGATCACCTGGATGTTGTCGAACCCCGTGTGCTCGCCGTCGAGCAACTTCACAAGGCCCTCGACGTTGATGCGCGGAATCGTGTCGTCCTTGACGTAGAACGTCTCGACCCCGGCCTTCTTGAGCTGGCACTCCTCGGCGGAAAAGTCGTCCTCGACGGGGGTCGTTGTCGTCAGCTTCAGGATCCCCGGGGCCAGCGAGCTGCCGTTGAGCTCACTGGGGTCGTAGTACATCAGCCGGAACCGGCGCACCTTGCTCTTGAGCGGGCGCCGCTGCAAGGGCGAGCTGTCGCGCTTGTCGTCGCACCGCTCGACAAGCTTTGTCGGCGTGGGCACAAAGTAGTCGTCCAAGTCGGAGTCCTTGTGCGGTTCGGCGTCCAACTTCTCGGCCCGGTCGTACTTGAAGTTGAGGGGGCCCATGCCGCCAAGCGACGAGTACAGCGGCTTCAGGGTCAACGAGGAGTAGCTTGTCTTGGCCCGCAAGAGGCCCTGGCGTTTCTGGAGCGACCCGGTGCGCTTGTGCTTCAGTATGAGCGAGCTCTGGCTCTGCTTGTGGAGAAGGAACTTCTTGTTCGGCAGCGGCAGGCGTCTGGTGTTAGTGGGGGCAAGGAAAGAAAGAGCAGAGAGTTGGTCATGGCTTGATGGCTTGATGGCTTGATGGCTTGATCACGCCTGATCAAAACCTGATCAAAGCCTGATCTGGAGGTCGACCAGTCTGGAATTGGCCGGATCTCTTGTGCTCAGCTCGTGCTTAGCTCATGCTTCATACTTACTGTTGGAGCACCGCGCCAAAGTTAAAGGAGCTCATGGTGTCTTGGTCGAGCATTGCAACTTCCAGAATCTGTCTGGTCCGTCGCTGCAGCTGGGGAGGGAATCACAGGGTTATAAAAACGAGCAACCACTATTAGACAAGTTGGGGCCACTGAAACCCCACTGCAGGACGCGGCGGGCGGCGGTGCGTAACTGCAGATGGCTGCGCAGCCCTAGGCGTAGCAAAAAACAAACACCTCCCCGATGTAACTGGGTGTTTACAAACAGAATCTGGTTGCCGGGTGCGGCCCGCAGGGGGTGCGCCCGCACCAGAGGGTGATAGCGAGCGTATCCAGAGCGGCTGAGACATCGCCACAGCGGGCGAGTCTAGTGTGGAATGTTTTGTCAGACAGAGTTTGTTAAAAGATTGTAATGGCCTGGCACAATTGCAAGCACAGGCGATAGGCACAAGCGATAAACGATAGCTGCTTGCGCCTTCTTACAAACGCCCTGCCCCCCCTCATGTACAACTTAAGGATCTTTTAGCGTGCAACTGAAATCGGCCCAAATGGGAAATTTCAAGTCACGCCAGCGAAGGCATGAGCGACTGCAGCGTGTGCTCTCACGCGGCGGCCTCACTTGATGCAAAGCGGCCACTGCGATATCCTTAATTATCCCAGGGCTTGGCCTTGCGAGTCTCCTGGGTGGCCCAGGCGCACCGGGGCGAGCCCTCAATCTCGCAACTTCCGCGGCGCCATCTGACAATCTGCTAGGCCTCATGCGGGCGCTAGCGCCTTTTTTTCCCAGGTGCTAGCCGCCCAGCGTCAGTCAAGGAGAGATCAGTGGCCAGCTCATCCAATATCAAGAGTCCTCCAGATATCCACTAGGCCCCGAGGTCTTGCTCTGAGGTCTTGCCCTGACGTCTTTGGTTTTTGGCCAACCCTGTATACTTTTTTTTTCTTTGCCTGTTTTCAGCGTATTCGCCAGGAGGAGTCTGCGTCAGATCCTCGTCCTCGCCCCAAATGGAAAACTCTACTTTGAGGGTCCTGAATCAGCGCCCTGAAGCCAGTGGATCGAGGCGCGAAGTGTGCACACCTCCTTTGCCCCGCTTTACGACTGCCTAACGCCTGCTTTACGCCTACTTCTGTGCACCTACAATTCTATATTTTGCAGCGTCCTAAAACTTTACTCGCAGCGTCCTGGCTTCGCCAGGCCACTGCTTTGGCCACTGCTTTAGGCACCTCATTAGACAAAAGCGGAAACTTCCTTGTCTGAAAGGATCAGCTCTCCACAGCGTTTGCACAGTGTTCCATGGCCCCTGCCCAATGCAGCACCGGCCCCTTGTTTTTCTCTTGTTTAGCCCTTGTTTAGCCCTTGTTTAGCCCTTGTTTTGCCCTTGTTTAAGCTTTGGCGAACAATCGGCCAGCATCTCGTCACGCAACAGCCTGGGCTCCTGTTTTAAGGTTCGGGCCCAGATTGCAGTTGCGGTAGATCGAATTCCAGGTGGGGGCAATACGCAGTGGCACTGCAGCAGCAACCATGGACACACAACTTGCCGCCCTCACAATGCCACTCGAGGCAGCCTGCTCCACAACCGTTCTGATCTCGTCCGCTTCCGGCGCGCCTCGCAGCTACCCCGAGCTTCCCTTGCTCTCGCTTACTGCTCTTGCCCATCCCTGTCCCAAAACGGAGATGTCACGATGTCACACCCGCATAAGCATAGGCCGAACTGGGGCACTGCGTCATCTCTCGCACGCCCACTGTTTATTGCTCTGCCATTCCTGGGATTAGCCGAGAGGGACCCAGGGAAATGGTTAGCCCGAAAGGAATCTTGAGATCGTGTCTCGGAGAATAGATTAGACTCGCCGAGCGTTGTTCCGAGTCCCATTGGCATTGGCCACCCCCCTTGTCATCGGGAGCACCCGACTTAGCATTGGTCATTAGGGAAACACCCTTGGCTGTGACCCTGTCTGATCGGAGATAAGCCCGGAACGGTGTCGGCAAAGATACCGTTAAATGGAAGGGTCAAGAGCCACAAGCCACAAGTCGGGCCGGGTGCCACAACATGACGTGCCCTTAGTGGCGGGTAGTTTCAGCAGTTAAGTTGCTGTGAAAATTAGTGAGAAGCAGCAGCACATTGGCAAAGCCTCAAAATGGGACAGCATTCTGATAAATACTCCTCGAATGCTCCTCCAGATACTGAAGCATCTACGGTATCCGCCACCTGGGGCCGTCAAATACTGTGCTGCACAAAACTCCCGCTACAACGGGGCTGCATGCAATTCTTGCCATACAAACAGCACTCTTTCTCACGTGCAAGAGACTAAACTCTCCCAGATACTGGTCGATACGCACGGAAACACATGGCAACGACTGTGATGCCTTTAAGTAAACCGCCCTTGCCACTAAAAAAACGACCCCTTGCCACTAAAAAGCTCCTGAGACTCTACCATATGCCAACTAGTCATTACAAGTGGCTAACATTGGCAGCCGGCATGCAGCATAGCTGCCACCCGAGCACAGCTGCCACTGACATGCACAGCCCAGCATCTCGCTGGCATGTGTCTTCCCTCTATATAGCTGATCCGTGAGCCAGAATTCTACAAATTACTAGCCGGATTCAGAGGGACGGGGTTATATAATAATAAACTCCGACATCAAAACAAACCCAACACTTCTTTGACAAGCCCCACGATTTATGCCCCGCGTCTCGTTCAACCGCTTCACTCTGGTGCAGGAGTTCGACGCCGATCTGCCACCCGCCGTGAACCGCCACCCGCCATTGGTGTCACGTCTCGCGGAGCCAAAACGCCAGCCGCCAGGGTATCTGTGGCACGCGCGGCTGCGATGGGTGCCCCGGGCAGTGGCGCGGCAGCAGCGCCTGCCGCCGCCCCTACCGGTCTTTGCCGCAAGCAAGTACTTTGGGGGGTACGCCACTCACAGTACTCCCCCGTTTTCACAGCGACGACGCTTCCACGAGTTCCAGGAGCTGAGCCAGATGCGTGGCTTGGCCCGGGGTCCCGCGGACGCCGCGGGGTACTTGGCGCTTCTTCGCAGGCGCCAGCAGCGGGACAGCCAGGAGGAGTTGTTCAAGGCGGTGGCAGACAACGGAGATAGTAACAATAGTTCTTGTGTGAAGCAGAGTACGTTTTTCGATCTGGAAAGTGACACCGATCTGGAAAAGAGCCGGGAAGAGCAGGACAGTAGAGGACCACTGTTCGGCTCGGGATCCCAGACGTGTGCATTAAGTGCTGCGCCTGACCCCCCGGAGTCGCCCCTTTCACCTCCCTACCACGACCTTGCGCTCAGAAATCAGGCTGAGTGGCCAGCAGCTAATAAGGGGGTTCAGCAGGTGCCTCGGTCATGGCAAGGGCTGCACGTGGACCTTGAGGCACCGTCCGCGAAGCGGCAGAAGCAGCCAGACAGCAAAGCAGTGGCCTGGCAAAGCCAGGACACTGCGAGTAAAAGTGTTAGCAGTGGCGAGCGTCAGCGAGGCGCTGCGACATTGTAATCAAGCGTCTAAGCGTGTGCGACTGCCATTGAGTTTTTGTTGTGCTGTTTCGCTCGTCGGTGTGACTACCATTAAGTATTTTGCTTCGCTCGTCGGTGCGACTGCCATTGAGTATTTTGCTTCGCTCGTCGGTGCGACTGCCACAGAGTGCCTTGCTTTGCTCTTGCCACTACGTACCTCGCTTTGCTCTTGCCATTGAGTAGCAGAGTACTAGAGTCCAACTGTCAACTTACAGAACCGCTGCTCCTTGACAGCGCTTCTTCTGAGCGACAGAGAACTCCCCTCTGCTGTTTACACGCTGATTCTCGCTGAAGACTCTTTTTATAGATACAGTTTGAAATATAGACTCAGACCCTGCCTTGTAGAACCGTGCTCCTCATTAGCCACCAGTTTAGGGCAGGTCTGCACCGCAATGCACTAGCCAGTTGCTTACATCATCATAAAATTTAGAATGCCATAGAGCACCAAGAAAGTAGGGCATGTAGCAAGACAACACCCGACAAAGAACCACACACTGTTTCACGCTTAACATTGTGAACCGTAACACAACCCCTGCGGGTTGTGCCACAGTTCGTCTGGCCATTTGCTGGCATTCCCCGACCCGACGAGAACTCGGTGCCATGCACAACCATGCACCGACATGCATTGTGACGCCCCATCCGCTTGCTCGATGGCCCCACAGTTTTTGCGTGACGGCAAACGCATATATATCCATGTGAATCTCGCATTGCTTTCCAGGCCAGCACACCCACTTCGAACATGCAAAAATCCGCGCTCCTTTTCACACTTCTCTCCTTGGGCTCTGCCTTGCTTGTCCCGCCTACTGTCAAACGCTCATTTCTCGACGACTTGCCGAGCTACTTGACCGACGGCGAGATCCGCAACATCTTGGAGGACACCTTTGAGGTGAGCCCCAAATATGGCGGGGTGAGTGCGGGAAAGAAGCAGAAGAAGCTCAGCGACTACCAGTACGAGCCGCAGGCCGGGCAGCCGCGGAACTTGGTGGCAGCCGACTTGTTTGTGGTTGTTCCGGACGAGAAGTCGGGCGACTTCGATGTGTTTTTCAACAAGAAGGAGGATGCCAAGGAGGATGCCAAGAAGGAGGATGACAACGCCAACGCATTCCAGAACGAGGTCAACTTGCAGGACCAGTACAACAGATTGCAGAACGACCTGGGGGCTAACTTGCAGAAGGACACTTTTAATATCAAAAACGACATAGATGGGGAGAAGGGCAAGGAGAATCAGAAGGATGAGTTGTAGCGGCGCACTGGCGGAGCCAGTGTGCTGCGAGTGCTTCTATTCACCTCTAGATTAGTTCCTTTGAAGTTTAAGGACCTACTTTAGCACTCCAATACCCAATGCCTATTCCGTCTTCGGTTAGGCTACTTTTTTTATATGACATATTACATAGGATCAATGGAACGGTGCGGGATCTACGGTAGAGTGGCGGGGGGTGATGGTGCCATCGGGGGTGGCAAGGGCAGGGGCCAATAGGCTATGTTACCCGGCAACTAGGGGGCGCCAGGAGAAAAGTGCGCCAGGAAAAAACGCACTTACATGTGCCTAAGCACCTGCGCGTCACGTGACGCGATGGCTGGGGTGCCATGGAGCAAGGAACCCAGACGTAGCTGGATGTTGCAAAATACTTAGACGTCGTACAAGTATTTAGACGCCGCACTTTTATCTAACACCACCGCGGCCTGAAAATGATGATTTCCAAAATATTTGGCCTGCTCTACGGGCTCCAGCAGACGATGGGCGGCGGGGGCGGCGAAACAACCCCCGGGGTGAGCGCGGCCCCCCTCAGCGTGCGCCTCTACACCCACAACATCCGCTACGACAACGGCGGGCTCTGGGAGAATGAGAAGCCCTGGCCCGAGCGCAAGCACGCGGTGGCCGCGAGCATCCGGTTCAACAGCAGAAACGTGAACTCGGTGGTGACTCTCCAGGAGGTGTTGCACAACCAGCTCGAGGATCTCCAGTACTTGCTTGGCGAGGACTGGAGCCACGCCGGGGTGGGCCGCGAAGACGGCAAGACCAAGGGCGAGTACTCGCCGATCTTCTACAAGAACACCGACTGGGACTTGCTCGAGTCCAAGACGTTCTGGCTCAGCGAGACCCCCGAGGTGCCGTCGGTGGGGTGGGACGCCGCGATGGAGCGCATTGTCACGTGGGTGCATCTCCGGAGCAAGGCGACGGGGCAGAAGATCAATGTGTTCAGCACGCACTTTGACCACTTGGGCGTCCGGGCCCGCAAGGAGTCGACGTTGTTGATCATTGCCAAGACCCAGCTGATCAACGACGACCCGAGCTTTTTTGGCGGCGACTTCAACACCGAGCCGCACGAGGAGCCGTACCAGATCGCGTCGCAGCACTTGTTGGATGCCCGGAAAGAGGTGGCGAACCCGGTGGACCAGTACGGCCATGTCAAGGGGTACACCTACACGGGGTTTGACAACGGGGTTGTTGAGAGGGCAAAGGTGATCGACTACACGTGGGTGGAGAAGCCCGAGACCCAGAAGCGGAAGAAGTACCGGTTGGCGGTCGAGGACTTTGCGGTTTTGCACAGTGAGTTTGACGATGTTTATATGAGCGACCACCGGCCCGTGGTGGCGGACGTGGTGATCGAGAAGAGCGTGGAGGGGTTGGAGGGCGAGGGGTATGTTTTTTTGTTCAAGCCGCGGGGGGAGGAGAAGAAGAAGGTGTTGGCCATTTAGCATTGAGCGGAGCGAACATCTAGCATTGAGCGAAGCGAAATGCTAGATGGAAATAGCAAGGGTTCTAGCATTGAGAGAAGCGAAATGCTAGAAGAAAAAAAAAAAGGACTAGCTTTGCAAATCAGCACCTCGCTGACGCTTGATTTGCTAGCTTCGGCATGTCTCACGAGCATTATTAGAATTTGTGGCTAACCTCTGCTCTCAGATCGAGTGACTCGCATTATAAGAATGTGTGGCTGACCGCTATTAGATTGAGTGACCAAACCCTTAAAATGAGTGACTAAAATTGGCTCTGCGTCTTTTCGCATTAGCTTCAGTGCACTGCTACAAATATTGAATTTTTTTCCACTTGGTATGGTGATTTAGTTTAGACAGCCTGATGTAGCGAAACGAGTAGACAGCCTGATGTAGCGAAACGAGTAGACAGCCTGATGTAGCGAAACGAGTAGGATTGGTGGTCGCATCTCTGCTTGGAAAAAAGAAACGCAGGCAAATTAGCGGCCGCCGAGCCCAGCAAATAGGCAAGGCGCCAGGAGCCGACAAACCCTAAGAACTAAGCTTCAAACTTGGGCTGCTTGTCGCCTACCTCCCCCTCTCTAATCTAATTATCTTTGGCGTTAAGCCGCTAATCTCTTCGATCAAAACCGAATCGGGACCGCCTCAGGGAAGCGGTGGAAAAATTTACAGCCCTGAAAGGGAGTCAGTGTTTAAAAGAGTCTTTTAGTGTTTAAAAGAGTCTTTCAGTGTTTGATCGTGCCAGCTCGAGCGATGCGACGACAAGTGAGACAGCTCGGCTTTGCCTCAGTGCATCGGCAAAGCCGATGCACTGCCTTAACTAAATTCCAATAAATTGCTTTTGTTGCTGATTTCTTCTCTGCAGAGAGATGCGCCCGCGCGCAGCCCCAAGGTATACGCGGCTGATAAAAACATTTGGTGAAAAAAAGTAAAATTTTTTTTTGGAGCTCTTCTCTCTTCTCCATGGCACACGCTACCGACCAATGTCATTGGAGTATCGATACCAACAGGATAATATGAGCGGCGGGGGGCAGCAGAGCCACGGCCAAGCCGCCTCCCAGGCTGGCCAGAGCTCAATCGACCAGATGATGATGTACTACCGCAACGAGAACCAGAGCTTGCGGACCCTGCTCCATGGCATGAGCGAGAAGCTCGAGCAGCAGCAGCAGACCATTGCCGCGCAGAAGCAGGAGTTGCAGAGGTTGCAGAGCGTGCTACAGAGTGTGAACAGCATGACGGTGGGCTCAGCCGGCGGCATGGGCAGCGGCATGGGCAGCGGCATGGGCAACAGCATGGGCCTGCACCCTGCCATCAAGAGTGAGGTATCGTCGCATTTCAGCCAGACCAACAATGGCAGCACGCAGAGCCAAGCGTTGCTGTCAAATACTGGGCAGCAAAGTGGACCGCAGAACAATGGCTCCATGTACCGGCCCATGGGCACGCAGCCAGGCAGTGCCGTGAACCAGGTGCAAGGCAACGGCAGCCCGAGCATGGGGCAGAACAGCATGAATAGTGGCCAGAGTATGAATAGTGGCCAGAGTATGAATAGTGGCCAGAGTGGTATGGGGCAAAACAGCATGAATAGTGGTCAGAGTGGTATGGGGCAAAACAGCATGAATAGTGGTCAGAGTATGAACACTGGCCAGAGTGGTATGGGGCAGAACAGTATGAATAACAATGGCCAAAGTGCAATGAGTATTGGCCAAAACAGCTTGGGCTCCAACAGCATGATCAGCATGTCGAGCACGGGCGGCTCCAGCATCTCCAGCTTGGCCAACAAGGTGGGATCGAACCCTGCGTTGTCCAACCCAATGGGGTCCCAGGCAATGTCCAACTCAGTGGGATCCCTGAACATGTCTCAGGCAATGCCCAACAGCGTGGGCACCTCGCTCAGCCTGGTGCTGCCCGGCGTCGAGTCCCCGCTGATGAGCACCGCCAGCCCCAACAGCGGCAGCCAGCTCAGCCGGCAACACAGCAACGGGCAGGGCCTGCTTGCTACGTCGCTGTTGTTCGACAACGTGTCACCTTCCACGGAGCCGGAATCCGACGCGAAGCGGCCGCGCACCGAGCGCCTGTTTCATTGCAGCCAATGCGATCGTAAGTTCACGACCAAGCTGTCGTTGAACAACCACGTTGCCGCGGCGCACACCAACATCAAGATGTACCAGTGCGACTTCTGTCCGAAAACGTGCACTACGAAGCAGCTTATCACGAACCACATCAACGGCAACCACTTGAACAAGAAACCGTTTGTGTGTGACTATTGCCGCAAAGGGTTTGTGTCGAAGCAGAACATGGAGGCGCACCGCGATCGCATTCACTTGCAGAAGCGGCCGTATAAGTGCGAGGATTGCCAGAAGAGTTATTTCTCGAAGTATGACTTCCACAAACATAAGTGCTAGTAGTGCTCTGGAAAAAGCCCAAAAACCCAAAATTTGGAAGAATAGAGCATGCCAATGGGTGAATCGTGCTAGTTTTAGGAATCCTGCTAGTTTGCTACCCTCATGTGCGACCTGTTATGCTGTCTGTTACTCGCTCATGATTGATAATCACCTTTGAGAGGTGGGAAAAGCCCAGTAGCGTTGACGCTACTGGGCGCGTTGCAAAAGGGCGGAAGCCCGTGTATTTATATTGCTTGTCTATAATAGTATGGTTAAGAAAGAGCTAGCTGTAGTTTGAGAAGAAGAGCAGTCAATGTGACTAATGACTGAGTTCGTCAATGGTGACTGATGAGCGCTGCAAAAGTCGGACATTCCACTACAGTCCGTAATGGGTACATGTTTCCTTGCATCTTGCATGGGATCGACATTGCACATTATTGGTTCATGTTGGTTTCTTTCCTCTACCGCACTTCCTTCAGTGGCAACAGTCCTCTGCTGCTTTCCCACAATACTACTGAGCGCTATTTATACTTTTTGTGCCAACATTCTTGCATACCGAGCCACGCACTTCCCCAACATAGCAATGCCCAAAAAGTTGCTCAAGTTCACATACTTCTTCAGCTCATACTCCTCGGAAGAAAATAAGCCGCGCAGGGTGGTCATCTACACAGATGTCTACCCACACCTCAAACGCATCTCGCACCGGATTGTGGAGTTTGGCAAAGAGCCTATTGTTCCCATATTGTTAGACATAAGACCCAAAATCAAAAACTGTGGGGACGTTGTATCTTACGAGCCAGGCAGAACATCGTTAGCATGGAACGCAAAGCTCAGTTATATTTCCAAAATATACAAGCCACCAAAACACCAAAGCCAGCCATTTCAAGTTTTGAAACATTCGGTTTCGTCAGCGCCGCCTCAAGTAGCTCAAACTCAAGGCCAAGCAACTTACTTTCAGCGACAAACATCTCACACACAGGGCCTATTACCGCGGCAGCAAGCAATTCAAATTTCGGCATTTCAAACCCAAGCAGGCCAGAGCCAACTAATGCAGAGTCGGAATACGATTCTGAATATTCAACCCCAAGTGAAGCAAAATCCAGCTTTGCCAACTCAAAGTTCGAATATGACATCTCTACGGACACCACAACCCGGTGCGGCAACTCAGCGAATTGCACCCCAAGTCCGGCCGTTTCTAAATCTTACTTTTCAACGGTCAGCTTCTCCACAGCAGACACGTAAAGCACAGGCACTCCAAAGACAAGCTCTTCAGGCTCAACTTTCTCAGTCTGCATCTCCTCAGACTCAGACTACTCAGGCTCAAGTTCAGCCCACTCAGAGTCAACAAGCTTCTCAGGAGCAGATATCTCAGGCTCAGGATTCTCACCAGCAGCATCAATCTGTTTTGTCCCAGGCTCAAAATATTCTAGCTCGGGCACCGCAAGCACAACTCTCCCAGCACCAGCTTGACCAAAACCGGATATATCAACGTCTAGTGGAGTACCCTTATGTGTACCGGGACCCGCTACCATATCGAAATCGAAGCAACTTGGTCGTACACCATGAAAAAGATCATTTCGAGGAGGTTGCAACTGTTTTGAGAACGCATTCTAGTCCCACAATTGTTGGCGAACCACATGGTGGCCTGTGCGACCCAGAGCTCTGGAAACAAGGTAAATGCCTCTTATGCGGCCACAACTTCCATCCACCGCAGTCTCCACGATACATGGAAAACCTTGACAAACTGTCCAAAAACGGGTTTGAGCATTCTCCAGTGGACCTTGACTGCGGCCACTCAATGGGAAGCAGTTGTTTAGAAAAGTGGAACACCGAGTCTTTGATGTGTCCCTTTTGCCCTGCGTCGTTACCAGCGCAGTGGAGAGAATACGTTCCTGAGGCCACCATCCTGCACAAAGGAGACTTTGAGATGTGTGTCAAAAGCATTGCATACGAGTTGTCGTATCCTTATATTTGAAAATCTGAAAGAAAATTGTTCTGAAGGTAGAGCAGTGTGTTTCGGCAGCAGTTCCATATGACATACTGCCATTTGCTGCATGCAGCCTCGTAGATAAAGATCGAGGCGAATCAAATGGTAGCCAACAAAAAACAACACTAAGGCCTTGTCGACAAAATCAAATGCTCTGCGCAAGCCTCGTAATGCTCGTTGCCAAGTGATTTTCAATCCCTGACGCCTGTTGTAAACATTGGGTGCTCCTGCTTACAGAGATTCGTTAACTATGCACTCTCTGGTGCCACATGTACTCATCGCCCGCAACTATATACTCATCTTGACATTGGAGTCATTCTTTATAGCAATGCAAACTTGCGTTGCGTTTTTGCAGCGTCTCGTCTTGATGCTGCTCATTTGGAGTTGTCCAACACATATCTTCCCAAGATCTTGCCCTCCTCCATCAACTTGTAGACATCAGGCAACTCGGACAATCCGACGATCTTGATTGGCGACTTGACGAATCCACGAGTGAAGAACTCAATGGCCTCGGCGGTGTCAGCTCTGTTGCCGACGTAAGAACCCTTGATGGAAATCGACTTCACGACGGCAGAGAACACCTGTGCCTTGGCAACAGCACCGGCTGGCAAGCCAACGAGCACAACAGTACCGCATGGTCTGACGTAGTCGCACGACTGGGCAATAGCAAACTCAGACACAGAAACGTTGATGACAGCGTGTGGACCCCCGTTGGTGGCCTTCTGGATCTCAGCGACAATGTCCTTGGACTTGGTGAAGTCAACAAACACCTCGGCGCCAAGGCTCTTGACAAGCTCGCCCTTGCCCTCGCCGCCGTCAATGCCAAGCACTCTGTAGCCCATGGCCTTGGCGTACTGCACGGCAAGAGACCCGAGTCCTCCACCGGCACCGGAGATGGCAATCCACTGGCCCGCGCGGATCCCGGCGGTCTTGATTGCCTTGTACACAGTAACACCGGCACAGAGAATTGGGGCAATCTCAGCAAGGTCGGCGTCCTTTGGAATCTTGGCAGCCTGGATGGCGTCGGCAGTGGCGTACTGCTGGAACGAGCCGTCGTGGGTGTAGCCCGAGAGGTCGGCCTCCGGGCAGTTTGGCTCGTTCGAGTTCTGGCAGTACTCGCAGTTGAGGCACGAGCCGTTCAACCACTTGATGCCGGCGTAGTCGCCGATCTCGAAGTTGGTCACAAGGTCGCCCTTGGCAACAACGACACCGGCACCCTCGTGCCCGCCCACAAGTGGGAGCTTGGTGTCAAGCGGCCAGTCGCCCTTCCAGGCGTGGAGGTCAGTGTGGCACACTCCGGAGTACTTGACGTTGATCAAGATCTCGGTCGGCTTTGGGGTTGGCA
The DNA here is from genome assembly GCA_002564235.1 of Saccharomycopsis fodiens. Lineage (NCBI taxonomy): Eukaryota > Fungi > Ascomycota > Saccharomycetes > Ascoideales > Saccharomycopsidaceae > Saccharomycopsis > Saccharomycopsis fodiens. Next base: position 563,890 of record JNFV01000001.1, read on the forward strand.
CTGGGATGTCTTTGTAGAGCAACGGACCACCGTTGGTCTCGAAAATAACAGCTTTCTGGGTTTTTGGGATGGCCATTGTAGATACTCTGGATAGTAGATGAAGACAAAGGTGTTGTGGGAGCTGGCAGTGTCTTATATAGCGCTGTGACGCACCGCCATGCACAAGCGCCACCGGACCGAATAGTCTCTTATCCTCCTTGCGTCCGTAAAGTGTGCCCCGCCAACCGCCGGAATATGTGACCCATGCATGCCTGAAAACCCAACTGCTGACACAGGGGCGGCATCTGGTGATGGCTTGTAACAAAGCAATGATGGCTCTACCCACTGCGCTGTATGCACTTAGAGTGCATACATATACAAGGCACGTCGCTCAGCAGACGGTGCCCAACCTACTACCCTTTTCTCAATGCGCTTTCCACTTTCTCATCTCCAGTGGGTTTTCTAGCACCCCCAACACGGACCACCCCACAGACGGCTATACTGCGGCCTCACAGCTTTCTCCGGCGTGCATGGAGACTTCCTTGTTCCCATGCACCCGGAGGGGGACATCGGTCCGTTCTTACCCCACTCAGACGCGGCCGCGCGCGATCTCCTGCACCTGCGGAGGACCACAGCCAATCAGTGCCACTGACAGCTCAAGGCGTACCCCCGCCAAAGTCGCTAAACCGTGCGGGACAAGGGAATTGGGCTGGCTGCTCCGAGGATCAATGACGTACGTCCCCACACTTTTCTCCAAAGCGGGAAGCAAGAGAGCCGCGAGAAGCAGGCTCGTTGCTATTAGATACTAGTCATGTGGCGGAAGAGTCCTCAGAAGTCCTTAGAGGGTCTTTGAAAATTTTTGAAACAACGCAGTTCAAGAGCCGGGTGTGGGGCCTTGTGCCAGAGATTCTTTGATAGGCGTTGCTTCTTTCAAACCGAAGCAATTTTTGCAGTTGGAAATCGACAGGGCAGTGCGGACTCCGTTCCCAGTGATCTGCGAAAGAGCAGAAGAACACGGAGCAACGAGCGCCGCGGGGGGTGTCTCAGAAACCAGGAATTAAGTGGGGCAGAAACCTGGGAGCCAAGCAGTTCTATTGAGTGGCCCCCAGGCCTCAATGGAAATCCAAGTTCTTTGAAATCCAAGTCTTTTAATTTGCCATCAGCAAACACTCGATCCTCCCCTGCGTTTCTTGCCTTTCTCTGCACCGCGCTTAAGTCCGGCACCCGTGAAATTTGCCACGCGGTTTCTGAGCGGTGCAGCTGCCCAGATCCAACACTCAACCACTGGCAAGCTAACTCAGCCAGACAATTTTATTTTTGACAGTTCATACTCTCAGCACATCGATCCTTGGAGACTCTCTATTTTTTAATAGTCTCGCGCTCGCCGTCACTCGCATCATGTCAATCCAATTCATCAACGGCAGCAAGTGCCTCATGACCACGCTCCTGTGGGACGCCATCGCCAACATTATCCACTCCAACCAGCTCGACAAGTTTGCCAGAGCCCCCGAAGAAGCGTTCCGCTACAAGAGAGAGCGCGAGGAGCTCAAGAGAAAACACATCTCTGCGTTGAAACGGCTTGTGTGCGAGCAGTTGCGCTGGGCGCCAATGAGCTACATGACAGACCCGCTGATCACCGACGACGACATCAAACTCCCGCCAAAGTCGCCGAAACTCTTTGGTGACTCCAGTGATCTCAAGTTCACTATGAACATGTATCCCTACAACTTCGAGCTGTCGGTGACGCATCTCCTACTCTGGACAAAGGTGCCGATTCTTTCTGGTCCAAACAGCAAGCGAGGAGATATGACGCAGGAGACAAGAGACGTTATTGAGAAATACGTGCAGACAACTCTTGTTGAGCAGTTGGGCATTGCGAGGGACCGCATTTTGTGGTTCAGAAACTGGCTGGGCTTGCAAAGCGTGCCGGCGTTGAGCCATGTGCATATACTTATAAGAGACTTGGATCCGGCGATGAAGAAGCGATTGCTCGAGGAGAGTCCGGAGAAGCTATAAGCAGCACTTTACAGAACTGTGTGAGATATAGGGGGAAAAAAGCGGGAGAATTAGAAATAGGGAAAACGCCCATCAGCTTAGGTAACCTCACTACTGCATACACCGCCATAGAGATATGTACCGGAAACAAGGCTTGACGTTACGGTTACAAAAGTGAGCATGAGTGTTTTACTTGCAAGTCTACAACCGCTGAAATAAGGCATAGTCATTGGCATAAATTGAGTCACAAACAGAAACGTTGAACGTAGAATCACATAATTCCATCGTAAGGACCTCTTGGCACAGCAATAAGCGAGAGCAACTCGTCCTTGAGGATGGTCGCCAACCCGCTGAGTCCGCCCGGCGCAAGGAGATTGGTGATGACGGTGGTCTTGGTGCACTTGGCAACAATGGCACCGTTGAAAGTGTTTTTTATGAACGTGTAAGCTCCACCAGCGCCAAACACCGCCTGGGTGATGTGCTCGCTGATGATGTCCTGTCTGTAGGTGATCTTAACACCCTGCGAGCAAAGACGCTTGTACCAGACGTCGAGATCTTCAGGCGGAATGATCTCGTCAAGAATGGTGTTGTAGACGTACATGTTGGTTGGCGGGACAAGGTCGGTAGCAGAAACCAAGTTCTGGGCAGTCATGGCGTCGTAGATCACCTTGTCGTAGAACGCAGCATTGCCCTTTGGAATGAAGTACGAGAGCGGCTTGAACACAAACGAGGCAATGGTTGGCAAGAGACACTGTGTGTGTGGGAGAGTGAAGTAGCTCCACTTGGAGGCCACAACGTTCTTCTTAAGGTAGTCGTACACATCAGGGTACTCGGCCATCAAGCCGTTGACTCCCGCGTAGACAAGACCGGCCGAGACCTTACCAAGATTAAAGATAGCAGTGTGGGTAATGTTCGAGACGACACCTCCGAGAGCGGAACCAATAAGCTTAATCTCTGGCGCGTAAGTTGGCTGCAAGGAAGCSGCCCAGCCAGTGGCAAGAGAGCCWCCYGAGTAGCCCCAGACCTGGACTCTGGTCTTAGCGGTGCTGAGACCAGTGAGACTGGTGGTGCTGAGCACAGCGCGGATGGAGTTGAGCGTGGCAAAGCCAGCCTGTCTTCCAACAACAAAAGTCGCCTTAGGTCCCTCGTGGTCTGGCACCACGACAAACGCACCGTCATTCAAGGGAGCCTGGGCCAAGAGGATCTCGATCTGGGCACTGATGCCGAGCACGTCGGAGCCGAGCTGAAACGCGTACGATGGCGAGCAGTCAAAGTTGTTGGAGTCCATGGCCACCTGGTAGGAGACCAACTTGATTGGGTCTGGGTTGTTTGGGACGAGCAAGGTGGCCACGACTGCATTGGGAACGCCAAAAGTGTCTTCGGATCTAACCAAGAACTGGTAGACATCCTTGATGTGGGACTGCAAGATGAGCACGCCATAAGCCAGAGTCATTTTTCTCTGCTTCAAAATGGTCCCGACCTTCTCCTTTTCATAACCCGCTGCTGGGGTGTAGAAAGGGTCTTTAGATGGAGGGGTTGGGAGGTTGCGCGGCACGAGAGATCTGTCAGCGGGGGCTGGAGATGGTGCAGCAAGGACTGCAGCGAAAAGCGCTGCGAAGAAGAGAAGAAGTCTCATGGAAAGAATGTAAGCAAAGAAAAAGCTGAAGAACAAAAGCCCTTTTTCTGGCGGAACAATCATTATTTATAGGGAGCCTCATGTGTTTTGATTGGGACATTGGTGGCATGCAGAGCTGCAAGGTTGATGCATCTTGGGTCTTGCACGATCCGGCTGCAGACTGCAGTGCATAGGACCAGCCAGGGTGCGGCTAGCGGTCTATTGTTTGGGAAAACATACGACCGGGAAGTATGGATGACAATCAAGGAGCGTAAGTTTTCAACGAAATCGCGAACGAGAGAAATTGCTCAGGAGGAGCGGATCTAACAAATACAAGCTGTGCACTTTTCAAGCTGAACAAGCCATATAATTACCGCCGTACTGACGGTGAGGGGTCGGCTGCCAAGCTTTGAGGATGAGCAAAGCGGTCTAAGATGCTACCCGACCATTACCTCGATAGTCCTGGTTCTAATCGGACACTTGTAACCGTGCCAACGGAATCCGCTTTGGGACGCCCAGTCTTCTCTCCCCACAATTACTTAATTGGGAATCGTGCATACGGTTGGTTTATAAACTCCAAAACTCATTTTCCCGGGGAGGGTCACAGCCAAAAAAGAGTTATTCAAGACAAAAATGCCGCTTATTGTCTGCGATGGTCGTATGCCAATTATCAATGCCCATGTCGTTTTTCGTACTCCTTTGGCACGATAGAAGCAGGGCTTTGATTGGTACCTGTGACAAATCTACTGCAGTTTCCTCACGAAATACTTCTAGTTACCCTCGCTAAACTCTAAGAGTCCTTAGATCCAACGCGTCACCTCAATCGAGCGTGTTTGTTAATTAGCGGGGCAGGGATCTAGCTTGGATCGGGCACATATTCAAGCTACGAAGGGCGGCCTACGTTTACCCGCGGTGCCTCAAGTATAGTTGTCAACAACCTGTTTTTCTTTATTAGGCAATCACACAGAAACCTTCGTTGCATCTTAGGTTTGGTCGGGGTTCAATGATAGGCGGGGTAAATCCCATTAGCACCCGTCACTAGTGCGTGTCTCAGTAAGCAGCGCTAGACCAGGTACCAGCCATACCTGGAGGGCACCACGCCAAATAAGATACTCCCTTGGATCAATCAGCAATCAAGCTGTAGATCTGAATAATGTAGATCCTGAAATTTGATCACGCTATTTATCTGTTTTCCATTTCTCTTCGATCGGCGCCTAACCCCACACCAGCCCGCCAAGATCCAGCCAAATGCGCCGCCTGCTGCGTCACGTTTAAGCGGCACACATGGGCCCACGCGCGATCCGTCTGCTTTGAGAGTTTTCCCTGGTGCATTCGGCCGACGCTACCCCAGCACTCTCTATAAGACCCGCACTAGTGTACAATTGTCTAGCATGTGCTAGACGTGGTATTGTTGTGTTGCGTTGTTTGCAGAGTAACTCTGGGTCGTGGTGTGAGTGTTACCTGGGCGCCGCCGCACACGAGCGGGGATTGGAAAGCCGCCGGGCCCGCCCTGTAGGGAATTGTAGTAATCGCCCACGTGACAATCAACAGTCTCTTATTTGAGTGCTTGCAATTGATTAGGGAAGAATGTTATCGCTTAATCATGCTCGTGTTTTTGCTAAAAACTTTTCAAAAAAAGTCTTACATGAGATGGTCAAGAAGGGGGCATAAAAGAAAGTCAAGTACTTTTCTTGCTACAATAACTCTCTCCTTTGATTGAACAACTGAGAAGATTTCTTGGTTAACCTCAAACAAAATCAAAAAACATTCAAAAGAAAAACCCCACAATTATTTTTTCCTTTTTCAAAGAACATGGTTTGGTATTGCGCTGCATCTTTCTACAAAGAAAATGGTACAGGACCACTGTTAATATTATGATAGCCGATGCAGTGTCAACCATAGTTAACTGTGGAGCGGAACCTGCCAAGTCTTCACATGATTGCGTAATGCACCGCGAAATAAGAGAAATAGTTATAAGCAAGAAAAAAGAATTTTACTTTGGAATTATTGTGCTAGGTGTTCCACGATTGCATGCCTGATGAGTACTACCAGTTTCTTAAATTACGAGACAGAAAGACATACCCATATGCCGCGCGAATATCAGATTAAATTATACATTTTTGCGTTTTGAACCAACGGCTTAGAAGACAGAATCGGAGGGACTCAAAGGATTGCTAATGATTGAAAGCAACTCGTCAGCGATAATGCTAGAAAAACCAGTGATACCATTTGGAGTAAGAAGGGTGCTAACCACGGTGGTCTTTGTGCACTTGCTGACGCGAACACCTTTAAAGGTGTTCTTAATGAAAGAGTAAGCGCCACCGGCACCAAAAACCATCTCGGTAATGTGACCATTGAGAATGTCTTGTCTATACTCAATGTTGACACCCCGGGAACAGAGCTGCTGGTACCAAAGGTCCACGTCTTCAGGTGGAATAATCTCATCAAGCTTGGAGTTGTAAACATACATGTTGCTTGGCGGAACCAAATCTTTGGCCGAGACTAAGTTGTTGTCGGTCAAACGCTTAACAAAAATCGGGTCGTACAAAGCATTGTTGCCTTGAGGTATGTAGTCGGACAATGACTTGAAGGCATAACCTAGTAAACTGTCAATGAGACAGACTTTGTAGCCGGTTTCAATCTCACCCGTCTTTGAAGGAAAGATATTCTTGTAAACGTACTCACGGATGTCGTCGTATTCGCTCATTAATCCCAAAATGGCGGTGAACACAAACCCAGAGGCAAATCCTCCAAGGTTGTGTGTAGCAACGTGAGTGAGGTTGGCAACGACACCACCAATAGCAGTTCCGATGAGCTTGATCTCTGGCGCGTAGGTTGGCTGCAATGCAGCGGCCCATCCAGCAGCCAAAGAGCCCCCAGAATACCCCCAGAGCTGTACTCTGGTTTTTTCGGTTGAGAGACCTGTAATGTTGGTGGTGCTGAGAACCGCACGAATAGAGTTCAAGGTCGCGTGAGCAGCTTGCAAGCCAACAACAAAAGTTGCCTTTGGACCCTCATGGTCTGGAACCACAACGTAACTGCCGTCGTACAAGGGGGCCTGGGCCAAGATAATCTCCAACTGCGGCGCGATTCCTCTGATATCAGAGCCCAACTGGAAAGTGTAAGACGGAGCACAGTCAATACACGGAGAGTCCATGGCTGCCTCGTACGAGACCAAGTTGGATGGATCGGCGTTGTTTGGCACGAGCAAGGTGGTAACAATAGCGTTCGGGTTACCAGAACTGTCTTCAGATCTCACAAGGAACTGATACACCGCCTTGATGTGGGACTGGAGGATAAGAGCACCGTAGGCGGAGGTCATCTCTCTTTGTCTCAAAATGGTTCCAACCTTTGTTTTCTCATAGCCGGAGTCAGGAGTGTAGAAGGGGTCTTCCGAAGGACGAGTAGGAAGATTCCGAGGAACGAGCTGCCTGTTGCCCGTAGGAACAGCAAATACCGCGGCGAAAAGCGCAGCAAAAAGGAGGAAGAATCTCATTGGATAGAGAAAGAGAATTGTTTGATGATATATTTAATTTAACAAGGCGGAGCCGCATTTATTTATAGAAAATTTGGGACTTTGATTGGAATCAATTTGAGGCATGTCGTGACCGCGCTGTGATCCATGCATAACGCATATTCAAGACCTGCAGAAACAGGGTACTTATTTCATCAGCCATTTCAGATAAGATAAGAATTTGAAATGACTAGATACAGAAGGTGGGTCTGCTGGTAATGTGAGCGAACATTACCAAATTGGGATTTGTCACGGCAAGTCTTTCATCCGGAGACTTACAGCTTGGCAGCTTTGAGGTCATAGCCTAGATCTTGTAGCGATTCGCAAAATACCATGGCAGAAAAAGGATTATTTGTTGCAACACAGAATGTGTCGCATACAATTCCCCAGAATGTTTGCTCGACCGTCTTTTTAGCTGTGTCAGCTGGCTGATTTTTCTGGCAAATACCTCGTTCAGCTCCGGGAATCACTTCTTTTTCCAGAAGGTTTTTTTTTCCGTTTTCGAACGCAGGCATTTACCTACTCTGCATACCGATCGGGTATTCTAAAAGTAACCACGCTGTTTCAAATTTCCACTGTAATAGCGCTTTACTTTTCCCGAAAAGGCACCTCTAAAACGAGGTTCACGGTATCAGGGACTAATTTGGATAAACCACATTGCAAGTCTGAGACAGATCTCTCGTCCCTAGTCCAGGAACTTTCTCATTTGCAGCTCCGGATCCGCGATATTTTCTGCAGGAACACTAGGAAGGTGCCCGACTAAAGCCCATATATATGTCAGTTTAAAAGTCATTTCTTGGGGGGTCCCGGTGATGAGTATGCGGTTTCAAACTTCTCTTTCACACTAATAAATCTGTCTGATTTGACTATCAGAATTGCGGGGCGTAGGACCTTCCTAAAAAAGCGCTTTGACACTACTATTCTCGGGCGTTAAGCGGGTAAACAATGCAGGGACCACAATTTCGCAATTTCAAAAGCCCGCCTTTACTCGTACCCTTTGTTTATCTATCGGTGCACTACGTCATTCGAAAAAAGTGTCTTATCTGTTACCGTTTTTGGCTATCACTTCGAGGTTATTTGAATCGCCGGAATGGCAGGCCAAGAAGTTCTTCTCTGCAAAGGTGCACAGACTTTAATTCTGATCACGGAGAGTCATTCACCGGCTAATCTATACTCTCACAATCATCTACTCTAAAGGACTAGAACTCAATTGATGTTTGATCAAATGCCCAAAAGCAGCTCACTGTCTGCTCTAGAGAAATATACGAATTGTAAGGGGTGAAATTTGTTGAACCCTGGGTATTCACAAGTGTAGCAGACGTGCAGCCACTATGCAGAGAATGCACGTCTGCATAAAGTAGAACAATTAACGGCTTTTGTCCATGAGACCCGCTCAGCGACTTCGAAGCGTGATAGCCGAATATAAACAAAATTGAACAAAATTGACTTCAAACTAGTGATGACACGATTTCCAGTCGGACTGGGCACTAGTTGGCTCTCGCAGTGTGAAGTTCTTTTCTAGAACCTCGCATAATGCGTAGAGGCTTCGTTCATGATTTAGTCCACTCAGGTAATTGATAGTAATAATAGCCTTGTCCATTCTAAGTAGACCCTAAAATGAGCAACTTTAAGTTTAATACAAACAATTGAGGCAGGGCCGTCCAACTATGCTTTGGCCTCTGCCATCCAAATTTGGAATAGAGCTCGCCGATTCGCTATTACGTCTCGTCATGCCAGTACTACCATGATCATCGACCAGCCTTAGGGTGAGGTCACGTCTCGTCTCGCTCCTGGGTTTCCGGCACCACAACTTGTGAAAAGACCGCGCGATCAATTCCAAGATACAGCACAAGAAAGCTATCAAAATTGAAAAAATCGCAGAAATTGTGTATCTTGTGTTCACAGACAGCTCTTTCTCCACCGGGTCTTGCAAAATGCCCCACGGCATTCTCGATGTGGAAATTATGCGCAATAGTACAAGAGAGTATCGCTAAATATAAGTTTAGAGATCATACTCCAGATCTACGAGCTGTACGCCTATACCGTCCCCCATAAGATTAAACCTGTTTGCTATTAGTAATACTTCATGTTCTCCTGTTAAAGAAACTTGTGTGCCCACTGCGCTTTTTCTTCTACCCTTAGCTTTCACTCACATCTAGCAACACCTGCTTTTGAACCGCAAAACCCGACACCACGCGGATCTTTCCTTGCTCGCCGTCGTCTACCAATCGCAAATTTGTGCCCGTGAACAGCTGCACCAACCGCCCCGTGTGCGGACCGGCACCAAACACCTGGTACACCTCGACACTCTTCTTCGATACTACCACTAAATGGCCATCCTTATAAGCTGCAGCGGTGCAGTGGAAGCATAGTTCAATGAATAGTGCGCGCGACAACGAGCCCGTCTCGTTGCAGAACACAACAATTTTGTCTAATACAGCTAGCACTTCTCCGCTGGCCATTGGGAAGATGGCTACAGGCAAAGAACCACTGAGACTTCGTGCTAATGCAAGCACTCCTGAAAAGGCCGCATTGCTGCTGGCTCCAGGTGGAATTTTTAACGGTTTCGGAAAGTACAGGACCTTCTGTTCCAGTTTGAAAACCCTTGCAAAGTGCCGCTCGCCAGCATGCAAGTATATAGAATCGTTGACGTCACTGCAGCGCGTCACAGGGAACTCACGGGCGGTAAAAAAAGTAGTAGCCTTGAGTTCTTGAAGCCGCAGGTGCTTGTTGACTAACTTGGTGGCAACCACACTGGTCACGCCGCTACCTATTTTGACATAGATGAGACTCTGTGTGCTGTTCACATTCTTGGGAACGCAGAAATCAACACAATCCTTGGTGATTTCACTAGGCTGCGGCTTGTCCTTGCTTGTGTTGAAGTACTCGCTAACCTCTGCAAAAGACACTCCGAGGAGTTTCTTGGAAGTCAAAAACACGAGGGTATCACTATCTTTGAGATACCCCATCCGCCGCACATTATCGTAGCTAAATAACTTCTTCCACAATTGTCCTCTGCCACCTTGCTTCCCCACACAAACTGCGCCATTACAGCCCACCACCGTGAACAACTCTCCCCCGAAGTACACAGCCACTGAGCTAAAGATAGCACTGATAAGCACTTTGTTGGGCGCTCTCTGAGAAGTGCTAACAAGTTTAAGAGCATCAGTCTGGTATTCTGTGAATCCCATGGTGTCGTAGGAGGTCAGACCTTCTGCGAAATAGGACACCTTCCACCGTGACAGCAAAGCCAATAGTTTCTTGCGGTCGGCATGTACCTTATTTATTTGATTCACCACCTCGTTTTCCTGACCAGAATGCACAAACACCAGTACCAGAGTACTTGTTGCGACATTGTAAATCTTGACCTGAGGCTGCACAGTCAGATAATCGTGAAATGATATTCTACTAGGGGCCTGTTTCTTTTTGGCCGCAAACAAGTAGTGTGACGGTATTGGCGGAGACACCGTTCGGTAAATATGTTTCAATGAATCAACCTCGCACAAGAGTAAGACATTGTTAAAAATTAATAAGTAGATTTGCTGCCCGCTGCTCTTCAAAGTTGCTGTATTCTCGTACATGATGAGCGGGGTTTCTCCAAATGAAACAGGCTGACCGTCAAAAGTTTGCACGCAATTAGTAAGCAGCACAGTGTCAAAGTACGCTTTCCACGTATTTAGCTCTTCGGCAAACAGCTTCAAGCCAGCCATGACTAGCTCTATCTGCCGGGCCTCTTCAGAATTATCAGGGACGTGCTTTCTGATAGTCTGAAAGGTGGGCAATAAGATGATTGCATCGTCGACGAACGCATTGGAGAAATGTTTTTGGGCAACAAACGAATCTTGAGATTTGAACCACGCAAAGAATTGCAGGCTCAGCTTACTTCGCTCAAAGTTGACAAAAACCAGGAGTTCGCACTTATTCTGGACTTGATGCTTATAAGCGGTCTTTATAGCATCGAGCCAGTTCAAGTAGGGAGTGCAGAATCCGGTGATAAACTTTCCCTGCTGTGAGACAAGGTTCTTCAATGGCTGCAAAAGGTGCTTGTCTTTGAGGGAAGCTATTACTTCTATTTGCGAGAAAGCAAGATCGTAAAACTTTTGCTTGGCCATTGGAAACGTCAAATTTTCGGCCTGCTTTTGGAACGACGAACCCACCTCTTTCACAAAAAGTCTATGATTCCTCACGTCTCGATAGGCTGTTGCTACCAACTCAAATATTGCCATATTCTTCTTGGCTAAGTGCTGATCAAACCCATTTAAGTCGTCCAAGGTCAAATCCCAGTACACGTGCCACGGCTGGTTCAAGGAGTCCTTGGGCACCTTGTGCGATTTTGGCTGCGAAAAGTGACACTCAAAGTCGTAGCAGGTGTGACCTGACACAAGCCGATCGTCAAAGCTCACTTCCATGTGGTTAACATACGTAGAGTAACATGTTGTTAGCTGAGGAATGACGCCCGAGATCTCAGACTCGTTGTTGATGTAGATCTGCGAGTTGAATGCTTCAATGAAGCAGTGGTGCTGCTTGAATTCATGCACAATGTTGTTCACTATCCGATTGAGCTCAAGGTCTGTAAAGTTGTGATAGTAAAACGTGATCAACAATGAAATGTACTTGTGAATTTCCATCTCAGAGAGAAGCGTCTTGCCGACGCGTTCGGGCAATGCAGTGATCCACTGGTACAACAGTGAAAGGGACCACAACTCTTTGCACTCCAACAAGAACTCTGAATCCAAAAACACTCCTTCGAACACAACCTCCTTCACTCCCTGCTCACTGAGATATTGAAAAATAATGTTCTCCTTCGAAAGACGCGGCTCCGCGCGGGCCTCCTCGTACTTTTGAGAAAGCATTTTTGCATAGAGAGCGTCTTCTTCCAAATGACTAGCCCCAGACGGCGTGGGCGTCGGAGAGTGTGAGAAATCAGAAATTCCATTGTTGTCGTCATATCTTCCCCCGTTGGCTAAGCTCTCCCTGATGTACTGCTCCAAGCCCGGAAAGTCCCAACACATCGGATGCGGCTGCCATATTTCCTTTCTCTGCGGATTATACTCAAAGTCCTTGTCGAATTCTGTATCAAAACTTTCAGGAGAGAACTCTGAGCTTGTGGCAGTGCTGCTCCGTGCCAAATTCGTGGAGAAGAGAGAGCTGCTGCGTGCAAGCGGAAGCAGCCGCGATTGGTCCAAAGACGCAAGAGACCCACTTCGCGAGGAGTCCATCAAAAAAAATGCTTAAAGGTTTGTTTGGAGGACACTAAAATTCTTGTGCACCGATGTGCACTAGTAGGAGTCTTCCACTGCGCTTCGCTTCGCTCCTGCTCAACACTGCCCAAGCACCGCCCCACGATCGGGGGCCATCGCGCAGGTCACGTGATATCTTGAATTGGGGCGGCATTCGGTGAGGCGTTGGTTCAATATTTTACAACTTCATAATCTAAATCACGATCAAACTTGTAATAAAGGTGATAATTTAAATCTCAAGCGACTTAATCCCATCTAAACTTTGTTCGAATTCATCACATGCAATTTCCTCCTGCTTTTTGCATGACTTGTATTATGCACGCGACTGCGCCATCACCGTGCCGCAGCACTTCCGACAAGGGCACGTTGTTGGAGTACCAGTACCTTGGGAAAAGTCCTAATGCTTCTATTCATCACTTCTATTCGTTGTTTATATGTGATTAATTATATGCTGTAAGTAATCAGCCCAACCGTTGGAGAAGTTAATGGCCCAGCCAATGCACTGCCCTGGACTTATTAGGCGTCAGTGTGTAAACTGTACTCTCCCCCAATCCACCGCCCCAAAAAGTCCAGCGACACCTCGGGCTGGTCGAGGGGCACCATATGACCTGCCTCGTGGATCTTCAAGAACGTGAGTTTCCCCTCGCTCTTCACCGCTCCGGCAACGTCACCGCTTAAGGTGACATAATCTTCTAACTTTTTCTTTGAGATCCGCTCCTTCCCACTGTACTCCAAATTATCGACCATCGCAAGAACTCCCAACCAATTGCATCCATAATCCTTGTCCCCCACGTACATCAACACGGGCAAGTCGTGCTTGTCAAGCAAATCAATAATCTTCAAATGATACGGCTGCATCCAGTCACCGGCAAACGTGAAATCCGAATGGAGCGACATGTTGCAGACCGCGTACCCCTTTGCCTCTGCTCCTATGGCCTCCCTGACATAGTCCTGGTTCAAGTAGTCGCCCACCCTGTCTAAACCAGTGTAACACGTTCCAGAGTCGCTGGAGCAGTTCTTACGAATGTCGTAGATATTCAACCCAGTTGCCTCGTACGACTCAAAGTTGAGGATGTTGCAGAACAACTCGGCAGCCATGCACTCTATGGCAGAGCCACCGTCGTAGCAGTTTTCAATCAAACTGAGACACCGCGGCTCTTCTTTCAGTATGGCGTCGCACTGATCTGGTTCAAGCACAGCGGGATGGCCACCTTCGCCGCACGCCATCGGCACGTAGTACTGGTACTGCGTGAGTGGGTCTACTACTCCGTCGCCGATGAGAACCGAGGTCAAGTTGAAGGTTCTGTCTGTGTGGGAGAGAATCTCCTCCGCAAACACAGGAATGTAACGGCCCGCGTAGGACTCGCCGGCAATGTGAAAATCCAATTGGGAGTATTCAGGGAACTGTTTGAAAAAGAGAGTCAAAAAGGCATAGATGTCTTTGGCCGCGGCAACAGTGGTGGAGACATCGCTACTGCTATAGGAGTAGCCAACATTGACTGGCTGGTCTATGAAAATGACGGTCGCGTTGTTGTTCCAGGAGTGAGGATTGAACTGTGGCTCGAGCTTGGCATTTATGGACGCCGGACCAAGCTCAAAGAAAAGACCAGTGAGAGAGGAGCAGCCAGGGCCACCGTTGAGCCACAAGATCACGGGATCGGTTTTCGGATCGTTGCGCGACTCGAACATCCAGTAGAAAAAATGCTTGTCTTCTTTCTCGATGTCAAGATAGCCCGAGTACTGCTTGACGGTGTCAATTTTAAGTTTTGCAGGGTCTGGCTGTTTGACGCGCAACCTGTGATGAGGAAATGCAGCGTGGGAAACATAGTGTTTCCATTCATCCTTTTCCTGATGCTCCTTAGGACTTGAAACAAAGCGCAAATTATGAAGCGCAGAAGGATATTGCATCGTGAGCTCAGACCAGATTGATTTTGCGCCACGGGAAATGCTGTCCATAGAGACACCGAACTGCTCTGCAGCAGATTCTAAAACACCTTTAGCCTCATATCTTGACTTTCCGAGAAAACCAAACTCAATGCCAGTTTGCAGGTCGTAGTTGAGAAAGCTGGCCGATGCGCAGCAAAAAATCGCAGGCAAAACTACTCTCATATTGAGTTCCAGAGCTATGCAAGATCTTTTTAAGCTCTAAATGCACCAAAGATGCAGGGACCGCCCTCTTTATATGCCGCCTACTTTGCCTGCAGCGCCTGCATCTAAGGCGCCCAGGAACTGCCCGATTGGAGAAGAGGCGAAAAAGAAAATGTCTGATTATGCAGAGAAGTTCTCTATTACGCATCAAATTCACGCGGGTAGACTCTAAAAGAACTTGGAACGAGTGCCTTATAAAAAAAGAAAGTAAATACGAAGTCGAAAGAAGTTTTTTTTTGATGTTATTTTGCCTCAACTTGTACTTCATTGCCACTGGGCAATGTTGCGGGAATCCCGCAGGGCGTTTGCCTCTCTCGCAGTGGCTCCTGCACCAGGACTCGCCAACTGTCCACTATTATCCTTTACTATCCACTATTATCCACTATTATCCAGTATTATCCACGATTATCCACTATGACCCACTGCATTTTCTCTCGCTCGAGTATAGTAGTTCAGAGTTTCTTGTTTGAGGCTTCACAGAGACGAGCTGGTAACAGTGAAGCGGCCCAATGAACATCTCCACCGCCCCGCCACTGGTTGTCAGTTGATCTACAAAGATTCAACCGGTGTATTCTACTATAAACACAATGTTGACGCATCATATTTTCAGCTCTGTGGAGAATTGCTCCGTGGCCACCAGATAATTTGGGGTGGGGTATGTGTGTATCCTGTGCGTGCTTCACAGTAGTGTGGCCCAATTGTGCAAAAGCTCTAGACAGTGCACACAAACTTCGGCGTCCAATAAGTAACGCCGCGTAGTGACTAGATACTGACTGCTCCCGGAAGCCCGGAAGCAAGTCTGACCAGGTACGAAGTACGCATCGACCAATGAGGCAGAACGGTGTCGGGGTCTGCCATAGAAACACAAAAGTGGCGTGCAGCTTTGATCCAGAGTTGCTTTCAAGAGCCGAGCTGGAAGGACACCATTAATCATAAAAATTGTTCGTGGCTCCTGCACAGTGGCGAGTAGAAGACGTCGATGTCTCGATGCAGTAGCACTGGGGAGCTCAATGCAGTAGCACTGTCTCGCTTACGCTCCTCAGAGCTGGTCTCAATGCAGTAGCACTGGCTCCCCAGTGCTAGTCTCCCCCGTGCTAGTAGCTCAACTCGTTCCGCTCACGGCCACCCCGCGAGCCGCCATGTCCCGGACCGTAGCTCGGACCCTGGCCCTCACCTTGTGGCGGACCCTGACTCTGATGTCCTTGCTGTCCCCTGGACTGCGGCGGACCCCTCGACGGCGGGCCCCTGTTGTACCCCTGCCGCTGGCCGCCACGCAGTCTGCCATACTGGGTGTCGTCTCTGCTATATTGGCCGCCTCTCAGAGGGCCACGGGGCCCACTCCGCTGCCCACTCCGCTGCCCTGGCCCCACTTGCTGTCCGCCCCTCTCATTGAAATATTTCTCCTGGCTCACATACAACGTCTTGAACACACCCTCCGCTGGCCGCTTCAGATGCATGAAATTGCACATCCCGCCACGCTCGCATCCGCCCGTGAAGTGCAGCCTGCAACAGGCGTCTCTGAAACTTTGCACGGGACTCAACTCTGTGTAGATGGGGCGCTTGTTGTACCACCGGCCGCTGAAACTGTCCACCACTTTCTCGGCATCTCTTTCGGAGGCAAACATGATAAACACATTGCCATTAAGATGGTCATTCGTGTTCTCACAGACGATCATGTCTTCCACCCGGGCTCCAAGAAGACTGCACTCGATGAATACGTCTTTAAAAAACTCATTGAACTGAGTCTCCACTTCCTCAGGGTCGTGCTTGTTCCCCTCGAGCGCCGGATTTTGGTAGAAGTTGGCAAACATCACGCAGCGCGAGTAACGAGGCTTGATGTGGTTTCGCAGGCACTTGTCGCCGTGCCGGCAGGCGCCAATCTTGTGGTAAAACTGACACGAAGAACTCATGGATTGTGTTGCTAATTATTTGTATGCCGTGATTGTGCTGACTTCTTATATGCTGTGATTGTGTTGACTTTTGTATCAAATCTGCTGCCGCTGTTTCTTACTAATGATGTTGGCCACTCTAAGGTGCAGAGAATCCGCTGGAAATGCTGAAAAACTCATCGCGCTTATGTAAGCAACAAGCAGATGCTGCGTCCCAATTGTGTTAGAAAATATATTTAATGTATATGAATATTATTTGTTGTGATTCTGACTGACAAAAAAAAGACTGAACTAATAACCACTGCGTTTTTATAAAATACGAGTGCATGTGGTGTCTGTTACTACCCTAAGCTCTGGACTAAAGCAGTCTCCGGAAAGGTATGAAGTAGTGCAAACCATCTAACTAACTTACTATGCCTCTTTCTTTTGATTTTATTATGTATGTAATATATATTCTAGGCAAGAGCAGCATCATTTTCTGAATGCAAAGATCAAGTGCTGCCACTGAACTTGCCACCTAGCACCAACCACTTCTGGGTGATCCCAGTAACTTACTAGTTGGTGAAGTAAGTCACCATCCCCAACGCGATATAGCACAAGATCAACATCGCGCCCGTGACGAAATACGCCCGTCCACTGAAAATCGCAAACCCGGCCACGAGCGACGCAAGAAACATCGACTCGGCAAACGAGTTCTCGTACAAAAACGTGTAGGGCGACTTGGTCGCAGAGGCAAGCAACACCAAAAACGGCACAATCAAGAAGTTGATCTGGATCGCCGAGCCCACCGCGATGTTCAACGCGAGCTCCATCTGGCCCTTGTAGGCCACCACCACCGAGGTCACGTGCTCGGCGGCGTTGCTGAAGATCGGAATGAGGATCACGGTGATGAACGTGGTCGGGATGTGTGTCTTCTC
This sequence comes from Saccharomycopsis fodiens, assembly GCA_002564235.1. NCBI lineage: Eukaryota > Fungi > Ascomycota > Saccharomycetes > Ascoideales > Saccharomycopsidaceae > Saccharomycopsis > Saccharomycopsis fodiens. The sequence continues at coordinate 581,187 of JNFV01000001.1, forward strand.
CGAGAAGGCCAGCAAGGAGTCCAAGAGATAGTCCGAATTGAACGCGGCACAGACCGCGACGCAGAGCAAGGCAAACATGTAGATGAGGATGTCCTTGGACCGGGCCCAAACACTAAGGTGCTTGACCTTTTCAGGCTCGGCAGCGACAGCCAGTTCAATCCCGACAGTGCTCTCCTGCTCAGCCTGCTTGCTGACAACCGGGACAGTGTCTGTCAAGTAGGTGTTTTGATCGGAAAACGACTCGTTCTCAAACCGATTGGCAGAGGAGAATCTGACCAACGAAGGAGCATCATTGGTTTCGATGTCCGACGCCTTGACGAGCAACTTTCGGTACTGGTACGGAATCAACAAGTAGACGCCATAGAGCAAGAGGTGGATCACCGCAAGGCCGTAGGAGACCTTCTTGATGGAGGCCAGAGGGTGCAAGGAAGTGCTCTGCTGGTAGGACGAGGTGTAGTTGGAATTGTGGTTCAACGCATACACAAGCTTGACAATCAGGCCGGAAAAGATGATGAACAACACATTGAAGTAGGAGGTCAACTTCATGAAGTGCAACTGCTTCTTTTTGAACGACGCAAAGTAGAAAGCGCAGCCAAGAATCAAGAGCAACGTGGCGAGCCACGAGCCCACCATGGAGCCCTGCACGGTCTCCAACTGGCCTTTGAACAAGGCCAAAATCGAAAAGATCAACTCAATGGCATTTCCAAAGGTGATGTTGATGAGTCCTCCAATGGTGGGGTTTGTGAGCTCGGCAAGCGACTCGGTAAGGTAACTGATGATCACCGAAAGGGGCACAATCGCAAGGATGTTGCAGACAAACACCGCAACAACGCGGTCGTGGGCAACGTTACCTAGAACAATACCAATGATTACAAACGGGTAGAGCACCGAAAAGTATCCGGCACTGCCAACAATTTCCAAAAACTTATTTTTCTCGGCTAGCTTGGCGTACCAATTCTGAAAACTAATCAAAGTGGACACGGGCGGGTACTTGCCAAACTTCTTGTAGAACTTGGCAGTGGTCGCCTCCTTGAGTTTCGACCAGATCTTGTGATTGGTCACAAACTCCTCGTCCTCGTAGAGCAGCGGGTACTTGGCCCGCATCTCCTGGTGCACGTGGATCAGCACAAGCTTGGAGATCTCGTCCTGCGACACCGCAGTGAGGTGCGACAGACCCGAGGAGGTGGCGCGCAGCGAGGCGCGCAGAAGAATCAGCGGCTGGGGAGTTAGGTTCTCGGCACTGGCGGAGGCATTGTTCATTAAAGTGTGAGGGGTCAGCTTGGAAAGGTGAGAGGGTAAACTAAAAGGGTGCTTAGTTTGTGTGGTGTAAACAGGAACGGTGGTGCTGGTTGGGCCACCCCTGGCTTAAGTACTGCGTGCCAAGAGCGCGCGCGGAGTGTCATGACCGGGGCGGTGCTGTGGTGCAGCCGAGGTGCGTCCGAGAATGTCACGTGGGCGGAGATAGGCCCGGGAGAGGGCCCGCATCAGATAAGAACGGGGGGCGCAAGAGGGGGTGCCGAGACGTGGCACACGGGGGGTTGCCGAAAGAGCGTAGTGGGATAGGCTAGGCGACACTAAAAAATAAAGACACCAACAACTAGCGGGGCTACGGCTTGGCATAAACAAGTTCGTCTTGCTGTTATAAAACGCAGTGTAGTTATTTGTGTGCAGTAGTGTATGGAGTGAGCACATGTAATGTCCCTCCGGATTACATATATTGGGGGGTGGCCTAGAACGCAGCAACGCAGCAAGGACGAGTGTAGCAGCGATGCTGCAGGGTTCCATGACAACAGATCATGCACAAGCATTTAGTAGGCAAGCATTTAGTAGGACAGATCAATGCCGAGCATTAAGGACTCCACAATCAGCAGGACTCCACAATTTCTTGTTGCTTGCTGGAATTCCCTCACTCTTTGTATTCCGCGTTGCTCTTGCTCATCAAACCTTATCGTTTTTGAACCTTGATCCAATTACCGCATGGGGTAGCCTGGAGCGTGCCCGGCAGAAGTGGAATTTGAGCAATGTTCCATGAGCAGCGCGCGCAGTATCAGTGCGAGTACCCTGCACAGTGTGCACAGTGCCAGCATGTGTGCAGTAACACTGCTGGTTGTTTGGCAGCACCGCCGTGGATATTAGCCAAGCACCGCCGATGTGATTAGCCAAGAGGGCCAAGCGATTCTGATTAGCCAAGATGGCCAAGGCGGGGCGAGAGCCAAGCCCCAGGCGATTGTGTATCCCAGCTGTGTACAAGTGCCCGCAGAGTGGACCAGACACTGACGTGCTGGACGTGAGTATCGACCCAGTGTTAGCCTAGTGTTGACCCGCAGAGCTTTGCACAGAGCTTTGCACAGAGCTTTGCACACAGAGCTTTGCACACGGAAGTCTGCATCGCAGTGTCTCGCTGTCGCTCGCCACTGCTTCTGGATACTTGACAACAAAATTGGCAACCAGTTAAAAATGCAGTACATTCAAGTAGAGTCACCGACTAGCACTCGCGACAGCGAGGGAGTAGTAGTCTATAGATCCACTGTCACTGAGCGCTCAGTACCTAGCTTGAGATAGTAGCAGCATATGACACAGGCAGCGTCTCGCTGACGCTCGCCACTGCCAATGCATTGCCCTCACTTCAACTCCTCCGGAATATGCTCCTGCAACCAGGTCAACAGCTTCCTCGCGAGTATCCCGTCCCGCCGAAACACCCGCGCCGCCTCCAACTTCTGCACAATCTCGTCCGCCAGCAACTTCATCTGCAACCCTTTTTCCGCGGCATCGTACACGGGCTTCATGCGGCCGTACTTCTTGCTCACCGGATGGTGCGCGCCGCCGCGCCACTTGGCGCCGTGCTCGGCCTCCAAGTCGCGAATCGCAGGCCCGCCGTCAACGCCGTAGAGATACTCCTTGACCACGTGCTCCACGGAGTCAGAATTCTTGAGCAACTGGTATATCGGCTCGAGCTTGTGCTTTTTTGTGGGCTGCAGCAGGTCCGAGTTGTTGCTTGTCGCCAGGAAGCGGCGAGAAGAGCCATGGGAAGCGTGGCCATTACTGTGGGGTGCGTGGCTTCTGTTGAGACCCAGGCTATTGAGGTTCCGGCTGGTGAGCCCCTGGTCAAGTCCCAGGCTGTCGAGACTCTGCGCGGAGATGTCTTGGGCAATTGGCTGGGCAATGCCCTGCGCCAGGCCCATGGGCATGCTCGGAGACCCGCTGGCGTCAATGCTTTGGTTCATACTCGGCCCGGTGATGCCCTGCGGCATCTGCTGCATCACGCCGCTGCCGCTGTCGTGGGACATGGGGTGCATGGCGCCATGCAGCCGCTCCTGGCGCGGGGCCGAACTATGCGAATGGACATTTTGAACCTGCCCCGAGCTCGATACGTCCTGCGTTTGTCCCGAGCTCGCGACAGCGTTGGCCTGAGGGCCAGAAACATGCCCCATCGCCTGCCCGAGCTGCGGGTCGTTGTCTTCAGGATACCGGTACTGCCGCGGGACGTAGACCATGTTCTGACCAGGCTGACCCAGCAGCGACGCCATGTGCGACCCCTGGGAGCTCACCTGGGAGCCGCCCGGGCCGTCCTTGGACCGCGGAAACACCCGCCCGTTTGTCTCGAACTCGAGCTTGAAATAGTCGCTGAGAAGACTGTTTTGGTAGCCGAGTGCCTTGCGGTGGTACTCCAACAGCTGGCAAAGCTTCTCGTTCTGGCTCTGCTGCTGCTTCAACTGGAACGACACCGAGTCTAGTTTTTTGTAGAGATCGCCAATGGCATGCTTCAACCCGGAGAGCTCATCGTCAAGGCCGAGATTGAGAGTGGCGTCCCTCTCGCCGGCCTGGCCCAAGTGGTACTCAAAACTCTGTCCCTGGAAATTGCTACTGCCGTCAAGGGGTAGCCGGGACATGGTGCGAAGGGGTGGGAAACCGAGCCCTCTGTTGCTATTGTCAGACCCCGCTGCTGATTCAACCCCTTTGGCTTCTCCTGCAGCGCTATGAGTGTCTCGCTTGCCTGAGGTGTCCCAAACGCAATGCGGCGCGCATACAGAGTCACGTGGCGGCCCACATGAACCGCTTTACTACGCTACGAGCAGTCACTGGCGAACCAATGAAGGCTGACCATTCACTCAGCGGAGGCTGAGTGAAAAATGTGAATGACCGAACACCACGAGTGACCGAAAACCTTGAGTCAATAAGCGTCTCACCTAGGGTATTGCTCATAGCTCGTAGCTCACGCCGCACAATAGCACCTCCAGTGCACCGCACACACTCCAGAAGTTTACAATCAAGACAAATTCATCATATGGAATAAAAGTCGCTCGGCGATAATCTAATAGTGAGAAGCATAGTAGTGAGAAGCATAGTAGTGAGAAGCATAGTAGTGAGAAGCGAAGTAGTGAGAAACTCATACCGCTCGCCGCATACTGTGCACTCGCGAGTGAACTGCATTGCCAGCTAATCCCGCAGCTCTTCCCATGGCCAAAGAACAGCCGGCCAAACTCACCACGGGCGAAAATGCTGACAACTTTGCAAGGCCATGGCTCGTAGCTCAGTTCATAGCTCGTAGCTCATGTCATATCTCGTAGCTCGTAGCTCAGGTCACAGCTCATAGCTCGTAGCTCACCTAGCACACTGGCTCCGTCAGTGCACTGCTACCGCATTTGACAGTCTAAGACTACTATGTACTCCCGTAGACGCCCACTTCTTCAACCACCCGCGGCTTTACTACCACAGCAAGCCATGCTTTCAATTGATGCAACGGAAGAAAGGGGCTGGAATTAGCATGTTTTCAGAGAGCTGGCACTATCGACGCGTGGCACGAACAGAGCGGCATGACAGTAGATTGGAATTCGCAGAAACATTTTGGTGATAGTAGAGTCATGTTGGTGATGGTAGAGTCAAGTTGGTGATAATAGAATGAGTTTGTTCACATTGCGAGCATGGAGAGCATCACTGCTCGCTATGAGCGCAATGCCAATAGAATGAGTTCGTTCACATTGCTCGCTATGCTCGCAATGGTCACTGCTCATTTTGGCTTCTCCACCCTTGCCTTGGCAATCTTCACCGGCTTCCTCAGCTTCCGCGGCTTCAAACTGTGCGTCAAGCCCTTCTTCTTTAACTCCAATTCCCGTTTTTGCTGCCAAATGTATGCCAGCGACTGCGGTGGAGGGTACACATAAATGAGATTATCCAATTGACATGGCGTCCCGCAGTTGACACATGACAAAGTGGTCTCTGAAGGGGCCGTTGCGTCAACTCTACCATTCTTCATGACCTCTAACAAATCGCCACTCAAGAGACACCCACACTCGGCAAAGTAGAACAATTTACAACTCCCGTCCACAGGCTTCCCACTGACCACAGTCCGCAACTTTCCATCACCAGAGTTCTCCACCTTCAATTCGACAAGGTCTTTCAAAGACAAAGAGTCAAAACCGTGGGGGCTCGACTCTCTGCCCTTGCTCTTTTTCGCTCTGTCTAACAAAAATGTCACAACTGCCAATTTGCTGTAAAGGTTGCCCATGCCATCACTCATCAAGGGCTCCCGCAACTCCTCTCCGCTTAAGTGACACCGTTCATATTGGACCGCCTTGGCCTGGCTCTTCTGCACCGCCAGGTTCTCGGATACTTTATGGCTGACGCTGCGAACGAGGTCTGTGCGTCTGAGCTTAGTTCCCCCGTCGTTGCCCATTGGTAATGGCTTGCACTAGGTGTTGGTAAGTGGGGGTAAGTGCAGGGACTTATTGATGAAGTCTCGCTCGATGCGTTTCGATCAATGCGTTTCGATGCAGAATATTTCTGAAAAGTGGCCAAGCGGGGCCCCTCCAGCCGCCAGTGCAGAGCATTTTTCACCAGACCCCCCAAACCCCGGGCGGGTCCATGGGCGGGTTCGTGGGCGGCCTGCGGGGTACGGTTTACGGCATTCTGACTTGTGTACAAGCGTAGCAGCATACTCAATAAGCAGAATGAGCCAGCAATATGAAAATGGGTGGCGTTTCTTCAAATGGCCGAGGCATATTTAGGTGGGTGGCATTTTTTAAAGTGACGGAGCCATACTCAGGTGGCCAGCGTGTTTCACAATATGTGTATCTCACAATGTGTGTCCCACTACCTGTATCCCACAATATGTATCCCACACACTGTATCCACTATCTATAGCAACTCACAGCAATGCCTCGCCTTCGGCTCGCCAGTGTTGTGAGTTCCGCCAGTGCAGTGTAGTCTACGCATGTCATTCAATATTTACAATGTTCATTTCCTATATTACAAGCACAAACCAACGGCTTGCCCTGAATTTTCCAACCACCATGAGGCCCTCCTTGATGATCAGTAATAGAACTATGTCTAACGGCATCCTAGGCAGCTAAAGCAGGCTACTAGCAGTAGGCGACTTCAATATCAGGCTCAAACACGCTTGCCATTATTCTCTTGCCATTATTCTCTTGCCACTATTCTCTTGCCACTATTCTCTTTCCACTATTCCAATATTCTCTGCTTGCCACACCACTATTCTGCTCTGCTTGCCAGTATTCTAAAATATTTCTCGCGCACATTCGTGCGCTCCTAAGAGCTAGGAGCTAAGAGCTCGGCTCAACCGCCTTCTCCTGCTTCCGCTCCTCAATGTACTGGTCCAACTTCTCCTGGTTCTTTCTGCTGCGGAGCACAATCGTGTAGAAAGACCCCCCGAGCATGTACATGGAGCCGCCCACCAAGGTCAACACCGTGAGTCTGTGCGCAACGTCGGTCAACCGGACGTACCAGGGATATGCGCTGGCCATGATTCGTATGTGCAAGATGGTCGGCCCAGAAAGATCACGAAAATTTGACACTGCCATGGTCACGTGATATCTTGACGCTGCCCAGCTCGAGCAGGCCTGTTTGGCGCGCACTTGAGAAAGTTGTATCTTATTGATATTTCGTGCTTTTCTTTTTAAAAGAAGTGTGCATTTCAACCTGCCCTTTTCCTTTTTTTATCCGACAATAGTGAAATTACTATGACCAGTAGCATTACTATGACCGGCAGCATTACTATGACCGGCAGCATTACTATGACCAGTCGTTCTCCAGCAGTATACTACACAGACGACCTAGATTTTTACAATATGTTGCTCTACGGCTGAAGCTTTTCGCAGCACACTGGCTTCGCCAGTGCACTGCTGCTCGATTTTTACAACAATCACATGATCCTTTATTGAGGTGTGCACCAGAAGCCATGGCTGTAGCGCAGTCATTATTGCGGCACCCAACAGCTCACGATGTAGCCGTGTCTGCTAATCACCGCAATCAACCATCCACTGCTGAGCAGTAAGCAACGCTCGCTCATGAAGAGACACCTTTCTCCAGTCGCAAAATCTCAGTTGTAAAGGCCAGCGGAGCGAGCCTATACTTGCGCTCCACATTGGCTTCCCCAACTGCTTCACAAACTCTTGTTCATAAACTTTCTCTTTGACAACGCCAACCAGAACTTGTCCGGCAGCAGCTGGTCATTCGCATACAATACCCCCACCAAGCGCGCCGCCAACTCCTGTCTGAACTGACTCAAGTAGCTTTTAAGCAAGTCATACTCGGCGCGGTCCTTAGGGGCCTGGAAGACGTTGTTTAAAGGAAAGGATGGCTCGCCGGGCAACGAAAAGTTGTCCAAGGCCAAGTTGTTGAGCACCCGCGTCGCCGACAGCATGGTCGTCGTCTTGGTCAACTGGTTGAGGGCTTGCGAGGTGAACAAGATACCGTAGATCAACGCTCTGTCAGCGTTTCCCCGGATTTCAAAGTTTTTGAAAAAAGAGTTTGGTCTGAAAAGGTCCAAGACCTCGTCCGCAAGGTCAAACTCGGCGTCCGTCGGGTACAGCGGGCCCTTGAACTTTGTGCGGATTGAGAAGAGCGGGAAGTTTCCTGGCGTTAGTAAGAGAATTCGAAGCAGTGTATTGGAGATGCCAATGTGCTGCAAAGTGTAAAGAGCAGATTGAGCAGAAGTATAGGCACAGGCATAGGCGGAAGCACAGACACAGGCAAGCATGGACACAGACATAGGCAACGCATCAACGACACTGCCCCGAGCATCATACGCAAAGTAGCTTATGCGTTGAGGCATGGTGCTGGGTATTGGTACGTTGGGCATGGTTCCATTAGCAATTGCATCGTTCCAGCAGCAAGCTTCAGAACCATGCTCATACAAGTGTGACAAGTATGAACACAAAACTGTAAGCAAACTACTCACAGCACAGCACACAGCACAGCACTATTAGTAGTTTACTATTGGCATAGCTGGTAGCAAGCCTATTGGCAAGCCTGTTAGCAATCGCATGGTGTTATAAGAATTACGCCAGTGCGCAGATACAGGTTGCCCAGGGATTGCTCTGGCGCTAGTGATTTGCCCCAAAGATACACCCCAATGATTTGCCCTGACTTTGCCCTCTGCCCTAGCCCCCGTGATCTAAATTTCATCCAGGTGGACGATCATCCATTGTCTGAAAAAGACACGGTTCGAATGCTTCTCCAGACTAGACCCGGTTGTTTGCGAATAAGAACCCACTCAATAGGTCAATGCTCCCACTGAGTGCTTGCAAATGCTCCCACTGAGTGCTTGCAAATGCTCCCACTAGTGCTTGCCAGAGGCGAAATGCAAAAGACGCAGTCTGTTAGAGATGGCGGTAGCCAATTAGCAATTAGCTCTTGGCAGCGCCTATTGATTAGCTGTGCCAATTAGCTATTAGCATTGCTATTACTGGACAGCAGTGCCTATTAGTAAATAGGCTACCGCAGCATCCTGCTTCGCAGTCTGCTGCTCATCAGTCTTTGCAGCACCCTGGCTCCGCCACTCCACTGCTATAAGTTGTCACCAACGCGTAGCACTGCCTTGCTCACTCTAGCCAGTGCTTCGCAGTCTGCTGCTGTTTCTACTCACCTGCGGTGCGGACCTGGTCCTCCTCGTCAATGAATCTCGAATGGGAGACCTGGCGTTAGTATGGAACTTGGACAATTGGAAAACTTCAAAAGACATTCGTAGAAAAGTTTGACAACTGCGATCAAGCTTCAAAAAACATTCTTAAAAAACTTTGACAATTGCTGGACTCTCGTGTGACGTCTTCGGCACTACTTACTGGCATTGTGTGTGGTCTTCCTCGATATGCGGTGCGTTCGATTAGGGGTTGCCAAGCAGGTCGGGTCAGGTGACCAGAGCAGTCTGCGAAGCACTGGCGAGCGTGTGCGAGACTGTGCGAAGCATAGCTGGCAAGTAGTAGGCATTGCTAATAACTAAACAACACCTACTAGTTATTAGCAATGGCTACCAGCAAAACCTACTACTTATAAGCAATGCCTATTAGTTGTCAGCAACGCGTAGCACTGGCGAGCGTACGTGTCTACCTGGTATTAGCAATGCCTATTTGTTAACGCGTAGCACTGGGTAGCAATGGCGAGCGTAAGTTAGCTACTTCAATAAATAATCCAATCAAAATACTAGGCTACCACAGCATCCTGCTTCGCAGTCTGCTAGCAACTTGTTGGCCAATGTTGGCCGCGCTGGCCCTGATGTTTATCCCCGGGTAACCCCCTAGGTGTTTCAATTTCCAGTTTTCTTGTTGCGGCTGGCAACTCACGCAGTGGTCTGGAACCTGGGCGAATCTTTCTGCCTGCTATATTCCCCGAACCAATACCTTCCACAGACCCGCTTGCAGTCAGAGCAGGGGCCAAGAACAGGCCACGAAAGAGCCACGAAAAACCGGCAACCAGCATCATCCAGGAGCATCCAGCCAGCCTCCGCCGGATCTGGCAGCGAATCACAACCAGACAGCTAGACATCTGCTAGACGGAGCCTAACACGCTAGACACGGCCTAGTTTATATCAGCACACTTTCCATCACACATGACCGACCCGTCGTACGACCGCAGGCAGCAGACGTTCAACGACATCTTCGGCGGGGTGCGCGCCGAGTCGCCCGCACTCGGGTACGAGCCGCGGTTCCAGGAGGGCCAGCAGTGGGCCAGCGGCGAGAGCGGCCCGGGGTACGAGAACGGCCCGGTGTACGAGAACGTGCCCGAGCAGTTGTTGGCGTCCAACGTGGCGTCCGAGCCGTACACCCACCTGAGCTTGGACCCGAACAAGAAGGGGCGCCGCCCGGTGCCGACGGAGTATCAGCAAGTGCCGCACAAGTACTATCAGGCACAGGCGCCACAGGCGCCACAGCAGGCGCCGCACCCGCACAGCACGGGCCACCTCCCGTACCCTGTTTCTCCCGTGTCGCCAGTGCCTCAGCAGGGGGGACAGCAACAGCATAATGGGCCATCGAACCATGGGGTATCAAACCACGGGGTATCAAACCACGGGGTATCAAACCACGGGGTATCAAACCAGGGGGTATCAACCCACGGGGTATCAACCCACGGGGTATCAAACCAAGGGGTATCAAACCACGGGGGCCATACGAATAATGGCGCCCATCTAAGCCATGGCGTCGCCCAGCCGTTCCCGAACCAAAATTATTACTCCTCCCAGACCGTGCCCGAGGAAGAAGAGGTGTTGCCCTTGAACCACCAGAACGGCGGCAACAACGGCCGGCGCTACAACAGCGCGGGGCACACAGCGTACCAGCTGCGCAGCATGCTGCAGCTTCCCCAGGAGCCGCGGGCAAACTCGTTGAGCGGCGGCTTGAATTACACCCAGCGGCGCGGCCCCGAGCCGCAGCGCAACACCCTGGAGACCCAGCTCTCTCAGAGAAACGCCCCCGTGCAGCGCCCGCTCCGCACCGCGTCCCAGGTCTCGCTGATGCTGACCCGCACTCTTCTGCGGCTGCAGACCCTGATGTCACGTGCGCCCAAGCGGCTGGTGGTGTACCCGGCGTTTCTCTCCAAGGTGGCGGTGCGGTTCCGCGAGATGATTGTGCTTGGCGAGAAGGACAAGAACGGGTTGGCCTACAGAGAGGCGTTCACCGGGCAGGAGGCGATCAACGTGATCTGCGCCATCATCCGCAACAACGACCGCGGCCTCGCGCTCTTGCTTGGCCGCGCCTTGGACGCCCAGAAGTTCTTCCATGACGTCACTTACGAGCACCGCCTCCGCGACTCCAAGCAGGAGGTGTATCAGTTCAACGAGGTCTTGGAAGGCTTGGAGGGCAGCCGAACCGCCTCGTTCACATCTGTCTCCCAGGCAACACTTGTGGGGCACAACGGCTTGGACTACGAGGAGACCCCCGAGCAGCCCGCGCAGCCGCTGGCCAACCAGCAGATCACCCAGGCGCCCGTCGAGGTCAACGGCGTCTTCACCTTGCTCTCCGACTGCTACTCGCCGACCTGCTCACGTGACCGCCTCTGCTACCTGATTGCGTGTCCGCGCCGGTTCGAGCAGCAGGCGCGGCTCAACATGCGGCCGCAGGGCGGGTTGCAGCGCATCGAGAGCAGAAGCAGCGTGCACGCGGACGAGTCGTCGAAGCTTCTTTGGTCGTTTTCCGTGCCGAAGGAGGTCATGGAGAGCGTCGACGAAGATGAGCAGAAGCGGCAGGAGATCATATTTGAGACGATCTACACCGAGCGCGATTTTGTTAAGGATCTCGAGTACATCAAGGATTTCTGGATCATCCCGCTCCGAACACGCAACATCATTCCAGAGCGTGAGCGCGAGCTTTTTATCAGAAAGGTGTTTGGCGGCATCAACGAGATCCTCATGATGAATGCGAAAATGGCCGAGGAGTTGACCTCCCGCCAGAAGCAGCAGCCCGTGGTGTACCAGATTGGTGACATTTTCATAAACTTTATTCCGCGGTTCCACCCCTTTGTGAAGTACGCCGCCAACCGGATTTTTGGCAAGTACGAGTTTGAACGCCAGAAGCAGACCAACCCCGCGTTTGCCAAGTTTGTCCAGGAGACCGAGCGGCTCAAGGAGTCGCGCAAGCTTGACTTGTCCTCGTTTTTGCTGAAGCCGACGTCCAGACCTGCCCGCTACCCGTTGCTCTTGGGACAAGTGCTCAAGAAGACCAAGGACGATAACCCGGACAAGAAGAACATTGCGCGCGCCATCGAGATGCTTGAGAAGTTGTTGGCGAAGATCAACAAGGAGACCGGGTATGCGAGCGATCGGTACCAGTTGGCGATTCTCAAGCAGCAGCTTGTGTTCAAGCCCGGCGAGTTTGTCGACTTGAAACTCACCGAGGACCAGCGGCGGATTCTCTACAACGGCCATCTCAGCCGGCGTAACAACGACGATATCCAGGTGTACTTGTTGGATAACACCCTCCTCTTTGTCAAACTCAAACTTGTGAACAAGAGGGAACAGCACAAGGTGTTCCAGCGGCCCATCCCGATCCAGCTCTTGCACATCTCGTTGACCGAGGAGCCGCTCTCGTTCAGAGAAATAGTGCTCCGCGAGAAGAACGGCGGTCTCATTGAGCAGCGGCCGGTCAACGGGCTTTCCAGAATCCAGACGACTCTGGCACTTAGCGACACCACCACCGTTGCTACTACCCAGCTGACGTCTGCAATCAGCCAATTCTCCGAGCTGAACCGGGTCGGCTCTTCCGCCCTGGTCATTCCGGGACGCACCAACACGTTCAATACGTCGCTGCTGAGCGGGCTGGGCCTCAAGTATCCCGTCAGTTTTGTATACACTGGCCGACGTGGCTACGACATGACGCTCTACGCGCCCAATCTCCAGGTCCAGCGGGCATTGTACGAGCAGGTGGAGCGCCAGCAGTTGAAGCTCAAGCGCCAGAACGACATTTTCACTCTCACGCCGTTGACCGAGCGGTTTTTCAACCACCAGACAAACCGAATCAACTGCGCCATTCCGTTCTACGGCGGGAGACGGTTGGTTTGCGGCACCGACCTGGGGATCTTTGTCTCGACGATCAGAATGTGCGTCACCGACGGCAACAAGCAAATGCGCGTGGTGCTGAACCCGATCAACGTCATTGACAAGCCGAATGTCAGCCAGATCGAGGTGCTTGACGACTACCAAACCCTTTTGGCCATCTGCGACAAGAAGCTCTACTGCTGGCCATTGGACGTGTTGGAGTCGTTCAACGTCAAGGAGAACTCGAAGAAGGGGAAGGAGCTCTTGACCCATGTTTCTTTTTTCAAAGTGGGGGTTTGTGATGGGAAAAGGCTTGTTTGCGCCGCGAAAAACGGCTCTTCGCACCTGATCAAGATTTTCGAGCCGATCGACCCGCGCAAGAAGATTGCGAAGAAGAAGTTCAAGAGCGAGAGCAAGGAAATGCCGTTCAACAGCGAAATCGTGCTGATTTCATTTTTGAAGTCGAAGCTCTGCATCGTGGGATGCACCCGCGGGTTCCAGGTGGTTTCGATCGAACGAGGCTCGATGGAGCAGTTGCTTGATCCGGCGGACACGTCGTTGGACTTTGCCACGCGGCGCGAGGGCTTGAAGCCAATTGCGATCTACAAGCTCAACCTGGACTACCTTCTTTCGTACTCGGAGTTTTCGTTCTTTGTTGACGTCAACGGCTGGCGGTCTCGCCCGACCTGGATCATTCACTGGGAAGGATTGCCGCAGTCGTTTGCTCTCTGGTACCCATACTTGCTTTCTTTCGACAGCAATTTCATCGAGATCCGGGACTGCAACACCAGTGAGTTGCTTCGCATCATCACCGGCGAGGGTATCAGGCTTTTGCATGCGTCTTCGCAAGAGATCTTGTATGCGTACGTGGACGAGAACGGATACGATGTGGTTGCGTCGTTGGACTTCTGGGACAAGGCGAAGAACCATCAGTCTGAGTGGCCATGAGCAGTGCTCTGGCGCGCAAAACACTGGGAAGCAGTTGGCAGATGGTGCACACGGCACGCTAGTACTGGACAAGCATGTTTTGCTGTCCATAGTCAGCGTGCTTGTAAGTGGCGTTAGATACTGGCAGTCACGCACATGCTAGACACTATTGTTAGGATATTGGGTGGTTGTTACGTTAGTTCAAGACAGTTGTTAATAGTTGAAGGTACAAAGTAATTAGACGGGTGTAGAAGCAGCGGTCAGCGGGGGCTGGTGTAGCAGTAGCATGATAGTTGGATGTGTGATAACTGGTCCACAATAACCAACTGGTCAACAATAACCAACTAGTCAACAATAATCAACGATACCTAACTGGCCAAGTGTGGTCTCTGGGAGATACGAGAACACTCCACCAAAACATTATTGAATATACCAATATCAAAATCTTCAGTTTTAAATAGGATCCATTTTTACACTAAAACCCTGGCGCATCTCCAGTCATGGCTCGAATGCCAACAACTTTTTAAAAGGAAGACAGTGGAAGACACGTGTGGCAATGTAATGCCGCTCTACCATTTACTGTTGGGCTGTGTGCAAACAGGAGTAACACCAGCCCCTTCAAAGCCTCAGCCCACCAAGGCTTTTCTTAAAACTGCGCTCCTACCCTGGAATGAGACACCCGACATGGAATATCCGAGACATGGAACGCTTGACAATTTCACCTGCGAGGGTCGTGTACTCTGAGCGCCGGCGAGCGATAATTCCATACATAAACTGCGGCTCGATGGTGGTGTTGACAGATACTCCCGGTGAATAGACACAACTGTTACGGCTACGACAGAGCACTGGCGAGTGTTCGTGAGTGTGTGTCATGATTATCCACTCCGCTAGTGCCTGCACGAGTTTCTCCATTCGCCAGATCCGAGCGGAGCACGTTAATTTGAACGATCGGCGAGCAGTGCATTGGCGCAGCCAATGTACTGCGCTTGTGCTGTTACTCCTGTTTACATTAGATAAGAGACAAAGGCATTCGTGAGACTAGCAGGGTATCTTACAGCGGCAGCTGGATGTTTGCACGACGTTCTAGAGAATAGCAGGAGCAGAAATAACCGAAAGAATTAAGCAAAAAAGGGAGTCTTTAGTAGAGGCAGTAGTTGAGAGAGTAATCAAACCACGCGGTTCGATCTACTTTGCTTGCACTGCGTCTGCTGCCTGCTGTCCGCCTGGCTCCCTGCACCCTCCTGCAGCACATCCGGGGCGGCGCTTGCACAGCCCTGTCGCGTGCAGGCAGATCCCAGCCGCCCCCGCTTGCGCGAACCTAAAAGCAGAGAGCCAGGTCCAGGGGAGGTGCAATTAAAAAAATGCCAAGACACGGAATGTGTCAGAGAAGCCCAGAAGTAAAGTACACAGACTTTCCAGCAAGGCTCCAGCGAACTCCTAGTCAGTAGTCCATACCATCCCCTTCATTACTTTCAGACAACTCTTCGCACGGCTGCATACACGGCTGACACTGCCTCCTGCACTGCTTCTCACTACTTCCCGCTCCTCCTACAGTTGATAACCATTTGTACATATATCCTATACATCATAACTCGTAAACAATTGGCCGGAGCCAGAAAACCAAATAGAACAGGCACAAGAGTGGCTTGCTGTGGGCCTCCCCTGAAACGAGCCACAGCCTCAAACAATAGCATTGTCAGCAGTGGGATGGAACACAGCCATCCGCGGCTCAAAACTAAAGAGAACAAAGAGGCAGGCACTTACTTGGTTGCTCAAAGATAGTGGCAAAGTGCAGTGCCTGTTCAGTGTTCTAGGTGCCGGGATTGAGTGCTCAAGTGCTCAAGCTATCGCAGCACATTGGCTGCGCCAATGTACTGCTAGCAGTGCACCGCTAAGCCTTGTTCTTGCGTCTCCAGAAACCAGTCTTCTTTCTCTGCGGTGGTGCCGACACGGGCTTCTGGTAGATTCCCTGCTCCACGGTGCGCGGGGCCATCTGGGCCGCACTGTAACCGGCGTAGTTGGCAGCACTCAACGGGTAGTTAGGTCTAGTGGACCAGCCGTAGACCGGAGTCTCCAAGTTCTGTGGAAAATAGCTGTCGCCGGTGATCGAGTACTCGAACGACCGAATGGTGTCCATTGGTCTCTCGTCACGGGAGCGGGTCGGGTTGGAGACGTCTGGTCTCGTAATCGGGTTGCCAAAGACGTCCCTGAAGTTCTTGCTCCCCGCAACAACCGCAGACAACGAGTTCCCGCGTTGGTGGATCATGGCCTCCTCAAACGGCTGCTGCTCGTTGACCGCGTTGAGAATCGGGTCGTGCACGTCCACAGTGCGGACCTTGAGTTTGTCCTGGTCAGACTTGGAAATCTTGACGCTCTTGCGCATGTCGCTCTCGGCGTGGCGCTCTGCTCGCGTGGATTTTCTTCTGAGAGGCATTTGTAGGTGGCGGCGGTAAGGAAATCTGAGTGGTTAGCTGTAGCGTACTGGTGCGCTGCTTGTGGGGAAGGAAATTTGGTGGGTCTGAAAAAGGCGAGGCCTTCCCAATATATATGCAGGCCCGATGCGCATGCCAGAGATTGTCACCCTGCGGGACGCACCAGAGCTGTGTGGGCGGTGCCGGGCTGCAGGCGGGCCGCATCCTGCTGCAGGCGCCCAGGATCCGTTCCCCTCAGCCGCGGGGCACGAAGTGCTCCACGAAGTGCTCCGGTGTAAACGCTTAGAGAGAGTATCTAGCAAACTGGTAAAAGAACTATTGGAGAAAGTATCCAAAAAAACTCCCAATGCAGCCAATGTGATTCTATTCCTGTTTGCACACAGCCACTACCCCTCTTAGTTTTGCGCCTCTTAATCTTTTCCAGCCGCGCCTCGCTCCTCGTACTCGGCTAATAAGCCATGCGCCAAGGCGCGCGTGAAAGCTATTATGGGCCGGGGGGCGGCAGCCAAGCGCCTCGGGGGCTTTGGAGGCAGAGGGGTGAGTACCCTCCGCCATCCAGCAGGGAATGTCACACCAAGATCCGTGTGAACCTACAGAATGGTAGGCTAAAAAGGATTAGAAATTAGAGTAAAGGTACAGAATAAAGGTCCAGAATAAAGGTCCAGAATAAAGGGGCAGAATAAAGGAGCGGAATAAAGGGGCAGAATAAAGGTGTACTGGCTCCCCAACATCTAGGCAATGCTAAAGAGCCAAGACCCCCATGGCCAACGCGGCCAAGCCACCGCCCAAAAACACAGCCGAGCTTTCCCTGCCCACCCCGTTCGTCAGCTCATGCGCCGAGATGGTCAGCGACGACGTAGTCGTCTCGCCCTTGTCGTCGGTGGTCTCCACGAGCGCCACGGTTGGCGTGATCGTCGTCAGGTGGCCGTCCTCCGAGGTGGTCTCCGGCTCGCCCGCGGTGGTGGAAAACGTGTTGGACTCGTCGCTCGACTCGCCTTTGTCACCCTCCTCTTGCGAAACGGTGGTCGACGTCTTCTCCTTCTTGCCGTCCTCAGTGGTGGTGTACACCACCACGGTCGGGGTGATGGTGGTCTCCTCGCCGTCCACCTTGGTGGTGTACGCCTTGCCAGTAGTGGTCAGCCCTTCCACAGTCTCTTCCCCCCCTTCCTCGTTCTGCTCCAACGTCTCGGTCTCAGTCTTCTCCTCGCCGTCTTCAGAGGTCTTGATAATCCGGTACAGCGGGGTGAACGTCGTGGTGTGGCCCTCAGACGTGGCGGTGGTCACGCGGCCCACGCTGGTGGTGGCGTCTTCGCCACGGCCCTCGGCACTGGCCTCTTCCGTGGCGGTCGCCACCTTCCCGCCCTGCGCGGTGTAGTCGCTCCACCATTCGGGGGTCCACCAGGAGTTCGTGGTGGTTGGCACCCACCAGATGGTCTCGGAGGATCCGCCGTGGGTGATCACAGTGACCGGCGAGGTGTTGTCGTTCTCTCTGCGCTGCAAGGCAAAGGCGCAAGAGGCAAGAAGGGATGCAAAAACACAAGGAGAGAGCTTCATTGTAAACGGTTGTAGAGAGTGGTGAAACGAGTGGATGTTCAAAAGAGTGGCTGTGAGGGTTTGACTGATTGGCATAGCCTCGAGAACGGGCCCCAATATATAGTGGCACAATGGACCCTTCTTTTGAGGCAAGGCACTCTCTCACGGCTCTGGTACCCTGGGAATTTACTCTACTGGAGCTAGCACTGAGGCGTCGTTCATGCACTCACCCGTGGCCCGCTGAGATTCGCCGCTGACACCATGCATGAGGCATGGCACGGCGTGCATGGCGCCGACTAGCGAGTGGTACTGCCTCAAGAAATCTCAGCGGTGGGTACTGTTGGGCTCTCTTGGCAAGCGCAGCCTTAGCGGGATGTTTATTTATAGCGCTTTGTGTTTAGATGGAGCATTGGTCTAGTTTATTGTGCAGTATGCCAGGTGGTATCCATCAGATATGAAAGCGCAGCAGCAATACAGTGAAACGCCAGGTCTCAAGCACTCAACACGCAATAGTCTTACATTCATACTTCTACTGCTTGTACTTCCTCTTTTCTAGTTGAACATTTCAAATCAGACTCTCTTGGGAGCGTTGGGCATCGCCTGGCTTGCTTCTCACTCGCGGGCCGTAGCATTCCACTCGAGCAGCACACTAGCGGTGAAGCAGTCGCGAGCGTTAGCAGTGACGAGCGTTAGCGAGACGCTGCGATGTTAACCAGTATTGTCTAACTAACGGTAATCAAGTGCTGTATAACTAATGGTGATCAAGTTTTGTTCTATTCAAGCGATTTTCCAAGCTACCACTTTGGCCAACACTTGATTACCGTTAGACAACACTTGATTACACACTTACTTTCACCACAGCGTCTCGCTAACGCTCGCCACTGCTTGTTTCCCAACGCCAAGTCTAGATTCAAGCAAATGAACTCTAATCAGGCCCCAACTCAAAAGTATATCAAAGTGAAACCCAAAACCCTACCACGAGAAACATAACCCAAACTTAGTCGAGAAACGTGCCCAGATCGATCTGGCCAATTTCGGATAGTATCTCCACACAACACGCTCGACGGTCAAAGCAGTGGCGAGTGTTAGCGAGACGCTGCGATGTAGTTCATGTGATGTAGTTCATTATTGTAGTATTGTCTAACGGTAATCGAGTGTTGTCTAGCTAGCTTTAATCAAGTGTTGGCCAATGCTAGTCGAAGCCAGTATCGTTGAAGGCCAATGTCAGTCAAGGGCCAGTGTCAGTCGAGGCCAATGTCAGCTGAAGACGCATCCGCCAGTCGTTAGATAGCACTTGATTACTGTCAGACAACACTTGGTTACATACTAAATTACACCGCAGCGTCTCGCTAACGCTCGCCACTGCTACACTTTCTGATTAATTATCATTACTCGTAAACATCTAAACATGATTGTTGCTGAAATGCAAATGCAAGTGGGAGGAAGCAAAATGGGAGGCACCGCGAGGCGGTCTACTGCTTGAGAAATCGGACAGGCTACCGCATCCGCCAGTCTGCGACTGGCAAATGCTAGCTGTCGACTAACCCAGTCTGCGACTGGCGAATGCTAGCTATCGACTAACCCACCCGCTCCACATTGATGATCCCCTCCCCCAACTCCTTCAAGATCCCCAACAACGCCCCGCTCTCGTGCGCGTGCCGCAACTGCCGCGCGTTCCCAATGGGCTTCCCCGCAATGACAATCCCCGGAACAATGTTCTCCTCCTCCGCAAGCTTCGGGAGGTTGAACGCGTTGGTCAGGGTGCTGCGCCCGTTGATGGTCTTGGCCAGCGTGCTCCCCTTGTCCACCTTGTTGTACATCTGGTTGATATACTGCGCCAACTCCTTGTAATGCGGGTGTCTGTCGAGCAGCACGTACGACGGCACGGGGGTGATCTGGTAGTTCTTGCCCAAGGTCTTGAGAAGATCCTTGCTCTGGGCCTCAAAGTCCGAGGCAGAGCCGTCGATGGACACCTTGCTGCCCCACGTGAACACAATCACCGGCGAGAGCGTCACGATTGCCTTGAACTCCGAGCTCGCGTCAAAGTTGGTCCCCGACAGGTACTCGTGTCTGTTGGGCCGCGTCTTGTGCTCGACAATGTCCTCGAGAAGCTTCTTGTCGGGGTCCGCCTTGTTCTGGGGGACGTTGAGTTTGATCAGCGAGTCCGAGGAGATCAAGTTTTTGACGGGGTTGATGTCGGCCACCAAGTCCTTGCCGCCAAACGTCGGGACATCCTGTTTTTTCGACTCCTCAAAGATATTGCTGCTGGAAGCTGTGCCTTGGCTCTGGCTAAGCCCCCCGATCTGGGCGAGCACCTCGAAGTAGTGGAGTCCGCCAACGAGCAAGAGAAAACCCACCGCTGCCAAGGCCGCGCGGCGGACGTTGGCGCGACTACGCAGCTGGTGGTAGTGCTTCTTGTTCGACTCGAGGTCGATGTCGAACGGGGCGTCTTCCATTGCTTTTGCGCCCCAAAAGTTGCGGACCCACACCGCAGTTATAGCGCCCGCGCACCCGGGTAAGCGGCGCTGCAGCGCGGTCCTGGGCGGCGCCGCAGGGTGCATGAGCGACCCCGGGGGGTGCGCCCGAGCTGCGCAACGGGGCCGAGAACAAGTGGGGAGAGTGATTAGATGGCCGTTTTTGGCGGCCAGCAGTAGCAGCGTGGAAGCGGCAGCGTGGAAGCGGCAGCGTGACAGTAGCAGCATGGCAGCCTAGCAGCTTAGCAGAAGTGACATAATGGCATGACCCCTGCATGGAATAATATGACAATATTTAGTGGCCCAATTTAGCAATTAGCTGATTCCAAGTACTTTTCCCAGTACCGCGCTTTTGATCTGATCTGGTTGCTGCGCCCTTGCCTTGCCTCGCCCTGATCTGTTTGACAATCAGAGACACTCGCCAGGCACAGGCGGCAGCAGGCAAGGCACCGCGCAGACAGCGCAGGCCCCCCGGCAAGCATAGCCTCGGGGGGTCGGGGAGCGCTGCAGACAAACCCGCGGCGGGCGCTGCCGCTGAAACACGCAGGCGGGCGGAATTACGCTACAAGGATGGCGGCCAGGTTCTGAATTGTCAGCACTCGGAAATGGCAAGAGTTTTCTGAAAGTGGATGGGCCAAGATGTCTACACATAAAGTGTGCACTGCTAAGTGCACTGCTTGGTGTGCTCTTGTTGGTTGCTTTTTGGCTGCTTCTTGACTGCTTCTCGCTTCAGCTGTCGGCGCTAGCCCGCTATTGTTCGCATTCCAGACGAAGCAGGGAGCAACCGAAAGTTGCCAAATCGAACATAAGACAATAGCCTTTGTAACACTGACGCGCTTGCCCTGCTTATTTGCACTGCTCATGTGCACTGCTCAGCTGGCCGCTCTCTGCTACCCCGGCTGGCACTCTTGATGCTAGACTTCTCACGCTAGCTGTCACCGCACCCTGGCAAGCGCTACCCCACACCGGGTATGCAAACTTAATAACTGTGATGGGTAATTAGTACTCAAGATCAGAAGACCGGAAAAGCCTAACAGGAATAACAAAAGGGTAAAGAGAGGAAGAAGGTATGACACAAACAAACTGTGTCAGAGAGTGAAAGAGAAACTAGTTTAGCAGGTGTTTCGACCTTCAATCACCTCTCTCTCCATTCCTCAGAGAGTGATTAAACAGATCAGGTGTATCTAGAGTGTCAGGGTTGTCAGCTTAGCAGTGCGATGTGCCAGTATTACAAAGACTGTACCACAGGCTGTACCACAGGCTGTACCACAGGCTGTACCATATGCTGTACCACAGGTTAGACAACACTTGATTACACACTTAATTACACTGCAGCGTCTCGCTAACGCTCGCCACTGCTTTTACGTAGGTTTATAGGTTCCGGTCTAGTGCGAGGCCAGTGGGCAAACCGCTGGCCGTGTGCCATGTGCATTCAAAACCTCCTGCCACCAACATGCATCCAAGCAGTCATGGCCACCGGCAGCCCGCACCGCAAACTCTGTATATTGAGATCGTCTTCTATTTTATGCTATTGATCGCCTGCTGTCGCCGCCTGCTGTCGCCACCTGCTGTCGCCACCTGCTATCGCGCCTAAATAACCTGCTTCGAAAGAAGGTCCGATAATACAGCGTCGCTCAGATCGCACGCGAGTGGAACCTTCTCGCCAGGCCTCTCGCTGTGCTTCTCGCCAGGCCCCTCGCTTTGCCCCTCGCTTTGCCCCCCGCCGAGCCTCACATCAGCAACCAAACAGACGTGGTCGCTGGGAAACCGGTTGGGCTGCGGCAAGCCGAGCGGGCCGAGCTCCTCCGCGCTCGGCACTTTCAACACTCGCAACACCTGCGGCGCCGCGCCCACGCTGAAGATGTAGTCGAGGCACCCGCGCCACGTGTGTGCCCAGTTCGTGTACTTGGGCTCGCCGTGGCTCACGTTGTGCGGATCGAGCTGGCTGTAGACCTGGCCATAGAGGGACTGCACGGGAAGAGTGAGCCGTGAGAAGAGGCGGACCAAGTCGTCGCGTGAGCCACAAAGGGCGCCGTCCAGCGGCTCCGCCCTGCTTCTTCTAGCCTGCTCACTCTCTGCAAGCACCCCGTCGGACTCCCTTGTATGTTCTCCGCGGGTTGCAAATATGTACGGCGAGTCCTCCGGGGAAACGTTGAAGTCGCCGCAGAAAAAGGTGGGGTATGCACTGGAGCCAGTGGCCTGCTGGAACTTCTCAGTCTCACTGAAGACAAGGTACACCTGCCTGGCCCGGTCAAAAGTCCCCTCGGGGCGCCAATAGAGGTGGGTGGTTCCCACTACAATTCCCCCAACAGTATCGCTCAAACCCTCGACAAAGTCTAGCCGAAGCAACATCCCCACGTTCTGGGTGTCTTGCGGTTCCACGCCCTCCGTCGCAATACTGTCATAGTCAAGCTTCTCTTTCTCCAGGCTCTGCTTGAACACCTTCTGCTTATACGCGATCGCCACGCCGTGCCGCTTCTGCCCGTAGCGAAAAAACTCGGAGAAATACCCGGTCTGTGCAAACCGGCCGCGCCAGAACTCGCGATACTGGAGCTCGTCCACCTCCTGCAAACACATCACATCTGGATCATAGAAAGCTAGCTCGTCAGAAAGTGCTTTGGACCGCAGTTTCCAGCGAAGAATGCTGCCCGAGACGGGGAAAAGACTGCGCTTGATCAACGCCTGGGCAAGCATGTTGTAGGTCATGATTCGCAATTCGGGTCCAGGCAGGGCAGCCCCCACTGGCTGTACTTCTAGAAATTCCCTCCTGGTAAATGTCATCGAATGTGGTGGGCTTCTTGACTGGAGGCCATTGGGCTTTGCTTCTCATGCAGGTCGAGATTTCACTCGACACCCCCACATTTCCTAACGCGGCGATTTTGATGTAATTGGTTACCCGGCTTTGCTTAAGGGAGGCCGTCGTCGCCGGAAGAACTTTGGCAAAAGTTGCGTGGTTTCTAGTTAAAAAGAGTCTATAGCCATCCAAAACCACCCTGGCAAGCTTTGAACTGGCTGCCTTTAGCCTAACCCTGCTTTGCTCAGGCCATTCAACATGTCACGTGACCTAGACACCCCCAGGTCATGTCACGGACCCGAGCAGGACAGCTGATATGGCAACTAGAATGGGACATAGGTCCCTTGAAAAAAACAACTTGGTAGTTGTAATGTCTCGTTGAGTTGTTTGAAATATTTTACATGGTGTCTCAATTCTTTTGAAGTCACATTAGTTTTTGGGGGCCCTCCCACCCCCCTTTGATTTTTTCAACCAGCGCATAAGCAGTTTGCATTTAGTACTGCAACTGCAACATGAGCTTCGACAAGAACCTGGTCTCGCAGAGCCTCCAGAACACGCTCCACAGCAGCGCGGAGGTGCGCAGCGAGGCAGAGCGGCAATTGGTGGCCGGGGTGTCCAAGCCCCAGTTCTTGAGCTTTCTCCTAGCCATAGCAACCGACAACGCCGCCGACAACGCGGCCCGGCTCTCGTCGATTGTGTTTGTCAAGAACGCCATCAACAAGTACTGGCTCAAGCGCAGCCACCAGGTGGCCAAGGCGGTGGAGAACATCGAGATCTCGCGCGACGACCAGCGGCTACTCAAGGCGAATCTCGTGGACTCGCTTGCTGTGGCGAGCGTTGGAGCTGGCCAGGTGGACGGCGTTGTGGCAAGCAACATCACCCAGATCGTCGCGCTCTTGCTCAATTCCCACGTGAACGACGACAACGCGTATGGCATTGAGCTTCTCCAGATCATCCAGGCGATGTTTCGCGACGAGTCGCGCGTGCTTCCGGGGCTTCTTCTTGCCTACGAGTTCACCAAGTACTACCGGTGGTCGATCTTGGGGTTCAACATCAGCGTCGGGCTGCAGACCAGCAAGTTTGACCAGATCAACAGCTCGATTCAGTTGGTGGACCTGTTGGTTGCCAGCGTGTTTCCGACGCTTCTCCAGTTTGCCAACTCGCTCGCAGAGACCTTGGCTGCGTCTGACTCCCTGCCGCGCATGCTCTACCTTGTACTCAAGATCTACAAGTTCGCGGTGTACAACGACATCCCGGAGTTCTTGCTTGCCGACAACAGGCAGGCCGGGTGGGTGGCCCTCCACTTGAGGGTGCTCAAAACCGCCTACAGCAAGGACTACCAGCGCCAGGAAAAAGACTTTGCGGTCAAGTGCCAAAAATGGAGCGTGGCAAACCTTGTGCGGATGTTCTCGAAGCACGGCGGAGGCAGCAGCGGCATCGACATCAACCGGTACCATGCGGATGTGCAGGACCACGCCGCGAGATTGCACCATTTCCAGGAGGAGTTTCAGAACAGCTTCTTGCCGCAGCTCTTTCAAGACTTTTTCATTGAGATCGACCTGTGGTACCACCAAAAAACCAACCTCTTCCCAGAGACGCTTTACTACTTGATTCGGTTTTTCAGCTACACCCTCAACAGCGAACAGATTTTCGAGAAGCATGTCGCAGTCAACCTCCCACTGCTCATCGAGTATCTCATCTTTCCCCTGATCGTTATTTCAAAGCAGAACTTGGAAACGTTTTACTCTGATGAGGAGGAGTTCTTCCGGAAGTTTTATGACTTGAACAGCGACTCGGCCCGCCCCGACACCGCTGCTGTCAACTTCATGTTCAAGCTCTCAAAGCTGTACTTCAAGTTGATTGTCGAGTGGATCTTCCAGTTCTTGGGCTCTGTTTTTGCCAAACGCAGCGCCAATAAGCAGGACTTGTCTGCTGCCCTCGGTGCGGAGGCCGCGCTCAGACTCATTGGAATCATGTCGTACCAGCTCCAGACGGATGCGGCGTCGCCCGTGAAGGACCAGGTCGATCAGCTTATTGAGAGCTATGTTTTGCCCGAGATCTTGGACCATAAGTTTTTGTTCGTCACCACAAGAGCCTTAGAAACAGTCGCCACATTCAACTACAAGTTCCAGGACTTGCAGATCTTGAGCAACCTTTTCCAGGGCGTCTTCAGCTTGGTGGACTTTGAGGGCGGCAACCACGAGTTCTCCGACTCTTTCTTGGTCCAGGTGGAAGCCCTCGACGCGCTTCGCTCGTTGCTCAGCAATGATGACATCACCAACTACTTGAAACCCCACGTCAACTCGATTGTTGCGAAGCTCTTGCACCTTATTTCGGAGTACGAGATCGACTTTCTCTCGACCATCTTGGAGGAGTTCATTGCCCAGTTTGCGCGGGAGCTCAAGCCGTTTGCCAACGAGCTTTCTCTCAAGCTCACCGCACAGTTCCTCAAGATTTCGGGCGAGTTGTTGGACGTCCTTGGGAGCAAGCGCGAAGGCAACATGGAGAACGTCGTTGCGATCACCGCGCAAGAAGACGAGAAGGAGGGGCAGTGTATTGGAGTGCTCAACAACTTGAGCGTGATGGTGGAGAGCATGGCTGCGGAGAAGGTCTTGCTCACAAAGTTCTCGATCAATTTTGATCCGTGTATCAGGTATGTTGTGGAAAACCAGATGGTTGGGTTGCTCGACGAGGTTCTCGGGTTGCAGACGATGTTGCTCAAGCACTTGCTGAGAGTCACGCGAAGCATCCAGAACAGTTTCGACTACATTCTTCTGAACTTCTCCAACATTGGCTTTGAGGAGTTCTACGACTACTTTTCAAACTTCTTTGAGTTGTTCATCATCGTGAACTACAACTCGCAATTTTTCTGGGAGAAGTCGTTCATGCAGCGCATTGAGGCCGAGGCACAGACCCCGGGTATGGATCTCAGCGACGTGCAGGCAGAATTGAAAAACACTCTTGCGGTTTCCCTGTTCACACTCGAGGACTCGCGCTTGCAGCAGTTGGCAAAGCTCCACATTTCGCTTCTCAATAGTGCGATTATGGACGCCAACTTGCGCGACGTCAATGCAGTGCTCACCACGTTTCAGGACATGTTTTTGAGCTGCAACAACTCCAAGGTGGCGCAGCAGGATTTCTTTGCTTTTGCCGCGGAAGATGCCTCTCAGGAGGACCAGATCTTCCAGTCGATGTTGGATGCCTCGCTCAATGCGTTCTTGAATGTGGTGTACGTGAACCTCGAGGAGATTGTGCTTCTCTCTGAGGAAGACGCCGACCTCAATTTCATCGACTACGACATTGTTTATCTCGCCAACAACTTCCTCAACCTTTTGCTCTCGGCCTTCATTTTCAAGCCGGTTCGGTGCATCCAAATCGTGAACCACTTTGGCGCCGCTGCGAGCTTGCTCGACATTTTGACGAAGCTCGACAACGCAAACGCTCCACAGCCGGAAGCAGTCAACCAGGGCGAGTCGTTGCGGTTCTTCGAGTTGCTCAGCAAGCTCTGGCTCACCGTCAATGCCAGCAGTGCGTTTTCCAAGATGAAGAAGCCGAACCGGTACAGCGCGAAGCTTGAGATCTTGGCGGCGCTCAAGCTTGCCCAGAACCGGCAGGCGCTCGGCGAGATGGTGCCGGCAGACTACTTGGGTGTTTTCTTCAAAAAGCTCAATGTGAAGTTGCTCAGCGTCGTTGCCGGCTTGCCAAAGCTCAAGCCGTTTGAGACCGAGGCAAAGAGTGTGCCTGGCCAGGCCGGGTTCGAAGAGGACGACGATGAAGAAAACTACTTTGAGGAGGAGTTGCAGGACCTCAACAACTTCAACTACAATGAGCTGATGCGGTACAAGTTGCTTGGGTTCGACGCGTTCTCGGCGCGGCCGTTCTCGTTGCACGAGCTCTTGAAGCTGCACATGGCCGGGTTGGACCAGGACGTGATGCAGTATGTTAGTGAGCAGGGGTTGGCGCCGGATGTTGAGAGGGGATTAGCGAGTTTAGTTTAGCACTGGCGAGCGAAGCGAGACGGTGCAAAGGCTTGCAATGGCAGTGTAGAAGCACTGGCGAGCGAAGCGAGACAGTGCAAAGGCTGTGCAATGGCAGTGCGATGGTTGTGTAACGGCTTGCAATGGCAGTGTGATGTTTTTGCGAGTGAAGTGAGACAGTGTGATGGCTGTCTAGTGGCAGTGTAATGTTTTTGCGAGCGAAGCGAGACAGTGCAATCTTTGTGCAATGGCAGTGCAATGTTTCTGCGAGCGAAGCGAGACAGTGCAATGTCTGTGCAATGACTGTGCAATGACTGTGCAATATCAAAACATTGCGATGACAGTGCAGTGTTTCTGCTCGCTTCGATCGGCACTAGATCTAGACATATGACATTTGACAGTCTTTCACTCTCGCCTTGCTCGCCAAGGCAGTCTTTCTTACTATATGACACTTTGGGGCTCATGCATGGTATATAGCATCAAAATAATTGCATAAATGTTGTAGTGAGCAAAGCACTGGCGAGCGAAGCGAGACAGTGCGAGAACAAACAGAAGCTGTGCGAGAGTAGCAGAAGCACTGACGAGCAAAGCGAGACAGTGCGAGAGCAAGCAGAAGCAGTGCAGTAGCTGTGTAATGTGCAATAGCTGTGTAATGTGCGATGGTTGTGTGATACGCCCACCTACACTGCTCACCTATGCTGCTTCTGTGCTCACCCACACGAAGCGAGACAGTGCAATGCCTGTATTGGCTGTGTAAAGTTTTCGCTCGGCAGTGCAATGCGCTCAGCTGCCGTGTAGGATCACACAGCCAAAGCACTGCTTCTTGGTTGGTGCTTGCTTCGCGCGGCAGTACTAGATTTGGACTTATGGCATTTGACAGCCTATCTCTACTGTCGCCCCACATTGGCTTCGCCAATGCACTACTACACTGCTCTCCTACATTGCTCTATCAATGGCTGTCATATCCCGCTGCTTGCCATCGCACTGCCATCGCACTGTCTCGATTCGCTCGCCAGTGCTCGCCACATGCGGAAGAGCCAACCGCAGAGTTTCCCAAGGTCGCGGAAGAACAGCAAGTGCAATGTAGTAAGTCGGTGACCTCTGCTAATCATTTCTCCTGCCCACCTACTCTGCCATCGCAAGCCGCTACACTGCCATCGCAAGCCGCTACACTGCCATTGCAAGCCGCTACACTGCCATTGCAAGCCGCTACACTGCCATCGCACTGTCTCGCTTCGCTCGCCAGTGCTCGCCAGTGCTCGCCAGTCGGCCCCCCGAACTCATCTGCTAGTGCGGGCTAACCCCTAGTTTTTGGCCGCCTGCATAATTCCAGCATCGGAAGAGAGTCTCTTCTTGACTCTGATAACGAAGAGTCAAGAGCTTCACCAACACTGCTTCTGCGCTCACCTACACTTTTGCTGCTTTCTCTCGTTAATCGCTTCAGTAATTCTGTTTTTGCACTGTCTCGCTTCGCTCGCCAGTGCTTCTTCGCTCGCCAGTGCTTCTTCGCTCGCCAGTGCTTGACTTGTCTATCATGCACCGCCGTGCATGATAGGCCGCCCGAGCAAAAAAATTTATCTTTTTGACCGAGATAAAAAATATAAGCACCAGGGACGCAGCGAAGAGTAACTCCCAAACAAAAAACCACACTTACAAAAAAACAAATTCCCTACCAACCAACAGCAAACAACCACAAAATGACTGCAAACGCCAGTGTCATGCCGTTCTCGGAGGAGGAGGCCACCAAGGTGTACATCTCGTACAACAACGTGCACCAGTTGTGCCAGGAGGCCTCGGAGCGGATCAAGCAGTTCAAGCCGGACCTCATCATCGCGATTGGCGGCGGCGGGTTCATCCCGGCCCGGATGTTGCGCCTGTTCTTGAAGGAGCCGGGCCACCCGACCACCAGGGTCTACGCGGTGATCCTCTCGTTGTACGAGGACTTGAGCACCGTGCTGACCGAGCAGGAGAAGGTGGGAGTCCAAGTGGTGAGAACCCAGTGGATCGACTACGTGCAGAGCAAGATCGACCTTGTGGGCAAGAACGTGTTGATTGTCGACGAGGTGGACGACACCCGGACCACGTTGCACTATGCGGTGAGCGAGTTGAAGAAGGACGTGGTGGAGCAGTGCAAGAAGACCGGGGCGGACCCGGAGGGGACCAAGTTTGGCATCTTTGTGTTGCACGACAAGAAGAAGCCCAAGAAGGCGGACTTGCCGGCGGAGATCATGGAGACGGGGAACTATATTGCTGCGCGGGAGATCCCAGACTACTGGATTGCGTACCCGTGGGAGAGCACTGACATTGTGACGCATACCCGGAAGGCGATTGAGCAGGGCAACGACACGTTCCTCCCTTAATCGCCTGGCGAGCGCAAGAAATTTCAGTGTTTTTGCCTGGCGAGCGCAGCGAGACAGTGCGAGAAAACTAAGGAATGCCAAAGTTTTTCCGAAGTTTCCGCCTGGAGAGGAATCATTACATCTCAGTGTTTTGCCTGGCGAGTTCCAAGGAATTTTTTGACTCTTCAGACTATGGAAGCTTCGAGTAGTGCGATTACGCGTTTTTTTGGGCGCTAGAGGTTCGAAGAGGCGGTACAACATTCTCTGGTGCTGGCAGTGCCTGTCGGGCCGTAGACAACAGCTGTGCACCACCGATTGTTGGGGTTGCCGTCAATACATTTTAATTGATTTGCGTAGCGAAGCGGAAAGCAGTGCTCTGAAGCCAGAGTGCTGCGTCGGCCTTGTGCGCCAGAGCACTCAGTAGCACTGTCGAGCGAAGCGAGACAGTGCGACCAAAAGCAGAAGACAAGAGCACTGTCCAAATGCAGAAGACAAAAGCACTGGTCTGATAGCCTTTCAAATGCTTCATGGTTGGTTATAATATAGCATAGAGAATAGTTCTGAGATAACAAAATGATTTTTGTGATTTCGCAGCTTTCACTGATTTCACTGATTTCACTGATTTCACTGATTTTTTCACTGCTTTCACTGATTTCACTGATTCCAGAGCACCGCTATTCAATGGACGCAGCGCCCTGGCAGAGCACTCCTCGGCCGACAGTGCATTGGTGGAGCCATTGCTAGTCCACTACTCACTACTACTAGCAACTAACAACTCACAACTACTAACAACTACTAACAACTACTAACAACTACTAACATTCGCAGCGTCCTGGCTTGCAGAGCATTGCTCTCCTTAGAAGATACTGGAATAATACGCAGCACTCTGGCGGAGCGGATTAAGCAATGAACGACGTACCAAGAGCACAGTGTCTTTCTGAGTAGCACTCTGGCGAAGAGAATCAAGCAGAGCACTGCTTTCCGCCACGAGGATACTTTCAGAACACCAGAGCACAAGAGCATTATGTTAAAAGCACTACTGTCAGAACACTACTGTCAAAGCACTATTTCTAGATCACTACTGTCAGAGCACTAATTCCAGATGATTACTGTCAGAACACTACTGTCGGAACGCTACTGTCAGAACGCTACTTCAAGACAGAAGCTCCGGGACTACACGCGTGCTGCGTCTGCCTAGCAGTGGTGCTCTGAAAGCAGTGCGGCGCCGTTGGGTTCTGCGGCCTGCTAGCCCGCGTGGTGTGCTAGATCTACATCGGATGATGTCATCGAGCAGTAAGAGCAGAGCGCTGGACAGCAGTGCCCTGCTCAAAAGTACTGCTGTCTGAAAGTAATTTTCTGTCTTAGAGTAGTTTTCTGCCTGAACGTAGTTTTTAGTGTTGTCTCTAACTAGTGCCCGCCTGAAAGTAGTGCTCTGCCTAAAAGAGTGTTCTGCCTGGCTCCACCAGAGTGCTGCGTCTGTCTAAAAGTAGTGCGCTGCTTAAGACGCTCCGCACTGCGAGCAAACTCTAATGCCCACGGTGAGACCGCGGCAGACAGCCTTGCCTCAGATTCTCAACCGCGACACTTCTACTCCACATTCAGCGGAAATCAGCCCAATCCACACTTATTGTCACCGCCGGCAAACCTTAAAACACATCGGTCGCGGCTCGCTGTCGCGGCTCGCTGTCACTGGGGTTGACCGCAGAGCAGCGGCAGGCAGCGCGGGCGCCTCAGCTAAGACATCCGCCGAATCGGGACACTGAGGGCTAGATTCAGCAGCGGGCAGAGATCGCACGGAAGTGGGATCTGAGTCTGGCAAAGCTGTCAGGGGTCAGAAATAAGAGCCGTCCACGTTTTATAGCTTTGGTCAATGAGAATTAAGGCTGTCCCTTCTTGGTTCATTTTTCTCTCAGTTTTAGATATGTGATCCCTTGGGTCTTTGATCTCTGATCTCTAGGGTCTTTGGCCCTCTGCAGCACGCCTGCGCACAGCGGAATGAGGCGCGCCCGCAGCACGCAGCGCGCGGCGGCTCGAGGCAGGACGTGGCAGGAAGCGGCCAGCTCAGCTCCACGGCTACACAAGTGGAAGCCACGCTTGGCCCAAGCTTGGGCAGAGGTCTGCGATCTGGCAAGTCACATCAGCAGCCAGTGGCTGCGTCTAGAGAAGGAGGCTGTTTTCAATCATCAGCAGCAATCACTCATGTAAAGTACGAGTCTGGCACGAGTCTGTAATTGTCACGAGTCTTTTAATGGCACCCGCCTCGACATGCTGCATCCAGTGCGAGGGTCCACCCGAGGGTCCTCTGAATGACAGGAGCATTCGGAGCACACTGGCGAAGCCAGGGTGCTGCGAAACTGTCACAAATTGTAGTCAATAAGCCGTGGGACACAGCAGTGTCTACAGGGTTGTAGACTGGCGCAGTAGCCTCTCAGCAGTGAGCCTTTGCCAGTTGTTGTTGGTCTTCGACTGTCGAATGCGTAGCCAATTCTCAGGAGGTGGCAGCAGTATTAAGCAGATGGTATTAAGCAGATGGTATTGAGCAGATGGTATTGAGCAGATGGTATTGAGCAGATGGTATTGAGCAGATGGTATTGAGCAGATGGTATTGAGCAGAT